>CANSNZ010000338.1:0-399048 GCA_947646795.1 Beta lomatogona
GTTGGGTAAAAATGACGAAGGTAAGCAAGCATTAGAAAGTCCTATAATTACTAACAATCATGTTGCTACGTTGCCATGACTCGGGTACTCATGCTGGCCGTAGCACTGAGGTTTATGACATTCCATGATCTAGGCCTAAGATTGAGTGTTGGAGAATTGAGATACCATACCCATGTCGGAGCATTGTGGATCGGGTACTTAGGTAAAATGAACAGTAATAGTTATCATCATAGACTGAAATTGATAATATTTGAAATTCTATTAGGTAAAAATATGCGTCTATCAGCTCATAGCTAATCTACATTGTAAGTCTCAAGAAGTGTAAACTGAAAGAAATAAGTTAAAGCGGACACAGGAAAGATGCTACCTTCTTCTGTAACAAGGGCAACTAGAGTTTTTGAGACATTCTGCAGAACACTGTAAGAGAGTTGAGAGAGACAAAAGTCAGACTTGATAATAGTAGTTAGAAAACTATGCTCGCAATAAAAGTTTATAATATGGCTGCTAAATAATGAAATTACCTCCCACCACTCCAGGGATCCAGTAACCCACTCGCAAAGATTATGTTACTCCCACTTTCTTTCCAGGTAGTCTTATAATCCTTCAGAGTGCAAATAACAGGCATTACTCAGAATTGGGGATGATCGGAATGTAGTATCAGACTCAGACTCAGGCACACACTATCGTAACAGCCACGTGAAGCTACCATGAGTCCATGACAAATAATTAACTATACAAGCATATACTTCATTATATACTAGTACAAGTGCTGAAGGCAACTATAAACATTAATCTAAATAAAATCAAGAGAAGAATCATTTCCCTTTCACTAAGGCCTCGAAGCAGTGTCTAAAGCAGTGCCACAGGCAAAAATCTGTTACTCATAAATTTACCTTTTCATTTATCCAGTTTTCCTCTCTATTATTCCTTTTTGATGCCAAATTTACTAAAAGAATGATGTCGGTACATAGCACAAAGGAAAAACGACATATGGCAGTGATGGTACAAAGCTCAAACTAATCGACTAGACATATAGCTAAGGCGACTATTGGTGTTCACAGCTAAACTAACAACTAGTAGTAGCAGCATGAACAAAGCACTCATGGAAAAAGTCTACTCAGCTTGGTTAGCAACTTGATTCACTTGCATCTTTGCATATCAAAGACGGAACATAGAGATAGCTTAACATGCCAAATGACCAACCTTTTTCATGCCATATAGTAAAAAAAAAAAAAGGTAAAGGACATTAAGTATGTTAGCTAAATTGCCAGTCTAAACCCTGAAAGAGTGAAACTCTTTCAAAATCTAGTCAAGTCTTCAATATATGGGTTCAAAAAGAGTCTCTACAAAAACTTATAGTATCTCTGACAAAGTGGGAAATAAAGACATCCTCAGAGAGGATGTAAGGAATTACAACAAACCATTGATGAATTATCATATATACATAGAAGAGAATTATATAGCAAGCAAAGTCAGAAGAGATCAATAAGCATCTTACATGTCCGCCAAATTCAGTGGTTATCCATCTGCCTCGTGGCTTTACTCCATACGATTTCATGCAACGCTCTTGCTCATAGGTGTAATTAAAAGTAAATATTGGAAACATGCTTGTGTTGGGATCACTAGACATTGGCATTACCATCTCTGTACACGCCTAAATTAGCAAAAAGCACATCGTATATTTAAAATTCTTAGTACAATGACTTTATCTTCACTGTTTCCAAGTTATGATATACTAACTTATAAGAGAATTCAGCACCTGCCATTGCCAACCATTCATTCCATGAGGATCATCATCCAATTTGAAGCAGTTGACAGTCCCACTGTAGTTATAATAAACACTGACTCCATTGAAAATGCGATCAAGAACACTGGTACCATCAGCAGCACTGTCTATCCTTCTGCAAACCTAAGATGTAAAAACTTACGTTTAATTACTGCAGCAACTAACAGAAGCAAGACAGGAGTGATCTGAATGGGGTGAAGATCCTAATCAAAGAACTAAAGACAGAGAGAATACTATGTCAACATCTTGATTTAGTTTGAAAGAGAAAAGACATGTAGAGTCTAAAGCAATGAGCAGATTTGCTGCTCACATTTTGCAAAAGGGTCTTAGAAACAAATGTTCGAGTTCCAACAAATCTTTGACTGATTAGGTTACATACATTTGGACTTCCTTGGACCTTCCATCAATTGGTATTGATAGGTTGTGTTTGCTATGTTGTTCCTAATGAATTATAACTTCCCTTTGTACAGAGAAGGTTTCATGGAAATGTATTTTAGTTTACTGCTGAACACAGTTAATTGTAAAACTAGGCAATAAATCAGGATTACTAAATTAGCTTAGTAGCACGGAGTAGAAGAGAAGCAAACATCCCATACATAAATCCATATGACCAAAAAAAAAAGATAGACTTTGTGACACAAATTTTTATCCAAAAATAAGTAAACAAGAAAACTATTTTCTCACAATGAAAGAAACCTTTTCATTAGTATTGAAGTAGTATATATGCATCAGTGATCCAACAAGGTAAAAACTCCAATTTTTTTTACATTAGATTAGCATGCATTAATGTTGCTTAAAGTTTTCTGCTCCAAGAGGAAACTACCTAGCTTGTCAACAAACTTCACAGAGTTCTAAAAGGCACATTTTCACATAAATCATAAGTGTCCATCATAAGTACTACAAAGAGTAGCAATACCAATGTTAGAGATGTGGAGTGGATATAATAGTGAGTAACCGGATAAATGATCTTCCAAGCACGTACTTATACGCTTTCCTATAAGTTATTTACCGACCCACTAAGAACAACGAGTATCACGGTAATACTTATGAGATACGAAGAAGAAATCATTGAATCTTGGTTGTTGACAAGAAACAATCCCAACAAGAGTTTGTAGTTTGATTTTGATTAGAGAAAACACAAGAGAATTCCATTCTCTAAGCAAGTACAATGGAATAATGATTTCTCTCATACACAATACATATGGCACATCCCTATTTATAGTATAGGAGATAGTTAGAGGAAATGTACGAAAAAAGGTGTCGCTTCACACCAAAAGACACATTTAAATCCTCTTAATTCATATTATACTTGTACTCCACAACACCAAGTATAATAAACATCATTTATATAACCTACGAACACATTTAACTATAAATGTTCCAACAACCAAGAGACAAGAGCCACATTAGCTCTTGTCACACAAGGCAAAATCCAAATAATGGACCTATGTAAGTTTGTAATTCACAAATAACATGTTGTTTGGTTGCTTATGGGAAGTAAAACTTCTCATGGGAAGTTCTACTTGCCTAGGTCCCCCTAGGTTAGCAACTTCCTCCATTCTGTGGGAAGTAGAACTTCCTAGAAAGTGCAACTTCTTACATTTTTGTCAACCAAACAACCTCACCTTATTTTATTTCCTAGGAAGTTCCACTTCATGTCAACCAAACAACACCTAAGCATGATAGGCAGATAACTTTAGACCAGACCTTAAGCATGACAGATAGATACCCACATCAACATATAGTTTAATTGAGAACATGTTAAGGTGTGAGAAAATTCTAAGCATTCAGAGATAAGATAGAAAGATAATTAAAGGTACATTACTCAGATCAGAATGGCTTATAACTTGAAGACTAGATTGAAAACAGGGAACAGAATGCAGGTGGGAGAGAGAGAAAATGCAGCGGGCTAACCTCTCTGATCGGATGTCCAGGCAAAGACATCAAGAAGTCTGAAGGATATGGGTAGTTTACCATAGCTAAATAACTGTAAGCTGATGATAACCAGTCAGAAAGATCTTGAGTTCTCTTCAATGCCCTATCTCAGATTTAGACATTATATTGATCAGCTAAAGAACTGAAAATCTCAGGGAAAGTGCATAAAGACATACATAAAGTATTATCACCCGCAAAGATGGAATGTTTTGGTAAGCTGAATTAAGCCATCTGCATTCTCAGCCACAGATTGTAATGCACCCCAAGACTCCTTTATTGTGTTGAAACAGCTGGTGCTTTCGCGCTGTAGAGAGAGTATATTGCATCAATACAGTAGCTCCATGTCTTACCATAATCTGTAACTGTAACTACGAACCAGGAAAGAAAAAAGCTACAGACTCTAAAATCGTTGGACACTATGTTATAAAATGTCTCGGGTGGCACAATATCTTCAAACTGAAGTATTGGTGCTGAAGAAGCCAGGGCACCAATTGTGAGATGCGGATATTTGAGCCTCATCCATGCAGCTAACACTGTTTCATTCATTCATACATAAATGCAAGAAATTAACGAATGCCTGACACTGGAAGTAAATTACTGAAATTTGAACTGAAACGCGAATAGCTAATCCAAATTATATAGAAAGAAAAGGATGAGCAGCATACTTCCACCATATGATCCACCAAACAATACAACAGGACAATCCTGAGCAGACAACTTTCTCTTTAATTTCCTGAGCAACACTGCATAATCAGCAATAGCTTGCTCTGCAGTAAGATATGATAAGGTAGTGCTATTTTTATATGCTTCTTCTTTGCTTCCATAAGGCATCGATTCCCCATAATAACGATGCTGTAAAAAAGAATTTCAAGCAATGGTTAGCATTGATCATACCAATAACCAATAGAGAACATCTGTACATGTTTGATGTTCTTCGCCTTCATTATCAAGAAGACCACCAGTAAAATAACAGCTTTAACTCAAAGAAGATTGTATACTATACAACACTCCTAATTAGTACGACTTGTCTATTATCAAATCCAACATTTTTTTTTCCAAACGCCATCTACAATAGGTATTAAAGAAAAACAAGATACAATAAAACAAGGCTAAATCAACTTCATCTTCGAATAAACTACAATGAACCACATCGAGCAATACAGCACAACCCCCTTGTATTTGCTAAATCAAGCAGCTATTGATGAGGAAGTCTATCATTTTAATATAATTTGGGAAGAGCATTCTTGATCGAGTCGTGTTGAACGCATCCGAGATTCCAATACCTTCATGTTGAGTATCGAACTTCAACCAATGAGAACAATTTTTCATACCTAAAAACCAACAAACCATACTCGCAACTCCCTTAGGGGAGAAGGAGATTTCCAAAACAGAAACTAAAAACCCCATAACAGGGTTTGAAAAAAACTCATAAGGAGAAGCTAATTTATTAAACAAAATAAGAAAATGAATTAAAAACTGAAAATTAAAAGGGAAAAAGGGGCTTACTATGGATGAAATCATCTATGACAGTCCCTAACTGATGTAGGGGTAAGGGAGGCTAGAGTTTAAGAGAGAAAGAGAGATCAAATCCAACATTCCTTAGGACATTTTAGCATATTGACACTTTGTTTGGTATTTTTTTAGTTTAGGAAGGGAAAAGAAAGGAAGAGAAAGGAAAAGAAGAGAGAAAAGAAGGTAGTTGTAGTTTCCAATGTTTGGTATAATTGGTGGATTTGAGAGGAATCACATGTTTGGTTGTCATTATAAAGGAAAGAAAATAAATAAAGAAAACATAAGGTAAAAAACTCGTTAGTTTTCTTTCTGTCAAATTCCTCCGATTTTGGGAGGATCGGAGGAAAGGAAAGCAAGGATTTAAGAGTATTTTTTTCCTTCCACTTCCTCTCATTTCTAATCAAACCCCTCTTATTTTCTTTTACCAAACATGAGAAAGTTTGTTTTCACCTTTCCTTTCCTTTCTTTTCCATCGAAATCCTTCCTACCAAACAAAGCCTGAATGGAAACAATAGTTGATACTTAAGTAAAAGGAGTTTTTTTTTTTTTTTTTTATATCTTTATCTTACAATTGGTTATCGATTCAATTACAATGTGCACAAGCTCATAAGTTTAGGTCTTTAGGACCTTGTATTGAGTGTTTGTGCAATTTAATTCTAATATCAATTATTTGTTGATGGGAATTTGTCCGGTGTCGCACACAAGTTAAGTGATATCCTTTGCATATTAGTCCTAGTTTGAATTTGATCAATTTAACATTTAAACAAAAACCCACGACACGCGTCACCAAGACCAATATAAAAAGGGTATCACCAAACTTGATACTACTTTTATTCATAGTATCAAACTTGTTCGAGATTAATATGGAAGGGTGACAATTATTCCTTATTTTAACGAAAAGGTCATAATACCTATGTTATGTTAGCCTAGTAAAAAGCATTAATAAGGTAACAAAAGCAAATGAAATACACATAGAAAATAACAATAAAATAATCAGAAATGCGAAACGATTTCTTTTGACGGTTCATGTTAGCCGACCCCAAATAGCTATATGAGATAGAGAAAAGAGTGATTACCTCGGGGAAGAGAAGCAAGGCGCCGAAACGAGGCGCAATATCCCAAAGAAAGCCAGAATTAGAAGCGAACCATTCAATATCACCCTCATTACCGCAATACATAAAGATGGGTCCCCTGCGCTGCGCTCCAACCCAGTCATCAGTGTTGATGAGATAACGTTGCGAGAAATTCCCATACTCATGGAAACTAAAGTGATCAAGTTTCTGAGTGATGTACTGAGTTTCATACTTGTATGATAATTTGTTGTTGTTGGGCTTTTTAGCATACTTGCCCAACAACAGAGGGGGAGATGATTCAGTGATGTAGGAAAGACAGAGTATAAGGGAAAAAATGAGAGGAGAAGTGAAAGTTGCCATTATTGTCGTGACTTGTGAGGATAACTGTGAACTGTGAAGTGGTGGCTGTTGCGGAGTTTTACTGGGTGATTAACTGAGTAGTAGGTAAAAAAAGTGGGGGTCAATGTCTCCAACTAAGATGGAAACGTTAAGCAACTTCCTCCTTCCTTATTTCTTGGGTGGTCTTCGTAGAGTAGAATTAGAATCTCTCTTTTTGTTTGGATGGGAAGAATTAGAATCTCTTTGGTTCTTTGAGATGAATTCGGGCATGTTCGGCAATAGCTTTTTGTGTTTTGGAAAAGTTATAAATATTAGTTTTGGGGGTAGATGTAGTTTTTGGAGTAACTTTTGAGATTGGATATAGTTTATTTTGTTATTTTTAATACTAATTACCATAAAAAGCTATTTTCACAGCCAAACCCTAACAGTTAATATATGACAGCGATAGCTAGTACAACAGTTGATAGCTACTTCTACAACTAACAGCTACCGCAACAATTATTTTTACCAAACAGGCCAAAAGATACTTTCATATTATGCATTTCCAATTGTCGGATGTTGGTAGGAGCTATGTTTATAAGTCACATGGTTGTAGCTTGCAAGTAGCCTGTACTCGACTTGGTCAAATTATGATTCATGTTAACTAAACTTAAGAATTTACCGAGTTGTCCCAATTCGGCATAATTAACTCTTGAGCAACTCAATAAGAAAAGAAAAAAATATAGATATCATTATTTTTTATGTGGATGGTGTAAAGTCAATTCCACAAAGCAACTTGCAAATATAAAGAAAAATTATGTTCTGTATAACTCTCCCAAAAAGCCATTAATGACTGCAAATCATACTAGAAGTATCTCTTTTTGACATTTTCAACCAAAATACGTCATCCGTTTCTTAATTGATGGATCATATTGACTTTTTAAACTATTTAGAAGCTAATTTTGGCTATATTAATTTACTTATATATAAATTATAAAAATAATTGTCATTAGTTTAATTGTCACTGTGTTAATATTGATATATATATTCAAAATACTCCCTCTATAATTTTTTATATTTAATAATGAAATAAGTATTGATCGCTAAAATTATGCGTTAGCGAATGTATCTACACAATAATACATCTATTAAGAAACAAAATAAGTTAGTAGTAGCAAGAATGGGAACAAATAATAGAGACAACAAACCAACTCCTACTGATGTAGTAAAGATGGGCCCAATAGCCTATTGGGCTCAATATCCTCCCCTTGGTCTAATTACTTTGACCACCTTTCCCTTTAGTTATTCTTGGGCTGTTATTTACAATGGGCCCATTCACAGATTTCACACCCAAACAGAGCAAATAATATCTTGGAGGCTCCATTGTACAATGTACTAAAGACTAGGTTTTGCAGTGAAGAAGAAGCTTCATCCACCTTTAGTGATAATATCTTGCTTGGAATATCTTCCATTTATCGTTCTGCATCATTTATCACAGACAAATAATTATTGTAATTTGTATATCCCACAATTCATGTGGCATGATTAATGGGATTCAAACACCTGTCTAGTGTCTACTAATCAGGTCTTTGTTTAGTGATTGTAAAACAAGATAAGCAATATGAATACTGTGATAGCCCACGTATAACCTATATGGAAGGAAAAGTGTGATTATGACAAATCAAAAGCATATAAATTATATTTACTACTAGTTACAACTAAACTGGTTTTTTTTTTAACAAAAGTTTTAATAAAAATATGGTTTGAGTCATAATACAAAAAAGAAAGAAAAAGAAAACCGATCCAATAGAATAAACTATCAAAACAAATCTAAATATGTTATGACTTGTTATATGAGTGATCCTAATGATAAACGGGATTTTAAGTTTTTTTTGTTACTCATGTACTATTACATATGTAGAGAAATCCTCTTTGCAATCAGTAGTAATAAAAAAAACAAGACATTTTCTAAAGGGTCTTAAGTATGATGCAATAATTATTAAGAATTTCTCAACATGTCAAATCGAACTTGAGATTACTTTTTATTTATAACCCAAAGTTTTTTTATATAAAATAAAGAGCTTTTATTATCAAACTTCGGCCTTGTTCTTTTGCGTTGAACTATGTTAGAGATATGAGATATAATCAGTATCGGAAAATATATGTATGATATATTTTCCATATTGATATTATTAAGAGAATAATATACTTATGTTAAGATATTATTTAGTGAATAATCTATGATTATGGTCCTATATCTTTTAGGAAGATTGTTTCTTATCTTATGTTACCTTAGTTTTGTATAAATACTCTACCTATTGATAAATAATATAGAAGACACACAATTAACCCTTTACCCCCAAATTTATCAAACTAAGAATTGAACTGAAGTATAAATGTGAGAGGAACTGAACTCAACTAAACTGAAATGAGCTGAACTTAACTAAAATGAAACTGTCTCCAAAAGAACAGAGCCTTCAACCCCATATATATATTTATAAAATACTCCAAATAATTAAATTATACGACAATGGCACCCTCCGATCCACCAGTAAAGCATGTGATGGGACTTGTGTGATCCAACTAAGTAAGCATGATTGCCATAACAGTATGCCACCCATGGGAGGGGCCAAAAAATAAGAACCCCCCATATTGGAACCATACACAAAGAAAATCATATACTATATGAAGATAGATATGATGAATTCAGAATTCAGTGCACCCAATTTCCAGAATTCCAACAGTCACACTTCACTTCAGAAGATGCTACTACATCATTTATTGTTGCACCTGGTAACAAATTGTACGTTATATGAACATGTCTCTCCTAAACTCTTCTTTATCTAATCATTGTTCCCCATTTTCATGTGGGAGTGCCACACCGACCTCGTAGGCCAGCCCCTTCTCTCTCTCTGTGGGTGCTGGGTGGTGGGCACTTGGGCATCTAGTCGCCATACACTACTATTATGGGGTTCTCACTTATAATAATATGCAAGGATTAAGGTGTTGATAATTGATGAATGACTTTCAATATGCTCGACAACTACTTCATCTTTAAGATATACGCATAATTGCTTGTTACTCCCCTCCTCTCACTTGTACTTTTCAAGTTTGTCGATGTAAAGGCTTTAAGTATTAATATGATAATATCCCTCGTTATGTATTTGTAAAAAATATAAAAAGGTGATGTTTTGAATATACATATATATTGAGAGGAATCAAAGAAAATCACATATGAATATAATTTTTCTTACGTGTAAAACACAAATGATGGTCAAAGTGTTGGAGATATATAGCGTCAAAATACAAATTGTATCCGTTTTTGCAAAACGAAAGGAGTATTCAACAAGTCCGATTTTATATATAAGTAGATATCTCCTTGTTTTTCTTGAGTCAAACTAACCCATTTTGAATATCTCTTTGTATTTTTTGTGGTATACAAATATAATGTGTTAATATATGAGATTATGCTTGGTTTGTCTCAATATCCGTTTAATTTTTTTTTTTTTACTAAAACACAATAAAAGATATTAACCAACAAAGTTATATAGGTGAGTATAAAAAGCAAATGTTTAGTTCAATATGTATTAATTACTTAGTCTTGGAAAAGAAAATTAGGTCAAAGTTTCTGAAAGAAATCTCAATTAAGGGTTTGTTCTACTCCACTTATTTTCCTTTATTATTGATTTTTTTTCTAAATTTTATGTATTTTTCTGAAAATCAGTAAAGTTAAAGTTGAACAAGGCCTAATTAAATTAATCATCCCTTTGTATCACTACCAGAAAGACTATAGAGGTGTGACTTTGCTACATTTAGTCCCTCAGTAGTTTAATTATGTTGTTTTATTTTTCTTCTTCTTCTTTGTTTGGAACTCGTCTCCTCTTTTAATTAAAACAAAAAAACAAAAATACTACTAAAAAGACTATCCTATCCAAATCCTACTCATTATTAGCACATAACAAGTCAGCAAATATGGTAAACACTAAATAATACTTTTCTCAAAGTAGCTGGACGACTACTTACGTTATTGCTACATTATTATAAATATTCCAAATGATGAACATAATCTAGTACAAACTAAAAATCATTATCTGTTTAAAGTGGATGATTTTTGGGTTATAAAAGATTGCATTCACACATTAAAGTTTCGACTAATAATTCCTCAACGCGCTTTCATGGCAAGAAAGACATAATCCAATAAGCCAATGAAATTATATTGGTAATTAAGATTAGGCAGCACTCCTACAGTATGATATGTATGAGCCAATAAAAGTGAGTTTAAGTATAAGATGATGATTGATGACGATAATTATAATCACATAAATACAAATTAAGCAATATGGTCGGCTGGCCGTAAAGGCAGGGGCCAGGGGGTAGGGTAAAGCTTAAAGGGGACAAAATCAATCTAGCTACTAATTAGGAGAGGAAACTGGAAAGGGTGGTGAGTGAGTGAGTTGGGGAAACCTTATCTAGAATTCTTTACCCTTTAGTAATATTTTTGCTTTTTATCATATGATATGTTCCTCTATCATTGCCAACATCTACGCTCCATAATCATCTGCCAACCATCTTACCTCATTACTATAAAATGCAATCACACCAATTATTGGTGGGACTCTCTGTTCAAAATAAGACATTTCAACGAGTATCATTCATTGAAGCAAGAATTAAAAATTAACAAAACAAAACACATATATCAAAGTTTCAAGCTAGAGAAGGGGGAGAAAAAAAACATTAAGGGTAAGGTTATATTAATGATCGAAAATACTTTTTTAGTGACATAGAGAGAAAGTGTGAGAGTATCAAGGAGCATAGAGAAAAAAAGTTGGAGACTAATTTTTTAACTAATAGGGGTGAAAATTAAATAAAGGTTAAGATGTAATAAACAACAAATTTTGTTTTAGCACTTTGGGTTATGTGTCAGTTATTGTGACGTTTACCTTAAAGAAAAGGTGGTTACTGAAAAAGAAACGGAGGAAGTAAAATGTAGAAGTCAATAAGCCAGCATTGAAATGACAATCAAACTCCCATAAGTTTTGGCGGTAAATTATAGAGGAAAAATTGACACTGTCAGTCTCAACTATATGTGGTTGCTTCACTTTAATAGATCTCAACTTTTGATTATCTCACATCAGTATCAACTTTGGGGGTTCTCTTCTCCGAATGGTCCTTCAACTTGTTCAAATTGCTAAATCGGTTCATTATGACGCATTAAACTCTTTATTGGCTTTAATTAATCTGAATAAAAAGCCACATGGATGAGTGTCATATGTTTTAATTAATTAACTTATTTGACAAATTAATTAAATTGAAGGACCGTTATGAGAAGAGAACCCCCAAAGTTAGGGCTTCTATGAGATAATTAAAAGTTGGGACCTTTTAAAACAAAACTTCTAATATACAAGTTGGTCATAATTGAGACTGATGGTGTCAATATATCTAAAAGTCGAAAAGGCAATCTCTAGGGATATAAAAGGAAGTTATCAGCAAATCTAACATGGCGCTAAAAATTGAGAGTTGAGAACATAAACTTGTACGTACATGGCTCAGAAACTGACTTCCAAGGACGAAAGTACAAATTTTTGATGTTTTTTATTTTGGGGATCCCACTTAGTGAGGTGCAAGAATCGAACTTCTCTTACAAGGATGGAAGGAGAGCCTTTAACCAACTAAGCCAACCTTGATTCTTAGTACAAAATTTTAATTGGTTGATCATGAGAAGTAAATAAATATACAGTGCCACTTACCTAGGGGAATCTATAGGTCAATATTTTTTAAATTTTTGGTAGGAAGTATAATTTCTAAGTTAGAAAATCCAATTTTCCATGCTTTTGTCAATCAAACAACTCCATAGTAGAGGTCATCATGGGCCGGGCCGGACTTGGCCCAAAAAAGGTGGCCCATTTCGGGCCAAAGCCTCGGGCAGGGTTGGGCCAAGTCGCGGGCCGAAATTCCCGCGCCAAAGCCCGTAAATTCGGGTATCGGGCCAAATTTTAGATTGGTTTTGCATATTTAAGTTGTCCGTGGCCCAAAATTTTTGCCCACAAAATCGGGCCGGGCCCGGCCGCGGGCCAAAAAATCGTGCCCAACACCCGCCCATTTTCGAGCCACCATGTTGATCACCTCTACTCCATAGTATATATTTTACTCTATGAAATCTTTTATTTTCCATGTTTTTTTATGTCCATTGAAGAAACACCATGATACTAATGTCACCTATACTAATATATTTAAAGGCGAACCTAAATAAGGTTCTGTGCCACGTGACGCTATCCTTTATAGTGTTTACTTCATGTATTCCACATACAATAAGATATTAGAAAATGCATGGTATAAGATTTGATCCCATTACTTCGAGTGAGTATATTAAAGTCTTAACCACTAAGCCAAATAATGTTTGGTGTTATAATTCTAAAGTAAAACATTACTAAATAAAAAATATAATTACCAGGACATAACACGAGCCTAAAAACTCCTTATATAATTAATCATAAGGATTACAGGCCATAAGGAATGAATGCACCATATATGAGAAGGCGGCATGTAAAACCTTATTTAATTTTGGTTATGTACTTAAAGGAGCAGATTAATAAAGTTAGAGTGGGTATTGACATAAGAACCACCATGCTGAAAATCTTAGTTTTTTTTTTTTTTTTGGTGTTACCATCCGGTTCACCCTTGGGGCTAATCCGGATTCGGGGCGAGTTCTGGGTGAATAGGTTCCAGTTCCCTCCCAATTGTTGTTGCGGGGGATCGAACACGCGGTCCGCCCTACCAAGTTCAGCCCCAATCACCACTGAACCAACGACCAATTGGTGCTGAAAATCTTAGTGTCCTTGCTTCTACTTAGGGCTACGCGGATAGTAGTATTTGGTAAGTCTTCATTTCATTCAAATACTATATAAATTATCATCTGATTTCCAATTACTACATAATTTTGGTAGAAGTAGATTAATAAGCACCTAATATACCTGTACTAGTGGCTAGCTAGTAATTATTACAAATCATCATTTCAAAGGCATATCCTTTGACCAAATCTTAGTGTCAAAGTCAATTCCAATTTACATACTTCTTGCATTTAGTACGGTCTCAAACTCTCAACTAGTATAATCATTTCAAAGGAACTAATGTAAACCTAAACCAATATAGTCATACATTAAAAAGAAAAATAATTAGAATTCCTTGGAACCTCTTTTTTCATATTCTTTTTAAAATTATAATGGTTGGAGAAACCGTCAAAGGTGGTTCCATTAATTAGTCTATTCTCATGTGCTAGTTGACAGATTGCATAATTTCCAAGCAACACGAGTTTCCATCATATATGGATGGATGGATAATGCATGGCTTGAAAGATAGCCGTCATTCGTCACTGGTGATACACCTTACCATTGATTAGGTAAATTAAGTGATATAATTATTTAAGTGGCTATACTTTAATTTCTAGAAAGAGTACGGATTTGAATTCCAACCATCCAACCACTAGTCTACTACCAATGTTATTCTAAATTTCTAATCTTGATAAGATGTTGATTAGTTTTTGCTATTTCTTTGTCTCTAATAATGAGAAAATAAGAAGTTTCTCTTAACTAGGAACATGCAAATGAGTTGTGGATGCATGTTGCCTGATTGAATTGGTAAAGTCATTTTAGCTAAGTAATTTTGAGATCAAATTTTATGCTCCCTTAGTTTTTTTGACTACCTCAATCAAATAATACAATGTTCGCATTTTTTTGGGTGTCCTAAAAATTATTTTTATTTTAAATATTTTTACTTTTAATGATTTAGGCTGGAATCCGTGAAATTTATAGTTGTAACTCTTTTGGTTGTTAAAAATATATATTTGATGTAATCCTGTTGATTAATTTTAGTTTGTCTGGATTCATGCAAACTTTTGTTTCTCTCTATGTCTAATGTTAGTAAAGATTCAAGGCTGCTTGTTAGTTTTGATATCGTTTTCGTTATTTTTAGCCATTATTTTTTTTTATAATCAAATATACAATTCAAATAGCATTCGATACAAGTACATCATTAAAATGATAACATTTTTCACTCCCATTAATTCCTGTGAGCATATATTATTTGTATATTTTGATCTTCATGACAATGACACTCCCATTTTACGTGAACCGTGTAGAAGTGTGAGATACTAATGGTAACTAATTGTTGATTTTACCTTTCAAATTATCTTGTATAGTAAAAGCAAATTTCAATTGTATGATTTTGTTTTAAAAGAATTTAATTATATGATTACATTCATATATAATCATAATATCCATGATATGACAATTGACAAATTCTCCTATTCTCCCACATAATTTGGTCAATTTATGATATTTCTTAACAGTCAAAGTAAAGGTCTTTTCCAATTTCATCAACCTACAAAGGTCTTTAGCAAGAAGCTGGATTGCCTTGCTGCCTACCCTGATGGACTTTGAAAATTTGGTATAATATAAACTAGTAAACATAAATCTAAGTAGGTGTTGAAGATATAGAATATATAATCATAGTCCTTTTCTGATCTCCTAATCATGAGAAATTGATAATTATACAATCAACAGTAATATTTTTGAATAATTAATTAACATAACCTAACACTATTCACATAATCATTCTGCTGACTGTTTCGGTGTGTTATCGGGGCTGTGTCAAAGGGTAGGATTCGACAGCATAATAGTCAATAATTGTTACATGGCCTCGTAAAGTTGGAACAATACCTACCCCAACATAATACTAATAAATTGTTATTCGATCATCTTCCTCCGCATGCACGCCATATCACCACAATTGACAATTACTATTGCATTTTATTTATTTATACATGGAATTTATTCGTTCTTTGGAACACCTTCCCTTTAGTCAAGGAGCTTGAAGCAATTCATCATTATTATTATAATACTCCATGGTCATTTAAAGATTGTGTAATTATCTTAGCCTAATCAATGATTCCTAAATTTCCTTGGAGTTGACAAATTATGGAGTCATCCCTTTCATGATATATATATTTTTTTTTGACATCCCTTTCTGAAACCCGTGGTAAGATGAATTTCCTCTGGGCTGCCCTCGCACAGGGCCACTCACCCAGAGGCCCAACAAGCCCAAACCCCCCCTAACAATATTGAAATTTTGCTTCCACTAAGATTTGAACCTTGGTCTCCCATATGGGAGATAGGAAGCCATACCATTGGACCCAAGGGTCATTGGTCATCCCTTTCATGATTTGTCGACATTTTTTATATCACATATAAATACAAATTATTACTATTAGAAAAATGAATCTGTATCCATTGAATTATAAAATTTTTATTTAATTTTTTCTTACATTAACCAGAATTATATTTTTAAATAGGAATTTATAACATAATTGTCCATCCGAAGTTATGTACTCCCTTCGTCCTAAAATAGTCTGAATGCTTTTCTTTTATATTTGTTCCAGATTAGTTTGAACACTATCATTTTTTACATGGTTCAGTTCCACCATTATCATATTAGTTTTGTATCACCCTTTTTGGCAACTAATTATCTCCTATCACATCTACTTTTAATATGAAAAAATACCCCATCAAATTCTTTCAAATCTACTTTTCAATGAAAAAAAATATTCGGTGATTGCGTGTCCAAACAAGTCCATGGACCATGGTGAGTGGATTTTAATATAAAGTTAGACAAATCCAAGCCTACATTATTTTCCTAACAAGCCATTCCACTCATTCTAACCCAACACTATCCCTAGACATTATTTTCCTAACAAGCCATTCCACTCACTCTAACTCAACACTATCCCTAGACATTTCACACAACCTAATCGTTCCTTCTCTTCTCCTTTGTCCTTTATTTTCCTTTGAATCTTGAACAACAAACAATTTTAAAAAATAACCCGACAATTTTACCGAATGGATTAAACTAGTCACTAAATGAATTAAAGAATGTGATAACTTAATGGATTTAACAGGTTACTAAATAGATAACTCTGATCACTAAAAATATTAAAACTAGTCATTATATTCAGAAAAGTGGTTCATTTTCTTCTCAATATTAGATATGGGTCGTTGTCTAATTTTAAATTAAAAGTAGCCGGTCTATTACAAGACTAATTTTTTTTCCAAATTACCCCCTTAAACCCAATTACATCAATATGCTACCAATACATTTTTCTCCTTAAGGGATTAAAACTTCCATAATGAAATTAATTGTCGGTCTTCATTATTATATTTATGTGTTTAATCCATAAATTTAAGAGTTATGCGCACCAATTTTTTAATATTAATAATACGTTTCAAGAGTAATCAATAATCAAGCTCATAGAGCATCTAGAGATATTTCAACAAATACTCCCTCCGTTTCATTTTAATTGTTACACTTTGACATTTTACACTATTCACAAGTTGCACTTTGACTCTCATTTGTGATTTATACATGAATAAAAACATAGTCATGTGGGATCTTGTTAGATTCGTCTTAGTATGTATTTTATTAATATGTACTTTTTATAATTTTTATAAATACAAAACTAGAGATATATATCCTCAAAGTTTTGCATTGGCATACGTAAAAAGTGTAAATGTAACTATTAAAAAGAAACGGAGGGAGTATATACGAAACCAAAATATTTCCGGAACAACTATAGTTCAATTCAATCTTCAATGATTGAAATGATGAAGAGAACAAGATCACAACAAGATTTGTATCTAGTATAGCTCTTTGTCCCATATCTCAATTTTTTTTTGTGATAGAGTCACAAAATTATATAGAAATTTCAATCACACATCATAGTCAGTATGCTCCCAAACTGCACTGATTAAACAACCTGACATTCATATCTTCTCTCATACTCTCGATGTAGCATGATGTTTGGCATCGAACGAGCAATAATTTGGTCCAAGGGCCATACTCTTTTTCAATTTTAGATTGCCAATTAATCTGATAATGTAATAGAGCTAGAAGCAAATAATTAGTAGAGACTAGAGACACATTATCTAAAGTAAGAAAAAAAAAGGTAAGCATATTCTTTTGGAAACCAAGGAATAATATACATGTAAGTTGTGGAAAGTGCATATGCATATTCATAGATGACTCGTTAATCACACTTTAGCATCTGATTGGATCTCTAAGATTAGTCACACATATAAATATATATTTGAAGATTAGTCACACATATATAAATATATATTTGAAGATTAGTCAGAAATTGGAAGATCACAATCAAATTACTCATGATCTTGTTGATTTATGATATAATTAAAGAAAGTGCACATAATTTAGGTTTATCATGTAGTGTTGGTGACCTAACTTCTCATCATTATCATCATCAGGCACACAGCCGACACTGCATTATTTATTTTGTTGTTGAATTCATAGATAACAAATTCAAGCAAAAAGGCCCCACACACACCATCTGTATCAAACTTTATAGTTAAGCAAAGATCCATATGAATCCTATTCTAGGCATCCATCCATTCCATACATATGCATAGTAATAGTAATATTATTATTATTGCAAACCCTTTTTGAAAGTTGAATCTCACCGTCGTGTCTTTTACCTACAATTCTTATTGATTGATAATTTTTCTTACTTTTCAAGGGATATCAAAAATAATAAATACTCCACTTTTTGCTTTTATTTCTGAGTATAGTAAAAGAAAACACAGAAACCCATTGGTTTTCATCTCGGTAGTGTGTGTGACTAGTGATGTAGATCCTTTTTCTCATAACATGGGCGGCTCAATGCTTAGAAAACAAGATGAAAAAGCATTACTTAACACTATCTTACTTGTTGTTTAATTTTTTTTGAGGGGTTTAAGGTCCCGTTCTTTTACACTGGGAGAAACTTTACTGAAATGAACTGCGAGAAACTAGATTGATTTGCGAGAAAGCTGAACATGAGAGAGTATCTAAACTGAACTGCGAGAAACTGAACTGAAAATAAGTCCACAAGAATAGGGCCTTGACTACATAGTACTTCTATATGTTACTCCCTTTATTTCCTATAGGATCGTTAATTTGTAAAGATTATTGTCAATAATACTCCCTTCGTTTCATTTTAATTTACTCACTTCACTTTGGGGGAGAACCAAGGAGAAAGTGCAAAAGTATGAGAAAGAAACTGAAAAGGTGGAGAGAGAGATTGAAAAGTGAAAGAGGAAAATTAAAAAGTGGGTTACAATATTAAAAAGTGGATGACATGGGTGGAAAAAGAGGATAAAGTAGATGTGACATGTTGCCAAAAATAGAAAAAAGCAACAGTGTGTAAATTAAAAAGAAACGGACCAAAAAGAAAAGTGTGTAGATTAAAAAGAAACGGACCAAAAAGAAAAGTGTGTAGATTAAAAAGAAACGGAGGGAGTATGTATTATTTAAATATGTACTTAATTAAGTACTCTTTTTATGAATATGTATGTAGATAGGGATCTTAATGCTTGAAAATGTACCTTTGAGAACAAAAGAAAAGTAAATGCACAATCATTCAACGTAGACAGGGAATAAATAATTAGAAGGCAAAATCCATTTTCAAAAGCACCTCGATCCATATATTAATTATATTAGCCATATGACCTCTATGTAACCGAAAAGAAATGTTATATATGCATATAGTAGGAGTTGAAGCATTGAATAAAAGTTAGGCAAGGCATAATAGTATAATTGAAGCAAAAATGGGATTGGATTGAAATTTGAACCCACTAAGGTATTGTATGTTCTTAAGAACAAAGCAAGGAGTGGGAGACAGTTCATGTGGTTTGTCATACATAAAGTGGACAACAAACTTGTGGGCATTGTCCGATCCCACTACCTTATAATGTTATGGCCCCATAATTTGATCTAAACCTTGAATTCTTGTAACCTAATAATTATACCATTAATTATTTAATTTGTATGTATATTGTACTATGTAGTAACAGAATAGAGGGAAACATTTGATTTCTTGAACAGTGTACTATTTGATTTCTTCAAGCTTCTAATACTGAGTACATACAATATAGTAGTACACTAGTACTACTTAGATGGTGAGTAGTGAGGACATAACCTATTGTAAAACCATGAGAGGGTTTACATGGGATCCTAGATGCCACGCGTTCTACCTTTTAAAAAAATGAATACGTATGGTAGGAAGAGAAATAAACAAAAAACTACAAGGTGCATATGTGTAACAGTCAGCTATTTAACCTCTCTTTTTTTACTCTTAATTAGATTAGAGAAAAGGAAAAGAAATGCAATTTCTTAGATTAAAACCCAAAAAGTATTGTCTAGTAGTAAAAAAAATCTAAAAAATAATGTTTTGAGTCTGACTCGAGAGAGAAGAAAAAACAATTTTAAATTGAACATTCCTATAATAGAATCTTGTTAATACACCCGATTATTAATGATAATTGTAGTCTAACTAAACTTGTCAATTCGGAAATCATGAGTTTCTTTAAAAACCTTTTGGAGCAACATATCAGTGATTTAGCAAAAAAATGATTAGAAATTACAAATAATCTTAATTAGAACTTAGATAAATTTTCTAGGGTTACTTTATGATTGTTGGATTTTGTAAAATTTTGGTATGCTATTGAGTTGGTTGATTTCAGTTCCCCACCAAATGTATAATTTTGGATCCGGCTCTGTATAAAAACATGATTGTGATGACTTGTGAGTGTGGCCCAAACATGATTGCAAATGTGACCCTTGACATTATTTATTATTCGATTATTCCTTTACGCATTTTAAAGCCTAAATAATGTACGGATTGAATATTTATATTATATTTGTAATATAATTTTAATAAAATTGAAATTTACCTTACAAACTCAAATACTCAATTGTTCTACTTAAGAAAAAATCTTATGCTTATTTTTCAATTTTTCTCATCTCTGTACTCCCTTAATTATTCTATCTTTGTCAAACTCTTGTACCTATCTTTCTATTTCTCTCAAATTCGTATCAAAAATTATACAAGTTTGATATTATGAAAATATTCCTTGAGAATAATCCGTGTATATGAAGTGTGTTATAACAGTGTAAAAGTCAAAGCATTGCACTTAACAAAGAAATGCGGGAAGTATTCAATTTACATAGTATAATACTTTTAGGTTGTTTATACATAATTAAACTTTAATTTTCATTATTCAAAACTCTGTATATTTAGATGTATTTTTATTTCTATAAAACTCTACATTTTAAAATTTATTTAGAAAAATTATGGCGTGGCAATCCAAATGACACTTTCTAAAGTCCAAGTAACTTGATTCCTTTACTTGTTATTTGTTTACTCCATTTAATAATATCCTTTACGCTCTCGTTACCCCCAAAGTCCTCTACTTTCATCCCCCCCTAGGGTTTCACTTACCCTTTCTTTTACTCACATTGACCATCTCCTTGACCATCCAACCACCACTTGACCCAACCACTCAACCACCACCTGACCATCCAACCACCGCATAACGCCTCCACCCCAACACCAAAATTGCCTCTACCATCTACTACCTAGACCATCGTTCACCCACAAACCCTAGAAAAAAAAGGGAAAATGGTGGGTGAAAGGGATGGGGCAAAAGCTGACAGTGGCGGAAAGGGAGGAGGCGACGTAGGGAAGGGGAGAGGGATGAGGCGAAGCAGGGAGGGGATGGGAGGGGTGACGATGCAGCTCGAAGGGGAGGGGAAGAAGTGCAACATTTGGGAAGGAGAAGGGAAGAGGCGACGACGGGATGAGAAGGGGAGGGGTAGAGGCGACGGCGCGGTGAGAAGGGGAAAGGGGAGACTACTACTGAGGTGGGGATGGGATGGCAGGGAACAACAAATAAAGGAGGGAGGAAATGGTGGTGCTATGGTGGAAGAATGGTAAGAGGAGAAAGAAAGATAAATAAATTGTACCAACCAGCCAACGAACACTTAAAATCTAAGGGTTTTGCTTTCCTTTCCCTCTCTACCGCTTTCTTGATTCCATTCCCTTTACCCCATGACAACCAAATGCCCGCTTAATTAAAGGGCAACTTGTTAAAGGTAAATGATATATGCAACCCTTAGAGCTGCATATAAGAAGCTAAAAATGAATATATCACTCCCTTAGTCTGAACACTTTCCTTTTATGTTTGTCCCAAATTAGTTTGAACACTTCCATTTTTGGCATGGTCCAACTATTAATATATTATTTCTTTTACACATCTTTGGCCCACACTCTACCTTTTATCAATAAAAAGGTACCCAACTTTCTCTCTCCTCTAATAAAAATACCCCACCAACTCCTATCACATCTACTTTTTAAATAAAATAACATTTGATAACCACACTACAACTTATCACCTTAAACTACGTGTCCCAACAAGTGTTCAGATCTTTCTGGGACGGAGGTAGTATAAAATAAACGGTTTTTTAAACCAAGTACCCCTGAGTTTTCAAAAAATTTACGAGTTACTCTCCTACTTTTCAAAATAAACAAGGTATCCGGCCGTGAGTTTCATGATAATACATCAAAATGCCCTTAATGACTAACGGCGGTTAACCCCTAACCCTAATTTTAACCCCGAACCCTAATCACCGAGTCCACCACCCCTCCCCCATCCCCGTCCCTCCCACCACCCCCGCGCCCCACACCTCCCACCACAACAACTCCCGGCCCCCCACTATCCCCCCCCCCAACCCCAACCCCACGCGGCCCCACTCCTTCCTCCCCCCACGGCCCCACCGCCGAATTTCCGCATCCCCCACTCCCCTCCTACATCGATTTCCCTGAATCTCGAATTTCCTTATCATGCATCGTCGAAATTACAAAATTAATTGGGGGTGGGAGCCGTTGTATTTGCAAATCCGAAGGGGGTGGGGGAGGCTGTGAAATTCGAAGGCGGTGGGGGGCTGCAAAGGTGGGGGAGGGATGAGCGTGGGGGGCCGCGGAAATTCCGTAGGGGGTGGGGGGCTGCGAAAATTGGTGAGGGTGGGGGAGGGAGGGGTGGGGGGCTGCGGAGATTCGGCAAGGGTGGGGGGGAGTGGGTGGGGGGCTGCGGGTACTGTGGGGGTGGTGTTTGCATGGGGGATGGGTCTGCAGGGGGTAGGGGCTGCGTTAGGGGGTTGTTGTGGTGAGGGGGTGGGGGCTGCGGGGGGTGGTGGGAGGGATGGGGGAGGGGATGGTGGACTGGTGGTTAGGAATAGGGTTAGGGTTGGGGGTAGGGGTAGGGGTAGGGGGAGGGGGTAGGATTAGGGGTTAATTAAGGTTTAAAACAAAAAATTAGGGTTCATGACTAACAAACTTAACCGTCGTTAGTCATTAAGGGCATTTTGATGTATTATCATGAAACTCAGGGGTACCTTGTCTATGTTGAAAAGTGCAAGGGTACCTCGTGAATTTTCTAAATACTCGGGTGTATTTGATGAAAAAACCGTAACATAAATAAGCATTGATTATATTGATTGACTCATAATTATGTCCTGAATTTCTTAATTAATGTTCTACAAAATATATTTTATGCTTATTTGCAACCCTAAGGGCTGCATATACTAAAACCCTTTTTTAAATACTTTTAAAAAATCTTAAAATCGAGCATTGTTCGGTTTTACCTAGTTGGTAACAAGTGGAAAAACAGAGCGTGAACCGTCAAAAAAAATTAAAAAGCTTTCAACAAGTATGGCTTGAGGTACTTGTAATATTAATCACTCCTTTAAATATGAAGTAGTACAAGCTATAACAATTACTAAAAGAAACCCCACAAAGGAGCAGTTTCGTCAAAGGAATTATTAAGATAGCATAAGAAACATGGGCTCTCAATTAATGCCCCTGTTTATGGCAAAAGCAAAGATCACATAAAATCCTTGGGAGGGACAAAGTCTTGGCAAAAGCCAAACATGAAAAGGCGAAGATTTCGCGGATATAATTGATAACCTTGTAGAAGTAAGCCAAGTACTAATCTTTATCTTTACCTAGTTGTTCAAACATACATAACTTGGTGCAATAGTGAAAAGGCGGTGGGGGTAATTTTTTTGGATTTGGGGAATCTCTTTTCCCTGTTCTATTTATCGACAAATTATAAGTTAAGGTTTTCCTACCTACGAGTAATATTGCTTCTTACGTTTAAGAAACTCATTATGGCGTGGTCCAGCACAAATTAATCACACTCATCATCGTGTAATAGGAGATCTACTGTGATCTACTAAGCACTTAAGCTTTAGCAAGTTGTGTACTTTAATTTTTTTAGAAATTTCAATAATGCTATAGGCTTAGTGTTTTACAATAAATTAATACTAACCCTTCTAATTCCTCCTCCGTTTTAAAATGCATTACTCATATTGTCATATGTTTTTAAGACAGAAATATAAGAAGGGAGCACTAAGTGGCTCATTTGAAAAAGAGGACGTACATAATTTAATTGAAGGTAACATACCGAGGGAGGAATTAAATCCTCATTTAGAGTAATATATAGTGCCCTTTAATACTCTTATCTTTTTTTGCATTATGTTCTACTATCAACTAAAATCATCATTTTCTTTCTTTTGTCTTTAGTTCCACTTAATACAATACCTCAATCCAAGCATGTCCTATAAAATGCTTATTTAATATATTAAGTAAAAAGTACCTCTATCCCTTAAAATCTTGTCGATTTAGGAAATGCGCTTGTCGTGGATCGTTGTTCCTACATGTGTAAATAAAAAAAATAAGATAATGGTTTATTATTATTCTTTTTAAACTGAAAAGAGTTAGATATACTATACAATATTATTATTGGTAAATTTAGTCCAAAAAAGAAAATACGAAACATATTACGACATACCAAAATGAAAATAATGGATTAGGCTTTAAAGAACGAAGAGAGTGAGACATCTATTCTGTTATCTATCCGACTCTGATACCAATAAAAAAAATATATAAAATCTTCAACTTAAAAACTTTTAGCACTTTGCATCTTTTATCAACACAATTTCACTTGTGAGTCTAAATCAATATCTCAAACAATTTGCATATATTTGTGCATAAACAAAAGAATTCATGAAAACCACTAAAAAAAGGTGGACATACACATGAAAGGCTTATGAGTAGTAATTTCCAATGTTAAGAAGGTAGACAAAAGCAAAGACTCATCAGCTGACGAATCAACCTCTTACTCATGATGTGTTTCCCACTCCCATGTGAATTGTGATCCATCGAATCCACGTATGACCCCCCCTAATGTAATCTCATGTTCATGTATTTATGTATTTTCTAATTTTCTCCTCTCTTTTTTCTTTTTTCTTTTTCTTGGGTATTCATGGTTTTGTTTGGTATATTAATAATGATGGTAAAAGGTAAGGTGGGCCTCATGTTTCAAATGGTCAACCTATGTAAGAGATATAAAGAACCAGATTCGTCTACTCCTTAAAAATTCCAAAAAAAATCAAAAATTATAATTCAAAAAAAAAAAAAAAAAAAAAAATCCTCTCCTTCGAAGTATTATTAATCTCAGCCACCCACCCACCCCAATCCACCTCTCACACACACAAAGTCTTCTTATTAACATTCTCACCCTCTCTCTTTCTTCACTCATTTCCTTCCCCCAAAAAAAAAAATACATCAAACTTTCTCTCTCTAAAAAATTAACATGGTTTCTCCTTCATCAGTTGATCAATCTCTTACCCTAGGATTAGGATTTTCATCGACGACGAATAATAATCAAGTGGGTAGGAATCCTGTGAAACAAGCACAGATTATGGGGATAGATCATGAGCCGTCCTTGACGCTAAGTTTATCAGGTGAAACGTATCAGACGGTTGATAGGAAAGTATTTGTTGATCAAGAGACTCCATGCAGTGTTAGCGTGGCTTCTTCTCTCTCTAATGTTGTGTCAGTTAAGAGAGAGAGGGAAACTGCTAGTTCTGATGATTTGGAACTTGAAAGAGGCTCTTCTAGAATTAGTGATGAAGAAGAAGATGGTTGTGGTCCCACTAATACTCCTAGGAAAAAACTTCGTCTTACTAAAGATCAATCTGCTCTTCTTGAAGAAAGCTTTAAGCAACAGAGCACTCTCAACCCGGTAATTTCTTTTTTTTTTTCATTAATTATTACTTCCTCCGTCTTAAAACATAATTCTCGTTTCATTTTCATGGTCGAAAATCCTTAAACCAAATATTTATGTAGGATCTTATTAGATTAGTCTTAATAAATTGTTTTTTAATGTAACTGAAGATATTTAAGATTAAAGATATATTTTGGAGTTCGTACAAAAAGAAATGAGAATTATATTTTGGAACTGGGGAGTATTAATTAATCTGAAGTTGGTCTTGATTTAGACGCTCTGACCAAACTATTTTTTTTTGTTTAGACCATTTAATTTGTAAAAACCTTTTTTTATATGCTTAAATTTCAAACTTATTTTCTCAAACTTTTGAGTTTTTTTTTTTAAAAAAGAGCTTTCTAAATTCTTGTATTTTTATATATATAGACATATTTATTAATGATTGTAACTTTTATTCACTTTTTGTCTGCTTGAGGATTTAAACGTCAAACCATTTTTTTTTTTAAGAATTTGCCTAACTTCTCCTTACTTTAATAACCTCTAAAGTTTATACTAATTTTTAAAATTAATTTGATTACAGAAGCAAAAACAGGCGTTAGCTGACCGACTAAACCTACGACCACGCCAAGTCGAGGTCTGGTTCCAGAATCGTAGAGCGAGGTATGTTCTTATTCTTTCCCCTTTTACCGTTTTACGTATTGTAAGTGGTAGAGTGGCCTTGCTAACACGATCCAATAATAATAATAATAAAACGTGCAGGACGAAACTGAAGCAGACAGAAGTAGACTGTGAGTATCTGAAAAAATGTTGTGAAACACTGACGGATGAAAACAGGAGACTTCAGAAGGAACTACAAGAATTGAAAGCGTTAAAAATGGGACAGCCCTTTTACATGCACTTACCAGCTGCAACTCTGACGATGTGCCCTTCATGTGAGAGAATTGGCGCCGGTGTTCCTATTCCTGGGGCGACTACTAATTCTACACCTGCTTCAAAAACTCCCTTTACTTTGGGTCCTAGTAAATCCCATTTTTACCCTCCACAACAAATCCGTCCTCTGCTCGTTGATTAGTAGTAAAACCGTCTTAAAACCAAAAAAAAAAAATTATACTTTTTCCGTTCAAAAGTAAGTGAAACACTTCTCTCATTTATGTAAGAGCTTTGTGAGACAAGTATTTCACTTATTTTGAAACGGAGGAAGTATATATATATAAATATTGAGGTTTAGTTATAGTAGAAGTATATTTTAACTTTTATGTTACAGGAAATTACCAAATAGAAGTATTAATTAGTAGAACACAGAAGCCTGCCTTGGACCGATCTTTTTCTCGGTTCTGGTTTATAATTTTGTTTGTTATTTTATTTCTTTGGAGTAAATTTTTTTATTTTGGAGATATGTCGAAAAAAGAAAAAGAAAAAAAAAAGAGAAAAAGGTTCAGTGTAAATATTTTTGTTTTTTTAGATATAGAAATTATAGATCCAGGTGTCGGTCTTTTCGTATTTTTATCTTTGTAAATACTCTTTGATGAAGGTAATATATCCATGTCAGGAAATTACTATTATTATTATTTATTATTATTCATTTTTTATTGATATTGATATTGTTTGTTGTTATGATTATCGTTGTTTAAAGTGTGCTTTTTTTTCTTTTCCTCAAAAAAAAAAGTACTTTTTTTTTGTTTAAAGTATGCTCTCTTTTTTTTTGTTTAAATGATTTTATCTTTGGTTTTGAGGTTAAGTTTGTTTTGTTGACATGTCAATTATTCTGATTTCTAATGATTTTATTTATGATTTCGTCGACATACCGTTTGTGTTCCGATAGTTATAGGATAGCTAATTTAGATCCTCGACCCCCACATCTCATAACTATTATTGTTAATTTCTTTCCATTGTTGTATAGTTTAATTTGGACCAACCTTTTGCATATCTGAAGGTTAAAGCATAAATTTTATTTTCTCTCTTTTGTTCTTTTCTCCCTCAAAAACCTATATTTCTTTATCGGTTTAGGGGCTATCACCAACCTTTTAGTTGATGGTAACTGGTAAGTCTCAATTCTCTAATTTTATTTTATCTAGTTTTAAGTTTCATGTTGATAATAAATCTTTGTTATCTCTATTGGAGAGTTGTAGTACTCAATTATTGGGTTATCTATACCCATCTATTGGGCTTTACCTCTCTCTGTCAAAGTTTGAGGTTAGGTTTTTCATTTCATAAGAATTTCAAGTCGTTGATGAAGATTTGTGCGATGTTGCAGCAAGTTTCAATTTCATATCTACAATCAATTAGATCAAATTTAGTTCTATTTCAAAACTGCAACGGATCAAAAGACCCCCTCGTAAAAGGCTGTCTCAAACAGTTATGTGATGAAAAGGGGCATATACATAAGTGTCAAATCTTATATACAAGGGAAATTTCCTCAGGTATTTCTGAGATTTGGTGTAATTTTCAAAATACCTCCTACATTTGGGGAATTCCTCAGATACCCCTGAGGTTTGTGTTTGGGTCTAAAACACCCGTACTATGGACGGAACCCTAACGTTGTTAGGTTTTCCCATTTCTCTCCCCAATTTTCTCTCTCCTCCCATTCCCCTACCCACTGCCATTATGCCGACCCCCCTCCTCCCCCAGCCAGCGGCCGACGGCCGGTGACTCTACCCCCTCCATTTATCTAATATTCGAAATTAGGGTTGTGGGGTCTCATTAATATTGTTCAATTAATTAAATTTGTTTTGTCTACATTAAAATTGATTTTTGACAATCAGTGTCCCGTTTAATCTTATTGGAAAGATTTTCAGATGATTCTTTTTTTTTTTTAAATAGATCTTCAGATGATTCTAACCAACAATTTTCTTTTTCTCCATATTCCAATATACAAGATAAAATTAAGAATATATTGTCCACAAAAAATGTTTTTTATCCCTAAATTACTCCCTTCATCCCTTAATTAATAGATCTTTGGTTTCTAATTTAAGCATTATTCATAGGCAAAGAAAATCCTCAAAAAAAAAATCCAATATATAAGATAAAACATAATCATATGGGGTCTTGTTTGATTCGTCTTATTGTGTACATTTGGAAAATTAAACTTTTATAATTTTTACTCGTATGTAATTAAAGATATTAAGGGCATGTTCTCTTCGGCATAAAACAACTGAACTGAACTAAACTATAACTAATTAATAGTAATGATTATAATTTAGGAACTGAACTGAAAATAAGTTGGGGAGAACAGACCCTAAGGGTACAAAACGTGCATCGGCAAACGTGCATTGGATAAATGGAAAATGAGAAATCTATTAAGGGACGGAAGGAGTATTTTTCTTATCTAAATATTATTTAGCGTCACATTTGCTTCACATTTTTTTTTTTTTGATGAGGAGAACAAACTTAGGCTAACCCCCTAATCTGGGGGCCAGCCTAAAACATCATTTCGGATGATGAGGGAAAAATACAGACAGTACGGGGGGGACCAGTACAGTAAGGAGGGGTGGGCGTGCGCCTTTCTAGCCATGAAGTTACCAGCCTTGTTAGCTTCGCGGAAGCAGTGACAGAACTAACAGTCCTGAAACCATCGTGTAGCCACACCTGCATCTTTCACAATGTTAGAAATTTCCCACGGAATACGCCAACAATTCTTCATAGAATTAATGACAGCTAAGTTGTCTCCTTCAATAATAATATTAGAAATGTCAAGAGAAATAGCTCCTTTAACTCCTTCTCTGAGAGCCCAAGCTTCAGCTTGCAAAATAGAAATATGGGGCCCCAAAGACTTGGCACCAGCTAGGAGAACCTCCCCATAATTATTACGAATAACAAAACCTAAGGAAGCATTCCCATTACTAATTTTAGAGCCATCGAAATTAAGCTTGCAGTAATTAGAAGGAGGGGGGACCAAATAAGATTTCGGCCGGATCTATTTAACTTGGACATGGGCTTTTTGATGATAGAGGTGGAAACGACATTACCATTTCCATCATCCAGATCAGTCTTCAACCATTTGCTTCACATTTGTTAAATTGTTACCTTCAATTTCCCCCTTTCTCAATCTCCACCCCTTCATCTCCCTTTTTATGTCGTATTTTCTACTTCTACTACGTGTACAACTTCCTATTTAAAGTGCGTTTGCTTTACTTAGCTTGAATATATCTAAACTTATATGAAATTATTACACGTTATTATTGGACCTTAATTATTAGCCCTGATTGTAAATTACCAGACTTGATTGAGACTTATTGAACCTGATTGAAATTACTTACACCCAATTGAAATTGGTTAGACCTTATTAAAACTTATTTGAACTTGTCAATCCTTGTTTATCAATTATTAGTTCCTATATCAGTGATAATTATTATACTATCTCCGTTCTGAAATAAATGAAACATTTTTCTCTTTTATGTGAGAGTTTTTTTTTGAGATAAGTGTCTCATTTATTTCAGAAAGGACGAAATATAACAATAATGGTACTAGTAATAAAAACATTAAATTAACCTCAATAATTAATATTACTAATTACTTAATCTATTTTCCTAAGTTCTACTCACTTTTTGTTTGCATATGTTTTTACTCGTGTTTGCTTCATTCTGTAGTATTTGGCCATTTTTTTATTACCTTTAATTTTTTTCATGTTTTATATTTCAAGACCCACAACTTTTAAGACCTACTAATATTAATATTTTCTCCTTAAAGTACTTAGTTAAAGACACCTAGAATAGTCCCTATTTCGAATCTTATTGTTTATCAGAGCCACAATAATTAAGTGAGTAGAATTTAGGAAAACGAATTTAATTAGGATCGGTTCGATTGAAACTTATTAACCTGAATGTAGCTTATTGGCCCTTATTTGAATTTTTTTTTTGAGGAGTTATTTGAATTTATTTGGTCATCATGGTTACATCATGTACAAAATGGCAACCCAACTATTTCATAATATCGGAAATATATATATATATATATATATATATGTGTGTGTGTGCGTGTGTGTGTGGGGTTTTTACTTTAATTTTAATTTTTAGGTATTTAATTGTGTTATATAGGATGTACTACAATTATATGTTGTGGTAAATATATAATGGCCATTTAATTCTCCCCCCCCTTTTATCCATATGAGCCACGAAGGCAGTACAAAGTACAAAGAAGGGGAGGGAGAATTCGAGCCTGACCTATCGTTCACAGCACATCAATCTTAACCATTAGGCCAAGACATTCTTGGTATTTTCCCCCTTTTAATAGGAGTGTAATAGTGTATATAATGAGTTGTTGAAAAAAAAAATTATTTAATTGAAGGTTTGTTGGGAAAAAAAAACTTGAGAACTGTATATGAGTTGAGAATGTTTATCTTGCTTTTCTAATTGTCTGCAGTGGCATATATAGATATACTATATACTCCTTCCGTCCCATAATATAGTGTTCACTTCTCATTTTTCACAAGAATTAAGGAAAATGGAAGGAGTTTTAGGATTTCACAAAAACATATATTTAAGTAGATGTTTATTGGGTATCTTTGTCTTGGAACTAGTTTTTTTCTTCTTTTTCCTTTAAAATAAAATGAAAGAGCAATGAATGTCCCTTGGAATGGTGTAAAACAATAAATAGGGGCACATATTTTAAAAGAAAGGTAGGGGTATTGTGGAAAGTTTTATGTAGAATTGAAGGATAATTTAGTCCAAATAAATTGATAAAAAAGAAATTGGCACAATATTTTGGGACACCGAAAAAGGAATGCAAGCACTATCTCTATTATATAAGCCAAGGGGGAGCAATGGTGTCCCCATAGAAATTCACTTAATTGCCCCTCCACAACATAAATATTACATTCTAAATTTCCAAATACAACCTCTAGCAATAAATCAAAACCAATTTCAATTATAAACTTGCCAAAAAAAAAAATCAATCAAATCTCTATTAAACCCAATCAACTCGTATAATACTCAATCACATAAACTTGCCAATAAAAAAGATTCAATCAAAATAAAAGATTCATAATCAAGAATTTACTACACATTAATACCACATACAATAACAAAAAAAAATACATGACATTCTCATTACAGAGACAACTTAAATTCAAACTCAAATAAATTTTTCCATAATACAAACTCAATTACAAACACAAACTTCAAACCAAAAAAAATCCAGTTCTCTTCATAGTTTTGAGCTTAACGGCATTTTCAAATACGACATTCTCAAATTTGCGGATACTTTACTGTTAATCAGGTACGCAATTTGTTATTGAAAATAAAAGTATGTGTAATGTTCTATGTTCAGTAAATCTTAAGAATATGCATTATGTTCGAGTAAATTTAAACTCAAATTACAGTAATTATTATGAATATATGTTGTGCTATAATTTTTTTTTTGAAAAAATTAAACTCAAATTACAGTTTATTTAAAATTTCATTCAGATATAGTTGAAATTCAAATTAAAATTACATCAGAAATGGTCGGAAAAAAAAATCAATTTTCATCAAAAAATATCTTCAAATTTGTGCCCAAATATTTAAAAAAATTTGAGACAAAATACTTCAACACGAATTGATTTTGTGCCCAGATTTTAAAAAGAATTTGAGAAAAAAATACTTCAACCCATATATTAAAATCAAAAATTTGTGCCCATAATCGAATTTCAGCCCAACAACTTGAGATTCAAAAATACCTTATCGTCGGCATGAAGAGCATCGCCATGACCGCCAAAGTCAGCTCCAATGATGGCGAAATCATAATCAAAGGTCTCGGGAGAGTGAACTCGGCGATGACTCACTGAGAAACTCAATGCTTCTCTTCGAATTCCACAGGATCGGAAATTGAGATTGAGAGGTTTAGCTAAGAATGAGGAGAAACGAGTGTGTGGTTTGATTTGGGGGACATTGAGGAAGATGATCAAAAAGAGAGAAAAAGTGACGTCTGCATTGTTTCAATTAAATAGAGAGGGAAAAAGAATTGTGTGAAATTGAGAGATGGGTTTGGGAATTGGGAGAGTAGCTGAGACTTGAAGAGAGAGAAAAAAGACTGCATTATTTCTGTATCTTTTTGTCATGGTTCATGGGGTTGTTTAGAGTTTTGACAAAAAACATTAGTTAGAGATGCAATTTTATTACTTATACTTATTTATTAATGTGTTTTTAAATACTATTTGTAAGTACTCAATCTTTCTTATTCACAAAATGGAGGTGAACTTAGATACGAACTTTCGTTTTTTATTTTGTTTTACTACTGAGTAATAGTTATTACCAAAATGTCGCCGCACGCATAGCGTGCATAAAAAGCTAGTATTATGGGACGGAGGGAGTAGAACCTAATGCTTGAGTCGAGTCCTACAATCACAACACTTATGGCAATAAATAATAAGTAACTAGGAAAATATCCTGGTTACCTAATCAAACCAAAAGAGTTCCTAATAGTTGTTCAATGTTCACCTCAAATAGAAGATAGAAAAAAACTCATATCCTTTTGCTTGAATGTATGTACGTACAGGAAAATCAACAAGATTTTACTATCACGAAACAGACATCACGGCGCTCGGGGAGTCGGGATTCGATCGTCTGAATCAAAGGGTTTCTGGTTGACTGGTTCCAAGATGATTAAAAAAGTGCGACCAACTTGTTCTACTGTCTGCCAAGAAAGGTGACTCATAATATTAAATTTTATTATTTTATCCGTTTTCTTGGTTTTAATATTTACTTGTTTTGATTTTTAGATAGTTACTACTCCCTCCATTTCAAAATATAGTTTCCATTTAGGTGTCCCAAAATATAGTTCCCATTTTCATATTTAGTTCTACATTTTTCCGTAATTTGTCTAGAAAAACTGTGTCCCATTATTTATTTGCTTCATGAATTTTGTTTTTTGCTTTGTTTATTCAACCCAAGTGTTACAATTAATGATCTTTCACCAATTATTCTCCATTTTCTCTCCTAAAATCATCTTTTTCCATACAACATTTATTTAAATAAATTTTTTTTTTACTATCCCTCTAAGATTCTACTTGCATAAATTACCGTGAAAAAAGAGAAATGAAAATTATATTTTGGGACGGAGAGAGTACATAAGTATTTAAATACGCTTTAAACAAATACAAACATATCACAAACTAAAATATAAAAAATCATCAGCCAAAAATGCTTTATTAAAAAAAGTATGTCGAAAAAAACAGTCTAAAAAAGTGTGTAAATTAAAAAATACATATATACCAATTAATCAAACACTTACTTTTACCAAACAATACCAATGAAAACAAATAAAAATACTTCGTTTTATTCGGTGAATCAATGAGATTATAATAAGGAAAGAAAATTGGTCCAAGGAAAGGAAACCAAGTCAAAATGAAATACCTTGACAATCAAATTTTGTCGTTGAACCTTTTCAACCGTGTTTTACGGACTTTTTTTCTTTCGGTATTACATAGTAGTAGTATAGTACTAATATGTATATAGGAGATATTGTCAATCTAAAGAAAGATGTTTGTAGTATTTATATAAGCCTATTTGGATAGAACAAATCATGAAAAAAGAGTGCAAAACAGGAAGTTATGATAGGTAACTAGGTAAGACATGAAAAAATTGTCAGTTCGTCTTAAGACCTACTCTCTTTGTTTTTTATCCTTATTATTTTCTTGTACGTGTCTCCCTATGTGTTTCTTTGAGCTTATATATCTTTCATTATATATTAGTAAAAATTATAACGATTGAATATTAATAAAGTACTAATTGAGACGAATCAAACAAGACCCCACATGACTATATTTTTTCATATAAATTGCAAAAAAATCGAGAAGATTCTCTCCATGTATGAATAGTGTCAAGATTTCAAGTGAGAAAGATAAAAAAAAACAGAGGGAGTATTTTCTTCATTTAGTTTTGATTATCTTTAGAAAAGTTTAAAACAAATAAGAAAAGTTAAAGAAAAAAATAAGCAAAGTATCAAAAAAAATTCAGAAAAAGTAAGAAAAAATAAGAAAAGTTCAAAAAGTTCGAAAAAAAAAAAGAAGAGTTTGGAAAAAAGTAGGAAAAATACAGAAAAGTTAGGAAAAAGTAAGTTGAAAATAACATTCCCTTAGTTAAGGCAATATATCAAACTCAAGGCAGTGGTAACTAATATTTGTATTCCCAACTGTATTGCAACATTTTTAGTTTACAACTCCATTAAACTTTACTTATCTTTAGCCCTCTTCAAAATATATGAACTTATTTGGCTTATTTTTATAAGGCATGTACTATATCGTCTAAGGTCAGACTTTTGATCGTGAATTACTGAATTACCTTTAAAACATATCTAATATAAGTATTTAGAAAAATAGGCATGAGTGGAGCAAAAGTCCATAGAGTTCTCATGCAATAGAAGCTTTGGTTCAAGTGAAGTTCAAACAATAGATCACCTCTTGATCACAACTATTACTCCCTCCAATTTTTTTATATATTGCTACATTGTGTTTTGCATAGGGTTTCAGGCAATGTCATTTTCCTAAGTTTTACTTACTCTTACTTACTCTCCATTTATTTACATCTATTTTTTTAAGCTCTACTCACTTTTTTTGTTTTACACATGTTTCCAGTATTCAGATTAATTCATTTTTTTATTATCTTTTTATTCTTAAAAACAGTAGAACTTTGTACCTTATTAGAGTTAGCTTTATAGTCTAGAAGTGTCAAATGCATTTAAATTTGGAAAATTTGTTAGAGCAGACCTTGTATATACCACTTTTTGTGAGAAACAACCTTTTATAATTTTTCTAGGCAACTTAATACCTTAAAGTTTTTATTTTTTTGCGAGAAACAACTAACCTTACCCTGTTTTCCGGCTTTGACCCACCAATTTTCGGTGTTGACCCACTGAAGTCTCCCATGTGCTCAAGACGTACGTCGGGTTTTTACACTCTTTTGAGGAGAAAATGGAGGGGAAAGAGTGGGAAATGGGAAAATCCGACGCACATGCAACATGGAGGGAAAAAAGTTATAAAAATCCGAAAATCAATAGGGCAATGCCGAAAACGGTGAGTCAATGCCTGAATATAGGGTAAGGTTGTATCTTGCAAAAAAAAAATAAGGTTCTAAGTTGTCAGAAAAATTATAAAACCTTGTTTCTCGCAAAAAGTTGTATATATATATATTTTTTTTTTTTTTTGAGAGGAAAAAAAAAAAAAAGTTGTATATATAAATGGTGTGTTTTGACGAATTTTGAAATTTTTATCAAACAAAAGAAACTTTAATTTGAAAGGTGAAGTATAAATGAGAGTTGGATATGATTAAAACTATCAAATGTTTAAATTCGATCAAAAAACAACTCTTCAAAACTTGTATTGAGGCCCTGTTCTTTTGAACTTATTTTGGCTGAACTGAACTGAACTTATTTTATTTTGGCTGAACTAAACTTATTTTTGCTGAACTAAACTTATTTTTAATTATTTCTTTGAACTGAACTTATTTTTACTTATTTTTCTTGAACCGAACTTATTTTGGCGTAACCGAACTTATTTTTTTTGAACCGAACTTATTTTTGTTGAACTAAATCGTATTAACATAATATTATCAATACTTATTATTATAATAATCAATAAATATTAATATAATATTATCAATACTTATTATTATTATTTTATTATTTTATAATAATAAATAATAAATAATAAATAATAAATAATAATAATAATAAATAACAAATAATAAATAATAATAATAAATAGTAAATAATATAACAAATAATAAATAAAAAATAATAATAAATAATAATAATAATAAATAATAAATAATAAATAATAAAAAATAATAAAAAATAATAATAATAATAAATAATAGTAATAAATAATAATAAATAATAAATAATAAATAATAATAATAAATAATAAATAATAAATAATAATAAATAATATAAATAATAATAAATAATAAATCATAAAAAATAATATTAATAATAATAAATAATAAATAATCATAATAATAAAATAAAATAATAAAAAATTAAAAATAAATAATAAAAAATAATAATAATAAATAATAATAAAAATAAATAATAAATAATAATAATAAATAATAATTATAAAAATAAATAATAATAAATAATAAATAATAAATAATACATAATAATAAATAAGAAATATAAATAACAAATAATAAATAATAAATAAATAATAATAAATAATAAGTAATAATAATAAATAATAATAAATAATAATAAAAAATAATAATAAAAAATAATAATAATAAATATTAAATAATAATAAATAATAATAATAATAATAATAATAATAATAATAATAACAACAATAATAATAATAATAATAATAACAAATAAATAAATAATAATAATAATAAATGATAAATTATAAATAATAAAATAATAAAATAATAATAATAATAATAATAATAAATAAATAAATAATAAATAATAAATAATAATAATAATAATAAATAATAATAATAATAATAATAATAATAATAAATAATATATAATAAATAATAAATAATAATAATGATAAATAATATATAATAAATAATAAATAATAATAATAATAATAAAAGATAAAAATAAATAATAAAATAAAATAATAATAATAATAATAATAATAATAATAACAATAATAAATAATAATAAATAATAAATAATACATAATAATAATAGTAAATAATTACAATAATAATAATAATAATAATAAATAATAATAATAACAAATAATTAGAATAATAATAATAATAATAAATAATAATAATAAATAATAATTATAAATAATAAATAATAATAATAATAATAATTAATAAATACTAAATAATATATAATAAATAAAAAAATTAAAAAATTAAAAATAAAAAATACAAATTCATCGTTATTTTAATTATAATATTAATAATAATAATAACAATAGTAATAGTAATATTGAAAACAAAAATAATAATTACAACATTAGACAAGACTAAACTTATTTTTTTGAAATGAACTTATTTTGGCCGAACCGAACTTATTTTTTGCTGAACTGAACTTATTTTGGCTGAACTGAACTTATTTTTGCTGAACTGAACTTAATTTTACTTATTTTTGCTGAACTGAACTTATTTTTACTTATTTTTGCTGAACTGAACTTATTTTTACTTATTTTTGCTGAAAATAAGTCCAAAAGAACAGGGCCTGAAAGTTGAAACACCTTATTTTTTTTAAAAATAGTCTATAAAATTCGAACTCAATATGTCGCAACTAATATTATTACAATAATAATGCTATGAATATTATATATTATTTTCACCAGTATTATATTATTGCTATTATCATCTTTGTTAAATAAAGGAAATAGCCAAAGATCGTCAAAATTTATTAATGGGTGAATCACATATTAATAAAGTTTTCAACTAAATAGTGTTAATGTGGTTTCCAATATAGTAAATCGGACATCCAAAAATTGAAGAATCCGAGAAAAGTGGACCAAAAATAAATTATTCGTATAATTTGAAATCGGAATACCTAATTATGCTCTCCGTATTTTTTTAAAAAGTAAGATGAAGGGTCTTATCAAGTGAGAACCTAACAAAAACCAACCCGACCTAGATTAGTGGGTTACACATAAGGCTTGGGGAAAACTGACCGGGAATATCCTCCCCCGAAAATCCCCATATAGTACAATTCTTATCACTAAACCAAGTTTAACTTGATAATTGGAATTTGGTATGCTCTTTCCTCGATCTTAATTCTACTCTTCCTAACATTTTATAAAATATATTTTATCCGCTTTGAAATAAGTGAAACACTCGTCTCTTTTTTTATGTAAAAGTTTTTTAAGAGAAATGTTTCACTTTTTTTCTTTTTAAGATAAGATAAAGGGGACTCACTTGAGGGGGATAAGGGGAAATCCTCAAATGAGTTCCATGAGATTTGATCCATAGACCTCAGGGATATGAGGTGGGAAGCGATACTACTGCTCCACCACCTTAACCTCATAAAAATATTTAACTTATTCCAGAACAAATGAAGGCTATGTTCAGTTCACCTTATTTTTGCTTATTTCAGATCAGATCAGATCAGACCAGATCAGATCAGATCAGACCAGATCAGATCAGATCAGATCAGAAAAAATAAGTTCAGATCAGAACAGATCAGATAAGTTCAGATTATGCTTATATTTAAAAACTTATTATTATTATTATTATTATTATTATTATTATTATTATCATCATGATTATTATGATTATTAGTATTACTAATGCTATTATTGTAATTGTAATAATAATTATTATTGTTGTTGTTATTATTATTATTATTATTAATATTACTTTATACAATTACTATTACTATTAATATTACTATTTACTAGTTTATTTGTTCAAAAAGATTATTATTGAGTATTATCGCTGTTGTACTTATTAATTATTAATATTGGTAATTATTATTAACATCGTTGCTATTATTATAAATGTCATTGATATTACTATTTGAAGCTATTTGTGTTCAAGAAGAAGAATGTTCTTTTGGCATTTGTAAGTGTTATTTTTTATATTTATTCTAATTAATAATTTTGATATGTGATGTTCTTTTTGATGTTGTACATGTAACGAACATGACAATAATATATGATGTTTATTTTTTAAAATAATTTTGGTAGAATAATATAAATTATATATTACTAGTTTATATAAAACATGAGTAACATGGGATAACCGAATGGTGTTGTCATCACGTTCAAAATTTTCCCTAAAAAAATTACAACTTATCTTTAAAAACAAAGTTTATATAGAACAAGACAACGATATAAGAAGAATATTTAACCATTTTGTTCAAGATCATATGATTATATATATTTATAGGTTTATTTATAATAAAAAAGAGCAATTTATTGATATAACAAAGAACATGTTGTTAATTAAATCCAAACATGTCATCAATATAAAAATAACATCTATCTTTTATTTTTAAAATGTGTTCACTCACCTAAAGACCCAACAAGCCCCAACCCCCTCCCCCGCCCCCTCCCATAACAATATTGAAATATATGCTTCCACCAATATTTGAACCTTGGTCTCCCATGTGGGAGGTAAGAAGTCATACTATTGGACCCAAGAGTCCTTAGTCTTTTATTTTTAATTGTATGTTCATATATTAATGTGCTATTTTAAAAAAAAAAATTATGCTATAATAATAATAATAATAATAATTATTATTATTATTATGTTATCTATATTATTATTATTATTATTATTATTATTATTATTATGTTATCTATATTATTATTATTATTATTATGTTATCTATATTATTATTATTATTATTGTTATTATTGTTATTATTATTATAATATTATTTATGTTATTATTATTATAAAATAATAATAATAATAATAATTATTATTATATTATTATTATTATTATTATTGAAAGTTGTGCATAGTAATAAAATAATACTAATAGTAATACTAGTAATGAAATACAAAGTAATAATAATATTAGTAATAATACATTTTTTAAAAGATCAGATCAGTTCAGATCAGATCAGTTCAGATCAGATCAGTTCGAAAAAAATAAGTTCAGATCAAATAAAATCAAATCAGATCAGATCAGATAAGTTCAGATTAGAAAATTTCAGGTGAACTAAACATAGCCGAAATATACACAAAACTATACAAATACAAATGGTATATTTTGGGGGGTAGCACCCAGAAAATGAGGGCGCTGCTATCCGTAGAAAGTACTAGTAGAAAGTAGGAAGTGCCGAAGTGGAGGGGAACCTTGAAAAAGGAAAAGAGAAGGTTGGTCAAGGGAGATAATGATGAATCAGTTGGAGGTTATGATTACGCCAAAAAGAGGTTAGCTCACGTGTATCTGTCCCCATTTTCCTAGAGAGAGAAAGAGTGTGTGTGTGTGAATTGTGATCAGAGGCGTGTTGCGAAAGAAAGGAACTAAAGCCTAGAGGAGTGAGAAATTTTAGAGAGAGAAAACCACAATTTACAATTACAGGGTCTTGCCCACGTGAGATGCCCCTTCTCCCTTCACTACTGGACCATTTCCGTCACACCCCACGTGATTTACTCCCCCACCATTTTAGCCCTACCTTTTTATTTTTCAAAACTACTATTTCTATTTCCTAATTATCTCCTTTTCACATTCTTTGCATGAAAAATTATCATTTCTACTCTTTCTTTGCAATATTTTACTACCAATTTCTTTTCATAAGATAAATATGAGGTTCAACTTAATCATTGGGTCTTTATGAGTTATTTTTCTAATTGTGATAACAAAATAAGAATATTATGCTTACTTATACATTTATTCTAATTGGTGGAGGTTAAGGTTAGGGTTAGTTAGGGTGTTAGGGTTAGTTAGAGTTTTAGGGTTTTTAGGGTTTAATTAGGATTTAATTAGGTTAATTAGTTAATTAATTAACGGAGCACTAACGTCCGTTAGCCAAAAAGAGCATTTTTGGTATTTTTTGAAATATCAGGGGTATCTGGTGATTTTTTTTAAAGATCAGGGGTATTTGGTGAATTTTGAAAAAAGTGGGGTATTTGGTGAATAAATTTATTTGTCAGGGGTATTTGGTGAAAAAACCGTTTAAATAAACTTATAGCTTTCATTAATAGAATATATATATTATCAATACTTAAGTACTTAACTTTCACATTCTTTACAACATTTACCCCTCTGTCATTTTTATTGATCAACGATGATTACAATATCTTTAAGTTATAACCTTGTTATATGTATGATCCCACCTAGATATGTTTGTAAGTGAGATAATTGTCTCTTCAACACAACTGCATCTCTCTTTGAGAGACGAGTGAGTTCCTGGCCTTTTGTTCCATTCTCAAGTCCCTGTATTTATATATGCTCCATCCATTTCTAAAGGTTCCGACAAATTCAATACCTCAAAATAGTTATGACCTGACCTTTTTATATCATGACCAAATTTCTAGTTTGTCAGCCTAACTTGCTGGGATGTTTTTATATATAAATGAGTTAATAAGTGAGTCCAAGTTGTTTGATATACATCTCAATTCCACATATGTATTTTGGGAAGGAGCACCAAAAACAAATCCGTGCAGACTTGGTCCAAATGGAACAATGTCATTATAATAGTGGAGCTGTAGGTGGACTCATGGGCCATGGCCCCTATAAAAATAGCTAGATTATTTTCGAGTTGGAAATATCTATCCTAATTGTTGGCCATATTAACCCATTTAGTTAGTTAAATATAAATTTTCAACTCTAATCTGTTAGGTTCAGGTCAAAATACCTGATTGCATCAACTTATGCCGTTCCTAAATCTAAGGGTTCAAAATGCAAGATTGTGAGTAAATAACAATTAATGGCTGCGATTAACAAGGTTATGATGAGCAAACGACATACGTTATTGACACGATACCTTCCATGGATTGCAGGGCCCTCAAATTGATGGAAATGATAGAAGATCTAATGTGGTCCAAAACTATATGATATATACTCAAAATTATATCATATCTTACTCGTATATATCATCATCATCTGATTGTTAAATATGGTGCCACAAATTATGGGAGGGAGTGCTGTGAAATGAATGATGAAGGGAACCTTCGAAGAAGTTTAACTTGTTACTCTTATAATAAATGGTCCACCTCTTTATTTATCATTGTCATCACTTTCGTCATATCTTCTTTCTATCTTTTGTCTTTTGGAAAATTTGTATTGCTTTTTCCATTTGTCAAAGAACCAACTCAACCAAAAGCTTAACCTGATGGTTGAGTTGGTTCTTTGACATGGTACCAGAGCCAGTGTGACATAAAGGTCACAGGTTCAAATCTCATCCACCCCTCATTTCTAAGTGGAATATTTAACGCTAGGTATGAGGGAGGCATGTGCTGCATCCACACTTCAAGCTCAATGGGCTCTTGCGTGAGGGGGCGTGATAGAGTATAAAACTATTCCTGGGGCCTCAACCATCAGCTTAAGCTTTTGGTTGAGTTGGTTTTTTGACATCATTCAAAGAAATGGATCGTGATTTCTATCTCATGGAGCATGATGTAGAGCATAAATATACATACATCTTATGTCTTTTTTTTCTTTTTTCATCTGCCCGCTTTTATATGAAAAGTGAACACATATAATCATATAAAATCCAAAAGAAAAAGAAAAGTAAAATAAAGTTGTTTTTATACCTTGTGAAAATATGCTCTTGTACATGGAATTTCGAGGTACTACTACAAAGCTTTTAACAATTCCCACGTCATGAATATGTCGCACCAAAATATGCGTTTTAGTTTGTTATTATTTTCCATCCTCGTCACATTCCAAACATTACTAGCAATTTTCCAAATGTACTTTTACTATTAATTGATGACAATTATATGAATATCTATAGATTTATTTATTTCTTAAATTAATTTATTTGTATTTTGAAAATATTTGTGTCAATATATATAAAGAGTAATGAAAGGTCAAGTTTTACTATCGGAAATGTAAGGAGTATTTTTTTTTTTTTTGCGTCTCTCAACTCTCAAGTGCATCCAGAATACTTAATGTACGGGTTAATGAATTATATAGAAGTTGTAGAGAAAATGACAAACATATATATATAAGTGTACATGTTATTCCACTTCTTAGTCATGGGATAAAATCATAAAAAGGAGCCCACTTGAGTTTTAACATAATCAAATTCTCCTTTTATAAGAATGATTTCTCCTTTAATATGGTCAAATTTTAGTTATTTGAATGGGGACGAGTGATTGAAATTTCACTCCACTTCATTACTTAGCTATTTTTTTTATTTATTGATGCAATATATGAAAGGTCATATATTTCAATTTTAACCACATAATATATTCTCAATCTTATAACACAAACCCGAGATATGTTTAAATTGTCTCCTTATTCTTAATGCAATCCTTAAACAAAAATTACAAAATCCCACAGAATCTATGCAACTGGTTCTATCCCTTGTCTTTTCCCTTTTTTAAAATATTCTTTCCTTTCATTTAGGCTTCCAAATTGCTTAAACACGTTTTAAGAATAATTGAACAATATGAATCATCTAGCTCATACAACACCTTTAGTAGAGGATTTAGAATATGGGATCTAATTTACCAAACACTATATGTATTATTAACCATTGAGACAAGCTTATAATTATCTATGATCAAATTCATGACTAAGTTGATACTTAAATCATTTAATGAAATTAAGCTATAATAAAAAAAAGTTTTGATAATGGATAACAACTTTCTCTCATCTGTAAATTGAAGTTATTCATAGGACAATGATGTTATGATTTCTTTTGAAATTTTGCCGAAACACTCTTTCCAAATTGATGTTCCAATATCGTTTTGTCCCCCACACTTTCTCCTTTTCAATAAAGAGATGAGATAGTCTGAAATAAATAATTTTTTCAACGGAACCTACTTTTATATCGTGAATTGGCCGTTTTAATGATCAAAACTGATACTTCCTTACGGAAATTAGTTTATATATTAATGACATATAGGTAGTTGGGCACAAAAGAAGATATTGTAATACAATCTTAAGTGAGTTGAACAACTAAAATAGTCAATCTCTCACATAATTAGTTTTGCCGACGAATGATTAAGATTATTCGCAATTGTAGGAATGTCAACCATATAGGTTGCTTTGGTAGGGAATTTTGATGCTCCTCACGAAAGGTAAAACCAACATGATATTTATGAGGAATCTTTCTGCGAAAATGGATCAAATAAAAACAAGCACTTTTTATTCTAGTTGCATGGTGCCAAAGACGTTGCTTTACAAAGCTTATACTACAATAGAGGGAATAAATACAATTAAGAGTATTAAACTAAAAAATTTCCATTCTAAATAGAGAGAATATGTGTGTGTAAATTAGCATAAGATTCCATATATCTTTTTATAAGGTGCATGAATGAATGCACACGCGTACGTAAAAATGACTACTAAAACCAAACAAGACACATGTCTTGCGGTAGAAAGTTTGTCGGCTTGTCTAGCTTACAATATGGATAAAATGTTCTTATTCTGATGATTGATTTGCTATTTAGCTTAACATCATTGTTTAAACAATGCTTTCTTTTTCGGAATAATAATCTAATGTTCTGGTCTTTGTCTTTACTCATTTGGATTAATCCATATTAACGGCAATGTTAGGGACCACGAGTGCGTGCATTAAAGAAACTTCTCTCCCTGGGATGTATTTCAACCAAACAAAATTAATCATTAATCCATTAGCATTGATTTAGAATATGTTAGTCGTGTAATTTCAGATTGTTTGGTAAAATAGGGTTGTCCAAGTTTTATACTAACTACTATTTATTATTATTATGCTCAAGGGATCGGAGTGTTCTATCTGATAGATATCAAGCGTTGAGATCTATTTGGCACTACTATAATTCAAGACATTCATTTAATGATCAAACATTATTACTTCCTCCGTTTCATTTTACTTGCTACACTTCTCAATTCACGGACTCCTAGGCAATTTTTGGAAAAGAGAGAGGTAGAGAGTAAAAAGAAAAGAGACTCATGTGAGAGGAGAGAGTTTATTGCCCAAAAGGGAAGTGTAGCAAGTAATATGAAACTTCCCTATATGGAAAGTGTAGCGAGTAATTTGAAACGGAGGAAATAGTTGTTTTCCATAATATAGACTATAGTGCTTGCGTTCTTTTTTGTATGTCTCAAAATATTGTGTCTATTTTTTTTTTTTTTTTTATCAATTTGTTTAGACTCAATTATCCTTAATTTAGCCTCCCCTACCCTTTCTTCATCAGTTAGGGGCTGCCATGGATGATTTCATCCATGGTAAGCCCCTTTTCCCCTTTTATTTTCAGTTTTTTTATTCATTTTCTTGTTTTGTTTAATAAATTAGTCTCTCTTTATGAGATCTTTTCAAACCTTGTTATGGGGTTTTTAGTTTCTGTTTTGGAAATCTCCTTCTCCCCTATGGGAGTTGTGAGTATGGTTTTTTTTTGTTTTTAGGTATGAGAAATTGTTCTCATTGGTTGAAGGTCGAGACTCAACATGAAGGTATTAGAATCTCGGATGCGGTCAACATGACTCGGTCAAGAATGTTCTTCCCAAACTACAACAAAATGATAGACTTCCTCATCAATAGGCGCTTGATTCAAGCAAATCCAAGGGGGTGCTTATTTGTATTGCTCGATCCGGTTCATTGTAGTTACTTCGAAGACGAATTTGATTTAGCCTTGTTTAATTGTATCTTGTTTTTCTTTAATACCTATTGTAGATGTCGTTTGACCTTCAATTAATGAATTTTCTCTTTCAAAAAAAAAATTATCCTTAATTTCTACACAAACTTTCGAAATACCCTACCTTTTTTTTAAAACATGTGCCCCTATTTATTGTTTTATACCATTCCAAGGAACACTTATTGTTTTTTGATTACTTTTTACAAGAAAAAGATAATAAAGAACTAGTTACAAGACAAAAGTACCAAGATGCAATTCATTAAATATATTATTTTTTTGGAAAATCCTACTACTGTCTCCATTTCCCTTAATTTCCGTAAATAATGAGAAGTGAGCACTATATTATATGGGACGGAGGGAGTAGTACCATTAGAGCTTTTATGACATCAATGAAATTCCAATCCAATATTCCTTAATAAAAGACACTATCACAATTGCTCATCATACGTCCAAATGTAATTTGATACTCTCTCATATATATCTTCCTTGATAATGTGCTTGCATATAAACACATGAGATAGAAAATGTAAGAGTACCTAATATCATCCCCTATCTTAATTTACTATCATCCTAATTGATTATTTTCATTCAATACAAACACAAAAGAAACGACACCTAGTGATCATTGACAAGAGTATCACTTTACCAACTAGTGGATTCTACTTTTTATATTGCCTATATAATCAATCCTAAAGATTACAATATGCTCCTGTGACATTTAAGATATGAATATGAAAGTAATTCTTGTTGAAATAGACTAAATGGCAAAATGTTCACTGGTGAACCTTTGCCATTTTGTCTTTTTCATGATGAGCCAACAACTTTTTTTTATGCTTTCACCAGCTAAATATTGTATTTGCATATCCAAAATCTATTTTGTATACCTATATGATTTATATTATACATTCAAAAACTATATTTACACATCCATATTGGTTTTTGTATATTATATGCATTAGTTTTCTTGTACATTTAAAGACTGTCTTTGTACATTCATAATATATTGTGTACATCCAAAAACTAAGTTTGTACATTCGATACGTCAAAAGAAAATGCTAGTACGTAGCAATGTTCACTGGCGACCATCGCGCTATCTAGCCGGACTCATTCTTGTTTAATTCAACTTATTTCTACTTATTTGATCAGATGTTTATTTTTTAAATTTGATCTGATTTGATTTATATGTACTTTTTAGAAATAATGTATTTCATATTGTCATTGTTGTTAATTATTATACTACTACTACCTCAACGCAAGGCGTACTTAATTTTTGTAATCATCCACACTTATCAATCCATACTAAGGGTCTGTTCTCCGTCCCCAGCTTATTTTCAGTTCAGTTCAATTCAATTCAGTTCAAATCCTAAATTATTGTCATTACTATTAATTAGTTATAATTTAATTCAGTTCAGTTCAGTTTAGTTCAGTTGTTTTATGCCGAAGATTACAGGCCCTAATACTACAATTGAAAGATGGCCCGAGCAAATCATTGTTATTGACATTTGAATCTTAGATGTCTAGTTGTTATAACAATAAGTAACCCCAACAATTATAATATGTAACCCCTAGTATATTAATTAATAATTTCAAAATTAGAGGTGGCACAAAATGACACGACCCACTAACCCGACCTAAACCCTACACGAAATTAGCGGGTTTGGGTCAAGGTTTAAACAGGTTGACCCGACACGGCCGGTTTATTAATCGGGTTGAGTTAGGGTTGAACTTTCTAACCGGAATCCGACACGATAACCCGTTTAAGTACCATGCTACTTTTAATGTTATCATTTTGGGTTGAAATAGTTTGAATACCTTTCTTAACTATATAAGCTTTAGTCTTTGACTGTTTAATTTAATTTATTTCGGTAAAATACTAGTAAATAAGAAGTGAGTTGAAAAGATACATGAGGTCGATTTGTTTGGTTTATGCATATGTTCACACTTGATAAACGAGTCGGGTAGCCCGTTTAATAAGCATGTCAGGTTCGGGTTGCATTAGGGGGTTCAACCCGTTTACATGTGAGCCCGACACGAATTTGATACGACACGATCCGTTTACCAGCTTTACTCAAAATGTAATAGCTAACCTTATACGTTAACTGACTGCACCATTAGCTAATGGTGTAGCTGGCTGCATGTAAAACTTTGTTTAATAATAATAAGAAGAAAAAGATATAATTTATCTCCGAAATTAATTTGAACTTATATGATTTGATCTAGATTTATAATCTTTGATCTGATCTAAACTTATCTTGTGAGATTTGATTGAGTATGGAGATAAGCAGGAATAAGGTTAATCGTGCGGTTTATATAAGTTAGGCATTAATCGTGCGATTTTATTACTCCTAAGTTAGGCATTTATGATTTATATGACCTGGTGAGTTTACAGTAATTCATAGTTCACAATTTATATTTATTTTGTAGTATTAATTAAAATATATGGACCTACTGAAAAACTAATGGCTGAGGTGACACGTTCTGTAAGATAGAGTGAGCCAGCATATCATTGGTGGACTTGCTAGTAAATAGAGCAGTCAGCAGAGTACTGATTATATAATTTTTCTCTCAATCATACAAAGTACTCTAATAAACAACATGCATATAAAATATAAATAAGAGACAAGAATAATATTTCTATATTACTCCTGCGTGGTTCATTGTTTGGTATTATTATGAGGGCGTGCGACATGTATTAGCAAATCTACGGGGCCATTTGGCGCTCTTGTTGCTGTTTATGTATGTGGTAGTTCTTGGGTAATGCTCATAAATGGTTCTAGATAGAGTAAGAATGCATGATTCATCATTATCATTATCATATTTAAGTATTTAACCTAAATCTTTCCTTGACTGTGATGTTTTTGGTAGTTAAATAAATGCTTAAAAGTAGAATAAATACACGGCTGCTAATTGAAAAGAGCAAGGTAACATCATGAGCAATTATCTTTGAATTTCAATATGATTATGGTGTGACATATATTCCTCAATCACATCTTTTAAATAATCACATATTTGGTATGATTTAAAAATTGAAAGAATTAGTATATTAGGTGTATAATTCTGTATAGATTAGTTTCATGTCGCTTCTTGGATATTACCTCTAATAAGACTCTCCAAAATTGATCACAAATGACCCATTTAATTGCAAAGGAAGCTTTGTCCCTGCCCCAAAGTGCCCCAAGTGACATTTGATCCCACACTTTTAAGATTGTAAAATAAAAAAATTCTTACAACAAGGCTAAACTTAGTTGATCACTAAAAGGTAAATATTTTATCTGAATTCATCTTATAGGTACACAGTTCTAGAATTTTTTTTTTTGGTGCTAGAGAGTCACTAGGGCAGGTGATGAGAATCGATCCCAAGATCATTTGAAATATGGAGGAAAGCTCTAACCAACTGAGCTATCCCTTACTCTTACGCAGTTCTAGATATATGCATATGTCGATTGTTGTCTTGTAGACATATTGAGGGGTAAGATTAAGGACCATCGGTCCAAAAACAAAACAAAATAAATCCTTGCCATATGCTGGTAAACAGGCCCAACACGCTCAAGTATAATAGCCCAAGCCCACCATAAACAGCTGCATAATACCAATCTGGGCACATGCACCCTCGTTACAAATAGGCCCCAAGTTTATGGGCTCAAGTAAAAGAAAGTTTGTCGGCTTGTCTAGCTTACAATATGGATAAAATGTTCTTATTCTGATGATTGATTATTTGATTTGCTATTTTGCTTAACATCTTTGTTTAAACAATGCTTTCTTTTTCGGAATAATAATCTAATGCTCTGGTCTTTGTCTTTACTCATATGGATTAATCCATATTAACGGCAACGTTAGGGACCACGAGTGTGTGCATTAAAGAAAATTCTCTCCTTGGGATGTATTTCATCTAAACAAATCTAATCATTAATTCATTAGCATTGATTTAGGATATGTTAGTCCTGTAATTTCAGAATGTTTGGTAAAATAGGGTTGTCCAAGTCTTAGGCCCCGTTCTTTTGGACTGAATTGGGCTGAACTAAACGGAACTGAAATAATAATAATAATAATAATAATAATAATAATAATAATAATAATAATAATAATAATAATAATTTAAAATAATAATAATAATGATAATAATAATTAATATTAATATTAATATTAGCAATTTTGATAATAGTTATTATTATTAAATAATAATATTATAATAATAATACTAATTATATTAACAATAATAATAATTAATTATATTTATTAATTTTATATTATTTATTGTTATTAATATTAATTGTTTATTACTAATTATTATTATAATTAATTATTATATAATAATTATTAATAATTATAATAATAATAACAATAATTAATAATACTAATTAATAATAATAATAATAATAATAATAATAATAATAAATAATGAAAATAAAAAATAAAAAAATAAAAATTTATTGTTATTATAATTAGGAAAATTTGTCAGAAACAACCTTTTATAAGCCACTTTTTGTCAGAAGCAACCTTTTAATTTTTTTTTTGTCAAGACAAACCTTAAACCAAAATATTTTTTTCACATTAAACCTTTGGCCGGAAAAAGACCTTTGACTTAGTTTTCAGGCGTTGACCATCCCAGCCCCACCGACGAAACCATCCCCCACCCCCACGAAATCAGCCCCCTCGCTTTCCCCACCCTCGAAACCACCATTTTCTTCCCCCACCCTCAAAACCACCAACCCTCACTTCCCCCGCCCCGAAACCACCAACCCTCACTTCCCCCCACCCCGAAACCACCCTTTCCTTTTTCTTCGTTAGGGTTTAGGTTTGTTCGGGTGGGGATTTAGGGTTTGTGGGGCACAATTGAGGGTGAAGGGAGGGGTCGGGGGTCGTTTTGAGGTGGGAGAATGGGAGGGAGGGAGTGGTTTTGAGGATGGGAGGAAGAAAGTGGTGGTTTCGAGGGTGGGGGAAAGCGAGGGGGCTGATTTCATGGGGTGGGGGTAGTTTCGTGGGTGGGGCTGGGATGGTCAACACCTAAAAACTAAGTCAAGGGCCTTTTTCCGGCCAAAGGTTTAATGTGACAAAAATATTTTGGTTTAAGGTTTGTCTTGACAAATTTTTTTAAAAATGTTGTTTCTGACAAAAAGTGTCTTATTAAAGGTTTTTTCTGACAAATTTTCCTTATAATTATAATATTAATAATAAGAACAATATTAATAGTAATATTGAAAACAAATATAATAATTAAAACATTAGACAAGACTGAACTGAACTGAAACGAACATAACTTAACTGAATTGAACTGAAAATAAGTCCAAAACAACAGACCTTATACTACTACTATTTTATAATTATGCTCAAGGGATTGGAGTATTCTATCTGATAGATATCAAGCGTTGAGATCTATTTGGCACTACTATAATTTAGAATATTTATTTAATGATCAAACATTATTAGTTTATACTTTTCTTTTTAAGTGTAATAGTTTGACTTTTGTGCTATTCATACACCTCACTTTGTGTCGTATTTTTTTTTTACTAATATATAAAAATAAAAATAATCATATAAAATGTTGTTGGATTTGTTTCAATGAATATTTTCATAATATCAACATTTTATAACTTTTACAACTACATAACTATATATATTAATAGTCAAAGTTGTGCGTTGACAAACGTAAAAGTCAAACTGTTGCACTTATTTAAAAACAGAGGAAGTATATTAGTACAAATTATAGCTTTTATGACATCAATGGAAAAGCTTTAATTTCCGAACCAATATTCCTTAAAGACACTGTCATAACTCATAAATGCTCATCATACATCTAAATGTAATTTGATACTCTCTCATACATACCTTCCTTGATAATGTGCTTGCATATAAACACATGGGATAGAAAAGGTTGGAGGACCTAATATTATCCCCTATCTTAATTTACTATCATCCTAATTGATTATTTTCATTCAAGACAAACACAAAAGAAACAACGCCTAGTGATCATTGATAAGAGTATCACTTTACCAACTAGTGGATTCTACTTTTTATATTGCCGATATAATCAATCCTAAAGATTTCTAAAATGCCCCTATGACATTTAAGATACGGTTTTTTCACCAAATACCCCCGACAAATCACGAAATTCACCATATATATCCTCAATGTTTCATATATTCACCATATACCCCTGAGTTTCCGAAAACGTTCACCAAATACCCTTTTCTAACGGACGTTAACTTGCCGTTAGCGTTATTTACAATTTTACCATTATTAACCCATAAGCTCTAAGCCCTAACCCTAATCCTAACTCTAACCCTAACCATAACCTCACTACCCTCCCCTTCCCAATCCCCTCCACCCCAGCCCTGCCCCCCCACCCCCTCCCCCTCCCCTCCACTCTAGCCAGCTCCCCACCCCCTCCCCATCCCCTCCACCGCCGCAGCCCCCCTACCCCACCCCTGCTAGCCTAGCCCCCCATAACTATTTTAAGTCTTCATTGTTTTCTCACCCTAGTATAATGCGATAATTTGAAATTAGAACATATTATGGAGCGATAAAAGTCGGCGGGGTGTGTGTTATTATTTTACTGGGTCATGGTATAGTAAAATGACAATATTCTTGGCGACATAATAACATGTTTTTATTGATGTATACTCTGTATTTGAAGGTGAAAACTTATCAGAGCCTTGCTTAGGTATTGTTTGGTGTACAAATTTGAGTACTTTGGCGCTTGAGGAAAATGAAGGTGGCATAAGGTTTGAAGTTATTAGCTTATTTGTATATCATGTGATGCACCAGGGAAGGTGCTTTGTTCATGGTATCAATGCGGTAGTATTTTTAAGCATTTATTAAACATGTTAAGTATTTCTAAGGGTTGTTGGGTCTTGTTAGACTTTAGCATGGCTAGTATCTTTGCTTTTTATTGGGTTTCGCAGCTTGTATTAAGAAGCAATTGAAAAGAGTAATCAGTCTTTCTGTTAGATGTATTTATGGGCTTATAGGTGACAACAAATGTGAAATTTGAGCTGACAATAATTATTAATGTATACCACTTTGGTAAGGTGGCTTAAGGTTTGAGGCACGTGACACCTCAAGGAAGGTGCTCCTATCTAGGTATAAGTGCTGCCTATAAGGTTTATTGTAAACATGTTCAGTATTTAAGGGACGATGAATTACAGAGTTAATTTGATTGACCGAGGAGATATTGATGATAAATTAGAGGTTGAATTTTTTTTTGTTCAGAACGAAGAAAGTTTAATATTGGGTATGTTGAGCATCCAACAATTATGGTTTTTTGGATGATGATGAAGTGAGTGATTTGGTAGACTTATTTACACTGGTATTTTGATGAAAGTATATGTGCATGTGATTTGGGACATTACTTGCAACCTGTAGCTTTTCTCAAATTTAATATTAGTATTCAAGTTGGGGAAAATAATAATTATTCCTCTGTCCTTAAACTTGTGTGGAATATATATTTCTAGATGTTTTGAAAGAACCTGCTCTTTTTTCGTCTTTTCTCTCTTGTTCCAATAATTACCATTTTTTGGATGATGATGAGGTGAGTGATTTGGAAGACTTATTTACACTGATTTTTGGATGAAAGTATATGTGCATGTGATTTGGGAAGTTACTTGCAGGCTATAGCTTTTCTCAAATTTAATATTAATACTCAAGTTGGATCGGAGATAATAATAATTACTCTTTCCTAAAACTTGTGTCGAATTTGTTTTTCTGGATGTTTTGGATCGGAGGAACCTGTTATTTTTTCATCTTTTCTCTCTTGTTCCCATCGAACATTTTTCTTTTGTCTTTATCCGGACACTTTTCTCTTCCCTTTTTCTCTTTTATAACTTTTTTTTAACTACCTATATATAATGACTATTCTTAGTCTTAATCGTTTCAACTCCTAGTACAATGCTATAATTAGAGATTAGGACATATTATGGAGCGATAAAAAGTGGGAGGGTTTTACTAGGTCATATATAGTAAATCGACAATATTCTTGGTGACATAACATGTTTTTATTGAAGTATACTCTGTATTTGTAGTTGAAAACTTATCAGAGCATTGCTTAGGTATCGTTTGATGTACAAATTTGAGTACTTTGGCGCTTGAGGAAAATGAAGGTGGCATAAGGTTTGAAGCTATTAGCTTATGTATATCGTGTGATGCACCAGGGAAGGTGCTTTGATCCATGTATAAGTGCGTACTATTTTAAAAGTTTAGTCAGCATGGTAAAGTATTTCCGAGGTTTGTCGAGTCTTGTGGTTTAGCATGGCTAGTACCTTTGCTTCTTATTGACTTTCGCAGCTTGTATTATGAATCAATTGAAACGTGTCTAAACAACCTTTCTGTTAGATGTATTTATTGGCTTATGACGACAAATGTGAAATTAGAGCTGACAATAATTATTAATTGTATACCACTTTGGTTAAAAATGGTGGCTTAAGGTTAAAGGCTATTTAGGTGATGTGTATATGACATGACACGTCAAGGAAGGTGATTTGTGAGACTTGCAATTGAATTGTTGACAAGTAATTTTTATTGGGAAATATAGACAACTTGATTAAATTATCATCCTCACTTATGGGGTTTATGATCCTGATTGACGAAGGATGATATTGATACCTGATTGGGAAGTAAGAATAATTGCAGTTCATCTCAAACTTAATATTAGTATTCGAGTTAGATATAATAATAATTACTCTTGTATTTTTAAACTAGTGTCAAATACTTTAGGATTTTTTGATTTTAATAATGCAACATTTTGGCCATTCGCAAATAATAGAGCAACCTTTTGATTATTCCACAATAAGACAACCTTTATACCCTATTACCCATGGTAGGTCAAGTTGACCGGTGACCTGAAGAAATGGTAATTTTTTAATTAAAATTCATTAACAACCTTAATTCTAATTAATAATATTAAATAAACTTTAATAAAAAAACCTAAACTAAACCCACCCCCTCCCCCACCCACCTGCCACCCCACTCCCCCCCTCCCCCGGTCACGCCACCCCCTCCCCCTCCCCCGCCCACGACATCCCCCTCCCTCCCCTTCCCCGGTCACGCCACCCCCCTCCCTCCCCTTCCCCACCACGACAACCCCCCTTCCCTAGCCACCGCCACCCCTTCCCCAACCACGACAACCCCCTCCCTCTTTCTCTCTCCTCGCCATCCCCGACCTAGATAATAACAACCATCCCCTAACCCCACCTCCCCCACTCGAAAAACCATCGGGAAGCCTTGAAAGAGGTGGTTGCAGCGCCGCGCGAAGGGAACTCTCTGGGGTTGGGTTGGTGGGTCAAGTAGAAGAAGGGAGGAGGCAAAGATGGGGTGGAGTGAGGGTGGCGGTGGACCCGGCGGTGAGGAAAGAGGTGGCTCGGGTTGCGCAGAGGGTGGTGGGTGGGGGGGGGAGGAGAGAGTGGCGTGGCAGTGGGTGGGGGGAGGAGAGAGGGAGTTTAAGGTGGGGTGAGGGGGGTTAGGGGGTTTTATCTTTTTTTTTTTTTATTCTTTTGTTTTTTAATTTTTTTTTTATAAAATTTGTTTATGGAACCAATTATTATGCAACACGTGTCCCATATTACCTATTCTTCAGGTTATAACCGATTTTGACCTACCCAAAGTTAATGGGGTATAAAGGTTGTCTTATTGTGGAATAATCAAAAGGTTGCTTTATTATTTGCGAATGGCCAAAAAGTTGCATTATTAAAATTAAAAAGGAAAAATTGTCAAAAATAATCCCAAGTTTTGGCCATCTTCCCAAATTAATCCCAGCTTTGGATTATTTTTTTATAATCTCAAGTTTGTTAGTAGTCTTCCCTTATTGGTCCCAAGTGAAAAAAGTCGGTTTAAAACTCGTTTTAAAGGTCAATACGCCGTATGAATCATTTCCGTTTGCCTTTCATTTTAATAGTGGAGTGGTGATGAAGGCGATTAGAGGTGATTTTTTTATATAAAATGGTGTCTTATCAACTTTTTAAAATTGGTTCAAACGATTATAGGTCTTTTGGACCAATATGGGAAGATGACTCCCAAACTTCAGATTATTTAAAAAAAATTTAAACTTGGAATTAATATGGGAAGACACCTGAAACTTGGGATTATTTTTTACAATTTTTCCAATTAAAAAATCCAATACTTTATATTTTTGTGGATGTTCTGAAAGATTCTTTTTCTTTTTTCATCTTTTCTCTCTTGATTCCGTCAAACTCTTTTTCATCTCTATTGGAACATTTTTGTCTTTCCTTTTTCTCTCTTCCAATTTCCTTTTTATAACTACCTATAATAACTATTCGTGGTCTTCATTGTAATCTAATCTTAAGTTCAATATTTTAATTTCAATGATAGACATTGATTTTTATTTTCTATTACTATTGAGAAGTACATGAAAATGTTACTCCCTAGTCCCTACATGGCTACATACTAGTACACGGGTGGAATTAGAGTTTAGAAGTTAGAACATATTATTGATCGATAGAAAGTGGGAGGGTGGTTGTATTATTATTTTTACTAGGTCATGGTGTTCTTGGTTACGTTATTCTTGGTGATAGAAACCGACAATATTCTTGGTTACATTTACTTATTTTTGTTAAACTTTGTATTTGAAGCTGAAAACTTGTCAGAGCCTTGCGTAGGTATCATTTGATGTATAAATTTGAGGTACTGTGGCACTTAGGGAAAAGAAGTTGGCGTAAGGCTTAAAGCTAAAATAGCTTGTGTATACTGTATATCATGTGATGCATCAGGTAAGGTGCTTTGATCAAGGTATCAATTCGGTAATGTTTTAAGCGTGTATTAAACATGTAAAGTATTTAGGGAGCTAGGGCTTGATTAGTCGATCCTCTAATTTGTGTATTTGGTAAAGTGAGGTTTGAAATAGCTGATCGAGCCCTAAAAGTTCTTTTTGCATATGCTAATGGAAGGAGCTTTTTAGATTAGAGGTTTGGAAATGAGTAAGTTATATTTATGTCTTAAATTTTTTGAAAGTTGTATTTATAAACAATAAAAAAAATGTTATGAATTATGCACATGTTCGTATTAGTCATTTTATACAAATAAAGTAGCAATCAACTATCATTTACTTACCAAACACCTTTATATAAGGGGCATTAATTTTTCATGCATAAAAAAAAGGCCTCAAACTCAAATATAACAAAGTACAAAAGAATAAAATTTCGTCACTTTTTCGCCTGCGGTTCAAAATCTAATAAATTCATTTTGCTATGAAATCTTTCGAAGAACTCCAATACCAGTTTTGATTTATGCAATTCCAAGTCATTAAAATTCAACTTTAAAAGAGATTAATCAGAGAATAGTAACTCCAATTAAGGCACAAGTTGAAGCAAATTGGTACAATATCACATATGAAAGCTTAAAATCCCATAATGCTTCGTGAAAATCATAAATCTTCAACACCAGCCAAAACCCAAACCTTCCTCATGTTCTGACCCCAACTCAATCTTCTTCTTCGATTGCCTCTTTACTTAGAGAGGCTACTTAATGTATAGGGGCTGCTTAGTTTTCATACACTCTACTTGAGATATACCGGCTTTACCTTTACTGACTTAGGCATCGGAGGGTTAGTTTACGTGTTCTATATTGCAGGAGTTCGAGCCGACATACGTGGTCAAGGGATATCGGTTCACCCCAACAACATCTATTCCATACCGGAACACTTAATATACCATGAATAGAAAGTTACAACTCATGAAGAGAATATATATACAATAACACCAACAGATAGCATACACCATCAATACAAAGATAGTGAATAATAAAAGAAGTATATTGCAAGATAGTGGAGATCATAAATTTTAAAAAGATAGAGATCAGGTCATGATTATGATCTAGGCAATCGTGTCAAGCCCTTGCAAATGGAACGGCCGTGGCAATGTGAATATGTGATACTAGCAATTTATGCACGCGATGCGTGCTTTAATTATTTTCTTTGTTGGTTATTCTTTCGCAGTAAACTCATTGAATTTTTTATTTTCAAATCAATTTTCTACGACATTTATATAACTTCAGTTCTTCTTGATTGTGCTATTTTATGAGTAAATAATTTGAAATCAGTGAAGCACGTATAATGCATAAAGTAATTAGAAATTATATATATATCACTAACCTTTTGTTTGTTTTAACATAAAGTTGGAGTTGAAACTATGTGATGGTTCGATAATGTTACTTTAAATAAAGAGCCTTATTTTATTGATAAAAAAATATAAGTTTTTAGATACATTATAAATCATCATCAAGTTTTTACATTATTGTCGATAAAGTATTTCAATAACACACTTCTAATTTTTTGTTTATGGACTTTTCTAATCAATATATAATCATATGTATGTGTCATTTTAAATTTATGGTAAATTTCCTTATGTAAAATTATTTTGTCAATTTTATGTTGATTGTGATGACTTTGAATTGTTTGAGAATTTCCTTTTATAAAATAATTTTGTCAATTTTTTGTTGATATGCATTGATTGTGCTGACTTTGAATTGTTTAGGAGTGTTGTTTAAAGTTTTTTTTCTTAAAATATAATTTATTTAACAGGGGTAAAAATGTGATTTCAGATGGGGACACCGTTGCTCCCCTCTTCCTTTATAGTATAGAGATCTGATGGGTTTAACTTAATGTCTGTGAATACTTGTAGTTACATATCTATTAGTCAATAATTCCTTTAATACCAATATTCGTTTTGCTAGAATTACGGATTATATTGAGGAAGTAATTGATTTCTTTCCTTAAATGTTAATTGCTAGATTAATTTGCCTCACACACCTAAATCAACACAGTTTGCCTAATATTAGTCGAATCCAATGACACGTGGCATGATCATGTAAGGCTTGGAAATACCTAGGAGCAAAAAGAGGAGAGGAAGAATAATGGCACGCCACATAGGATGAATTTTTCTTCTTTTATTAATAGATATGGTGATATGATATGATATGATATGCTGATTAGAATATATGGATCTACTAAAAAACTAATGGCTGAAGTGAGTAAGTGACTCCTCATGTTTTGTTCAATGATTAATATTCACCCCAAGTTTATAAAGGGTTTAAAGATCTAAGAAAAAATTACAATAATTGTATTACATATAACTATACCTTTACCTACAAAAATTATGCATACTTACATTCCCACCTTTTTTCGCTATCATAATGTTAACTTTCACCAAACAAATTTAACGACAATCTTTCATGTGGCAAGTTAAGCTCCCCCTCTTTTACAAATTATGCAACTTAGACCCAAAATTTTAGTCGAGTAGATTGAACCCCCCCTAATTTTGTTCAATGCTCAATATGATTTAACCCAATTTTATTATATGAACATTTAATATATTCATTTCTTCTTTGTAGAAGATTAACAGATAATAATTTCTGGATTATATAATTGTAAGACATAACTATACTTTTACCCATGAAAATATGTATAATATACATAATACACTTTCCAAGTGTTTTCTCTCTGCAACATGAACTCTCACCCCAAAAATTTATGGTCATCTTTCATGATATTTTTCATGATTTTCGTGATTGATAATGTATCATATGATTCACCATATCATAAATGCTTTAAAATTTAGGGTCCGTTCTCTCAACCTGAATTCTCCTAAACCTAACTGAACTTCTCTTCACCAAAATACACTTAACAATGAAGTACGTGATGCATCCAGACTTGAATCTCTATATACGATCATTGTATGAACTTTCAATGTTGTACTATGATTCTGTAACCCCAAAAAATATGATCGTATATAGGAATTCGATATAGTACATTTCATTCATTCAAAGGGTTTTTGCGTTCGTTAGCTACTGTATCACGTCTTGGTGGTAATACTTTGTTAAACAATATATAGAAACTTTTAGGCATATTATGTTGTGTTTTAGTTCTCGATATTGCAACTTGCATATTACATAACCTAGAATTCTTTATAGCAATTCTTTTGCATATTATTATACTCACGATTTATTTACAAATAATGAAGTGTATGAGAGCCACTCAATATGGTTATCAAAACTGATATACAATTACTATCATTTTTAAAATATACTTATCTTATTGGAAAGGAATTGTAGTGTTGTTTCTGTACTGAAACCAAATTCACAATCTCGTATCCAAAAGAATAAAAAAATATTTTGTAGTCTTGGTTTTTTTTGGAATGGTCAAGGTACAGGTTATCTATATATAAAGATGCATACCTTGTGATCTTAATCGAATTCTGTTGCGCTTTCTGAGCATAAAAAGGCTTTAACTTGTCATACGCTAATATATAGTCTACACCCATTGTTTTATGATTGACTTTTTCTTATCATCCCTCGAAATTGGTTGTATAAGTGCATATTTGTTGTTGTTGACAAATTTTGCTTATGAAATTTAAATAGGGGATATTGAGCTAGTCACAAAACTTGATAATATTTGTTGCACAAAAATTGATTAAAATTAGGATCACTAATTTACATTGACATAGAACCATGCATTATATTCGGTTATTTTACGTAACTATCAATTTGCCGCACATATTCAAGCATCTAAAGAAATTATTGATATTTTTATCCTTTGGTATTGTCCCCGTTTTTTCAAACTTCTTTTAATTCATCATTCAAAGGCATCTGGTATATTATAACTAAAATGTTAAAATTTAAAAGCCTTTAAATGGGATGGTATGGATAAAAAAAATTAAAAAATATTTTAAATATTAAAATTTTTGCTTAATAATTTAAGATTTTATAATTTTTTTTCCTTAAAATCATGTTGTAAATATTAGCTTGTGATTTTAAGTTTTACAATCGTATATTGGAAATATTTTAAACCTGCCTTATGACCTATGTGTTCCGTGGCTGATGTAGTTAATGTCATGGTGCATCACGGCATCTGCAATTTTTTTAAAAAAAAAATTTAATTGAAAAAGTATTTTCTCTGCCTACTGCTTTCTTCAGAGGCTTAAATAAAATCATAATTCGAACCACCACTGACACTCAGCCTGTCAGCCATACACCCGCTTCTACTGCAACTTTCCACAGTCCCACTCACCCACACTCTATCTTGTTATCGTCATGCACCATCGCTTCTCACTGCCTCAGGCCTCCCATTGGCCACCGATTATATATAATTTTATAATATTCTTATTTTTATTTGACTAAGATAGAAGATATTTTTGTTTTTTTTGTTCTGTAAGTTCAACTGATCTTTAAAATAATTTGAAGATATCATCTTTTAGTTTTTGCTAACTTACCGTTCTTATAAAAAAAATATATGATAGATTTTAAGGGTTGTTTTTCATTATTTTATACTTGATTTATGGAATAGGAATGTGTGAAGATAAAAAAGCAACAAAATATGAAATGTTGACACAAAATTTTTCTGGAATGGGGTAATAGACTGATACAAAATATGACCAAATGCAACAAAATATGAATTATAAAATAAACCAACATAATTCCTTAACATTAGCTTCAATATTTATAGTGCAAGTTATAATTCGAAGGGAATTGATTTTGATCCATAAAGTTTCCTAATTTTGATCCATTCTAGTATCAATCTAATTGCATGATTTAGGCCATCATGAAGATTGATTGACCGAATATTCTCAATTAGGTATTACATGTGGGAAACTTTATGTAATTTTCCTATAATTCAGCCATTCAAATTCAAATTGATCCTATTATCAATTAACACGCTAATTACATGATTTACTTCCTAAATTAAATTACAGCGTGATTAGTGCAAGCGTAGTGAATTAACACGCATCACAATTGAGAGTCCACGTGGACAATCTCTTTGAGATTCTAAGCAATAGAGCATGCCACATGGGCAAGAAATCTCTAACTTCATGACATGTGGCCTGAAGAATGTTGTTTTAGATATTTTATATAGATATGATATGATATGATATGATATGATATGCTGATTAGAATATATGGATTTGCTAAAAAACTAATGGCTGAAGTGAGTAAGTGACACGTTCTGTAAGGTAGAGTGAGCCAGCATATCATTGGTGGCCTTGCTAGTAAATAGAGCAGTCAGCAGAGTACTGATACTATAATTTTTCTCAATCATTCCAAATAATAAACATGCATAAACAGAAGACAGTCACACAATATTATACTTCTATATTAGTCCTGCATACTGCATACTGCATACTGCATACTGCATACTGCATACTGCATACTGCATACTGCATAGTGCATAGTGCATAGTGCATCGTTTGGTATAATGTTATTATTATGAGGGCATGAGACATGTAGTAGCAAACCTACGAATAGTACTTGTAAATGGTTCTCAATAGAGTAAGTATGTATGATTCATCATTATCATTATCATTATCATAATTGACCCTAAATATTTTTTTGACTTTCATGTTTTTGGTAGTTAAGTAAATGCTTAAAAGAAGAATAAATACAAGGCTGCTAATTGGAAAGGGCAAGTTAACATCACGAGCCCTTATCTTTGAATTTCAATATGATTATGGTGTGACATATCTTCCTCAATCACATCTTTTAACTAATAACATCTTTGGTATGATTAAAAATTGGAAGAATTAGTATATTAGGTGTATAATTTTATATAGATTATATTCATGTTGCTTCTTAGATACCACCTCTAATAAGACTTTTCTAAGTGAACTAGCGGAATCCACAAATTAGATGTAATAGTTCATATGTAACTTAAAGAGGATTTTTTTTTAAAACTTCTGTTAGTTGTTTAATATTGGCTAACTCGTATATATGTAGTTTTTTTTGGTCACTTGCCAATCGTCATTATCACTTATCATGACCTCCAAAATTGATCATAAATGACCCATTTAATTACAAAGGAAGCTTTGTCCCTGCCCAAAGTTCCCCAAGTGACATGTGATCCCACAATTTTAAGGTTGTAAAATATAAATTCTTACAACAAGACTAAACTTAGTTGATCTCCAAAAGGTAAATATTTTATTTCAATTTGACTTTTTTATTTGAGGGGCTAAAATTTGTCTTATAGTTATGCACTATGCAGTTCTAGATATATGCATATGTCGATTGTTTTGTAGACATATTGAGGGGTAGGACTAAGGACCATGGGTCCAAAAACAAAACAAAATAAATTCTTGCCATATGCTGGTAAACTGGCCCAATACGCTCAAGTCTGATAGCCTAAGCCCACAATAAACAGCTGCATAATACCAATCTGGGCACATGCAACCTCGTTACAAATAGGCCCTAGTTTATAGTGCATGCTCCACCCTGCATGACTTCGTTGGCCCAACAAACAAAGTCCAACTTGGCCCAACTTTCCGATGCCAACTGCCAAGTACCAGGAGCTAAGTGCGCATGACATATTTGCCTCTCCAGTCTCCACCTGAAATTATGACTTCGGCTACTGTACGATCACCCACACAGCCACACTCTAGGTAACAGAGTGAAAAAATGCAAAGAAGAGTGTGTGTTATTTTTTGCTATCAATTGGGAAAACAGTTAAACCCAAGAGCGGCTTCAAGCCCATTAGCCCCCTAGCTGGCCCTCCCTAATTGAAAGGGCAGACACGGACAACATATTTTAGCACGCAAAAGGGTCGGGCATTGGATCCCTAGGCCCGTTGAATTGAAAATTAGATGGTTGGTTCGGCCCGTGTCTGGCCCTCCCTATTTGAAAGGGCAAACGCGGACAACATATTTTAGCACGCAAAAGGGTCGGGCATTGGCTCCGTAGGCCCGTTGGATTGATAATTAGATGGTTGGTCCGACCCGTGTCTGGCCCAAGCCCGCAAATGATCAGCTCTATTTTGGCATATTGATCATGATTTTAAATCCAATACCTAAACTCATCTCATGTCCTAGTTTGGATGACGAAAGTTGTGTTTAATAGTGAAAAATTAGCAACTCTTACGTTAATGTGGTTCTAATGCTGGACCATGATCCAGATGAGGAATGAGGATCACTCTAGGTCCATAGTTCAGGCACACAATGATTGCGTTTGAGCCATGGTTCATGCATAATTTTCGCCGTCTAGGTCATTTTCCAAAATTTTTATTATCGACTACGATGCATTGTTCGTAATTGGAAGTGGTCGTGTATTGACTATCTAATCTTTGGTGGTAACACTTTCCTACAAGCAAGTAGTATTAGTAGTCGTCAAGGGAGGGTAAAAGTGCAAAGAGAGTTGGATGAGAAGGGTAACAGGAGCGAGAAAGTAAGTGAGTGACTAAGGGCAATGTTGGAAAAACTAGTGTGACGCCTAGGTAAACTAGGACGATATTTAACTGCTCACGCTTTTAATGGTAGTAGTATACTAATATGAAACGGCTGTCATGTAACACTCTCCCTTAGAGTGTTTCACGCATGTAATCCACATACATTGATAAATAAAATCGGTAAATGTATTATATAAGATTTGATCCCATGATTTTAAGCTTATATACTAAAATCTCAACCAATAAACCAAGTGATATACTTATGTTGTTATTATTTTAAAGTATAATATTAATAGATGAAAAATATAATTACCCAGGACATAACCCGAACCTAAAAACTAGTATGAGTTTTAATTTCAAATTTGGTTGCATTGTCATCAGAATTCACAAGGACTTGCTCTTATCTTGTGAATAGGATAGATGAATTGTTTATTTTGGGTGTACAGTACCCTTATAACGAAATATGTGGGCATACACATCATAATAAACATGTGGTAGTGGCCTAGTGGGCACTAATTAAGGGTTTATTACTTTATTCAAACTATTAATTGCCAAATGACATGTATTAGCTAGATAAAAGGATTCAAGCCCGGTCCATTTTCTTGTGTTCTAATCATTCTGAAAACAACATTCCCCATCCTTCTCACCAAGTTACTGTATACAGGGCCTAATGGGCTGGCCGACAGTCCATAAATCACACATCAATACTTCCAACCCCATGCTCAACAAATAGATTGAGCCTTCATATCGTTGTTTGATTGGCCCTAAATTCGCCACGAGTCTGTCCAAAAGCTCCAATTTGACTCCTTATTGTTCTACCGATTCCCTTGATTTCGTTAAGTCTTTAACCCTACCTCCATTTATATCATGCACTCAGAGAGTGAGGGATAGCTCAGTTGGTTAGAGCTTTTCTCCCGGTTCTAAGTGATCCTGGGATTAATTCTCATCCCCACCCTTGTGGCTCATTTGCACCAAAAAAAAAATATCATGCACTAAAGTAGTCAAGTTTTCTTCAAAAATAGGAATAAACATAACTATTTTCTTGTTCATATATAAAACTTTTTAATAGTATAATTAACTTGACATATTGGATTCTAAAACTTGGGATTATTCTATTGTAGATAATTCAAAAATTGAGTTATTTTGAGAAGATAGTGTAAAAACGGATATTAATGTTATCCTATTTCTTTCCAAAAAAAAAGGTCATCCTCCTCCTCCCCAATGGATAGCGTAAAAAAAAGTAGATCATTAATGTTATTCCCCTCCTCCTCTTCCTGGTAATTGCAACACTTCTAGTTTTGACACTATTCACAACTACTCATATAACTAACTTTTGTTTTTTATATGTATGGAACAATATAGTCATGTGCGATCTTGTTGGATTTGTCTCGATGTGTACTTTATTGCTATCTTATTTTTAAAATTTTAACCAAACATAGCTAAAGATATTATAAGTCTAAATTGTGCATTGGTAAGTGTGAAACCAGAAGTGTTACAATTAAATGGGGGCGGAGGAAGTATTTCTTATTTGATAAAGGTTTGCTCTCTTTCCACGTTACCTTATTCCATTGGATCGATAAACCACAATATTCTGCACTTTATATATATATTTTTGATGCAAGGCAGGGAATCATTAAACTAATTACTAGAGTTTACAACTTTAATTTCTCTCCCGTGATCATGGTCCACAGTTCCAAGGGAAGGGACATAATAAGGCCCCTTTCTTTTAAACTGAGAGAAATTAAACTGAACTGAACTGAAATTAAACCCAAAAGAAAGAGGGCCTAAGTTTAACATTACGATTTGTTAAATCAGCTTATCTTAATATCTTTGGCCAAGGCATCAGCAAGCTTATCTCTCGTACTAGCTGCATGTTCAATCTTCGTGCCAGCAGTACTTAGTAAGAGTACTTAGTCTGAATTCGCAATGATGATCATTTGGAAGACACCTGCAATTACATTTGGATAGTTTTCGAGGACACATGTGCATTTACTGATGATCTACATTCAATTTTGATAGATTATGTAAATAATATTCTGTAAATATTGTTTTTAATGTATATCTTCATGTATATTATCTCTTATTATATGTAATACAATATTACTTAGAATATTCTCATAGAATACTGTTGTATATATTGCCCTAGCGGCTAAAGAAATAATCAAGGATTATCATTCTAATAAATTTAACATGTGGATGCCATCTAGTTGACTTGGTAATGTCTTGCGTGGGTGGTGCTTAAGATTTGAGATCAAATCCCATCTACATTATCACGCTTAGTTGCTCATTTACACAAAAGCAATTTACCATCGGGGCAATCACGAAGGACGTCGTGGAGAGTACCTTCTCTCCCATGGGGCACCGATCACAATCGATCTGCAGATGTACTGATGGAGAGCTTCGGATTTCCAGATTCATAACAGGTCTTTGGGTTTAATTTCAGATTGTGATATTCTACACTATCTCACAACCACATTCTCTCTTCGATCTGAATATAAAAAATGATTCACTTTCAATCATTTTATCTCTTCCTTGCTCTGGTAACTGCTACTACACTACATAGGAAGAATTTTAGTAAATAGAGGGAGTATAATAATTGATCGAGATATAAATTCTAAAAATATTGCATATGATTAGTAAAATCAATATGTTTTCATATTTTATGAACACTCATATCCACTATGTTTACATATAATTTTATTGAAGATCATAGAGGAAACATGACATTTTGTTTCTTTTAGAAAGAAGTGTCAAATGTCGAATCCTGAATGAATATATATATATATTCATCTGTTTCCAAAAAAATTGCAATAGTTTGACTTTTGCACTTTTTACATTCTTAATCTGACCATGTTTTTTTTTAATAAATACTTCATCTATTTTTTAAAAGATGCATCATATTGACTAAGCACACTTGCCAATGTATAACTTTTTTTTTCGATCATCAATATCTTTATTATTAAAAATTATAGATATAAAAAATAATATTTTAAAAATATACAATGAGATTAACCAACAACAATTAAAATGATGACAAATATTTTTACAAATAATTTATTAAATATGTCAAAGTTGATTTTCATATAGTGCAAAAGTCAATGTGATGCATTGATCAAGAAATGAAGGAAGTATATAATAAGAAGTGCTATTATGTAACTGCAATTAGATTTTTCTCAATGTATATTTTCAAAATATTAAATTTTTAAAATTTTTGCTAATAAATCATTAAAAAATCTTAGTGGTCAAAGATGTGTGTTGGCAAACGTACAAGTCAAACTGTTGAAAATTTTTAAACAGCGAATGTATACAACTCGGCTTCTGACCCATATCTTACACGGGTAAAAATATGTTTATATAAAGAATATATTTCTTTGCTTAAATAAATAATATAATTTAAAAATTCAAAATAAGATAATAGTAAGGAATAATTAGATGAATGTATACAACTCGGCTTCTGACCCATATCTTACACGGGTAAAAATATGTTTATATAAAGAATAATTTTCTTTGCTTAAATAAATAATATAATTTAAAAATTCAAAATAAGATAATAGTAAGGAATAATTAGATAACACACCAATTGATCGAATATATAAATTATAGAATCATTGTATTCTTGTGTAATTATTTGAAGTTTCCTTTTTACAAATTTTACTTATGAAAATAATTTTATATATTTATATTATATATAGTTTCTAAAAAAGAAAACTTGGCATTTGAAAGAGAGGTCAATTGTAGATTTCTGTGTAAATCTATTCGTCTTTATATGTATGTATATATATACTCCCTCCATTTCGTTTTAATCTACACACTTTATATTTTAGCACTATTCACATACTTCATTTTGACAATTATTTGTGCAGTAAACATAAGAAGATACATAGTCATGTGAGATTTTGTTAAATCTGTCAAATTGTATAGACGAAAAAAAGGAGACATAGGTGGTAGATTAGAGTACCCTAGCTAACTGCAAAGCTACCGTTAAAATATTCTTTACCAAACACAACTTTGTCTACTAGAGTTTTCTTTTGGTCAATTTTTTAACTTATCATCGCTACATGAAAAGTTATTGCTAAGCACAATAAACATATATAAGTCGGAATAATTAATTACTCCCTCTATTTATTTTTACTTGTTACATGTATACTAATATATTAAAAGGCGTGCCTAAACAAGAAACGGTGCCATGTGGCGCTCTCCCTAAGCGAGTTTTACTCCATGCAATCCACAACAATAAAAAATTTAGAAATTACATAGTATAGGGTTTGATCCCGGGACCTCAAGAACATATACTAAAGCCTTAACCACTAGACCAAATATTATTTAGTGTTATCATCTTAAAGTTTAGTATTAATAAATGAAAATTTTCCTTACCTGGGGCGTAGCCCGGGCCTAATAACTAGTTGTTTATAAATAGATGTCTAAAATTTCTAGCTAGACAATAGAGAGGAGAAAAAGGAAACATACGGGTCCTCATTATCGCTTGCGATTAGCTGTTAGGAAAATGAAGGGGGTCTTAAATGATGTCCCACTAATTTAATCCAATTGAATTCAATGAGTACTACGGGCCGGGCTACAAATTTTCAAGCACTCCAACCTCTTCTCTGTTACTATTTCAAATTAGTATATAAGACCTTCTAAATTGGTCTTTCCTCAATCACCAAACTCTCTTTTTTCTCCACTTCTTGCACATAATATATAATTCAAAACTATAGTATATAATACTGCACTAAATGAATAATATGATTACCATGGAACACCTGAGAAATCTGCTTGTGTCCCTTCTCTTTTGTGCTCTTATACTTACCTTTTCGGTCTCAGCAAGACCAGCAACATTTCAGCAAGATTTTAAGGTTACATGGGCTAATTCCCATTTCAAGCTCGTTGAGGGGGGAAAGGCAATCCAACTTAAGCTCGATCAGACTTCTGGTATGTACTATAGAGGTTTTGGTTTAGTAGGATACTTCTTCTTACCAAATAAATATATATGTAGTATAACAAATGTGATTGATTTAGGATGTGGGTTTGCCTCAAAATATAAGTATCTACATGGACGTGTGAGTATGAAACTCAAGCTTGTACCTGGAGATTCTGCAGGAACTGTTACTGCATTTTATGTAAGTTTTTTAAAGAGCTAACCAGTTAGACGAATATAATGAGTTAACTTATACTTTTAAACTTGCTAATAAAGATAAAATTATGAAAAATTCTTTATATTTTATGCAGATGAACTCAGACACAGACACAATACGTGATGAGTTGGATTTTGAGTTCTTGGGAAATAGAACAGGCCAACCTTATACGGTACAAACAAATATTTATGCCCATGGAAAAGGTGATAGGGAGCAAAGAGTTAACCTATGGTTTGATCCATCTGCTGATTATCATACCTATACTATACTTTGGAATCATAATCACACTGTGTAAGTCACTTTACATAAGATTAGATGCATTTTCAATTTTGTGTTTCACTATTTTCGTCCGAATTTAGTTGTTATACACTGTATCATATCATGGAAACAAGCAAAAGATATCATTTTTTTTTCGTATGGTATGATGTAGATTCTATGTAGATGAAGTTCCCATAAGAGTATACAAGAACAATGAAGCAAGAGGAATCCCATATCCTAAGGCACAACCAATGGGTGTTTTTTCCACTTTATGGGAAGCTGATGATTGGGCAACACGTGGTGGGTTAGAGAAGATTGATTGGAGCAAAGCCCCATTTTATGCTTACTACAAGGATTTTGAAATTGAAGGTTGTCCTGTGCCAGGACCAGTCTCTTGTGCCTCAAATCCTCGAAATCAGTGGGAAGGTGTAGCTTACCAAGAGTTAACACCTACTCAAGCAAGATTACATCGATGGGTTCGCCTTAATCACATGATTTACGATTATTGCAATGATAAATCACGTTTTACCGTTACTCCTCCTGAGTGTATGGCCGGATTCCATTAGTTAAAACACATATTAATATATTCGCTAGTGATTTAAGCAAGTTTTCAATCAAGTATATGTTTACACTCGTATAATTTGCAAAGTGTAAAAATAAATTGCGCACATGCGAAAGTATATGCTATCATCAAACACCATATAACTTGATCCAATTATTTGTGTACTACCTATGTATAAAGTGTTATCTACGTGCCATTGATGTGTAAAGTGTAATAAATTAATAGTCATATATATGTCCTTGGAAAAAGATGTACACCAATGTCACCAAATTACTGGAGTAAAATGGATATGGTTCCTGTTGTTCTAAATTCTAATGGAGGTCGAGCCCATTCGTGTGAAAATCTATATATGCGAGGATAAATATTGCTTTCAGTTATAAATGTGTATTGAATTGCGAGGTCTACATGCAATTAAGCAAGTACGTAATGAATAAATATAGCCCATGCAAATTGTCAAGAGTGGTACTGCATGCTTGTATTTCAATATTCAAGACATTACTTTTGGGGGTCGGTATACTACCATATAAATTAAAGTACCACCTCATGTTCATTGTTTATCCTGGCCCATCCCCATTAAAGTTTCTTGTATATTTTCAAACAAAACAAAGATCGAATTATATTTCACCAAGATTATAATTTCTAATAATGGAGAAAAGCGTCCCCTCAAAAAAAAAAAAGGAAAAAAGAGGCAGAATTTGAGAATAGTACTCTAAACACGTGAGTGCACGGTAATTTACTTTGTCAATCAGACAGTCATTTACATAAGTTTAATATTATGTTGATTTTTTGTCCCAAAATACCTTTAACTTTCATGTTTTTGTGAGAAATTACCTTATAAGAAAATGGTAAATTTGCCAAAAAAAACCTTTTAAAGGTTCAATTTTGCGAAAAAAAACCTTATGGAGTAAAACATTCTTTGCGAAAATAAACCAAAAAGTAAAATATTTTTGCAAGATGAAACCTAATCTCATTTTCCGGTGTTGACCATAGACTTTCCGGCGTTGACCACTTCTATTTCCCTTCTTCCTCCATAATCACCACCTAGCCACCACTACCAACACCTGTCGCCAGCGCCCACCCACCCCTACAACCCCACACTTCACCACCAGCCCAGCCCCTACCACCTGCAGCCCATCCCACCCCCACCCCCACCAGCAGCCCCTAACCCCTCGGGCGACAACCCCTCCCCCCTTCGCCCCTACCTTCTCTCCACTCCCTTCTTACCTCCATCACCCTCCCCCTCTCCCTCTCCCTTCGTTAGTTCATGCCCCCCCACCGCCGTGCCACCCGTAACCCCCTCGCAACCTCCTCCCCCGTTGCTCCCCCTCCCACCCAACCAAGGTTTTTTTCGGCGCCCCTAAAGCATAAAGATAGGAGAGAGAGTAGTAGATAACGAAAATGGAGAGAGAGGGGGTTGCGGAGGGGGTTCGCGGTGGGGGGGGATGGACGAAGGGAGAGGAGATGGGGAAGGGTGAGGGAGGGGAAGAAGGGAGAGGAGAGAAGGTAGGGGTGAAGGGGGGTGGGGGGATGCCGCTTGAGAGGGTGGAGGGAGGGGTTGGGGGCTGCTGGTGGAGGTGGGGTGGGCTGCAGGTGGTGGGGGTGGGGGCTGGCCGCAAGTTTGGTTGTGGTGGCTAGGTGGTGATTATGGAGGAAGAAGGGAAATAGAAGTGGTCAACGCCGAACAGTTTGTGGTCGACACCGGAAAATGAGTTTAGGTTTCATCTTGCAAATATAATTTACTTTTTGATTTGTTTTTGCAAAGAATGATTTATAAGGTTTTTTTTCGCAAAACTGAAGCTTTAAAAGGTTTTTTTTGGCAAATTCCTAAAAAAATTGTTGTCCCAAACTACCTTACTTTCATTTTGTTGTTGACAGCTACCTTATGCCGGTTTCCGGCGTTGACTATTTTTTTTTTCGGTTTTTTAATGTCACGTTATATCACTTGACCTCTTCAAACCTTTTTTTTTTTTTATATTCCCCACCTTAATTTCCCCAATTCCCTGTGTGCGCGCTATCTCTCTCTCATATCTATGTGACACTTTGTACCACCAATCCACCATTAAATTCCTCTTCTATTTTAACTAAAATTGAAACAATCACCCTCCTCAATTTCCACAAGGGTAATTTTATTTTTCCCACAATTTTGAACTGGAAAAACAAAAGTTAACGCCGGAAACCGGCATAAGGTAGCTTTCAACAACAAAATTGTAAAGTCAGGTAGTTTAGGACAATAATTTTTTTATAAGGTAGTTTCTCGCAAAAGTTTGAAAGTTAAAGGTAGTTTGGGACAAAAAATCCATATTATGTTGATGTTTATTTAGGACCATTGTAGAATTTTCAATTATGTTCTCCAGCTTTCACTTGTTTCACATTAACATTTTATAATATTTTGTGTTTTTTACTTTGATCACATTTTATTTTAATGATATACAAAAATAATTGTTTTTATGAGAATAATTATAATACTCCATTTTTTTCATATTGATCAAATATGCAGAGAAAGAAATATGCTATTATTTTATTGTTAAAGTTGTTGTTCAAAGATACTAGGTATTTTGATATATTGGATAAACTGTGTGGGTCTTTAATTAGTTGGGTGTGTGTATGTGTACGGAGTTATTATTTTATCAGTGTTTCATCATTTTCAATAATGGTATGGAATATAGTTGCAAATTGAGGAAAAAAAAGTGAGTCCATCCATAAAATGGAAATAGTGTTCCCATTAATATAATATGGCGGGATATGAAAAGTATTGCAATTAATATGAGACAGATGGAGTATTATGTGATTACATTCATGATATTTTTAAAGTATCAATTTTAATATGATTTTACTAATCGGGAAATTTAAAAATATCAGGAATTTAGGATCAAAGTTATGCAGTGGCAAACATGAAAAATTAAAGTGAAAGTTTTAAATAATAGAGAGGTCGAGTACCTTTTTGTTAGGAAACGGGGTGTTATAGTTTGATTAATGCAGAACAAAATCAATGAAATAATAAGGATGAGAAAAGCAATAAAGAAAATAAACAAAAGAACACAAGGATTTACGTGGTTCGATCAAAATAGACCTATGTCCACAGGAATACATCCTAGAGGCTAAAAGTGTTTCATAAGTTGTGTTTTATATAATGAACACCAAGAGGTCCTTTTATAACATAAAGAAACCCGCACAAAAACCCTAGAATATACTCCGCACAAAACCCTAAAGAAAATCCGATTCGGAAACGCATCTCGCAAACCGCGAGGCATGGTGATGGCCGCGAGATGCCGCGAGTCGCGGTATGCTCTCGATAGTTCTTCGTAAAACGGGTGTAACTTTCTCGTTTCTCAGTGGAATTGGGCATATGACCTATCGTTGGAAAGCTCTTGAAACAAGCTATCACCTCCAATTTGAATCACATCAAAAACATTTATAGATTGAGAGATATGTGCATTCAAAGTCAGCCTTCTGCCATTCACAAGATTTCAAGTCACAAATAACAATTTTTATTGTGACTAATTACTTACATCCGAAGTTGTCCATGAATTAGGGCGAACCAAACTCTAATATAATTTTACTCAATTACTTACATCCAGAGTTGCCCATGAATTAGGCTAGTGCAAGGATTGAAAGATACATCAAAGTTTGTCCAGTTTGATTTAAATCATATATCAATACATAGTAAGTTCAAAAAATTAAGGTGGAGAATTTGATTCTTGAATATCTAGAGATAATTAGATAATACTTCCTCCCTTTTTTTACTGGCAACATTTTGACTTGTATGTACGCTTGCCGATATCAACTTTAACCACTAATATCTCTAAATTTTATATGTGTGAAAGTTAAAAAAAGTTGAAATCTTGTAGATATATATTGAGATAAATCCAACAATACCTTAGCTTACATTTTATAATTTGTATTTTATATTATTCAAAAAATTTCAGTCAAAGTAAGTACATGAATAGTGCAAAAGTCAAAACGTTGCAGGTATGGTATATATATACTATGATATTACTCCATCCCTTTTTTAAAGATCTTCCTATTTAGTATAGCAATAGAAACCAAATCCGAAAGAGGGTGTGAAAGTAAGTCCTTTTTACTTATCTAAATAGGTGATGGTAATAAATTATATGGGTCCAAGTCCAACAAGTGAGGTAAGATAGTGAAGGAATAAAACTTTACTAATTAATAATGAGTAAAGTAAAAGTAAGAAAAACTTTGAAAAACATAAAATCTTTAAATTAGGGAGGAAGTAGTTTTTTTTTTTGAAGGGAAGGATGGAGTAGTATATAATCTATATATGTTTTATGATGTTTAGAAAATAATTATAGTTAGATATCTTCTATGTCCAAGAAAATAATGATGTTTTACTCACTTTGTCTTATTCCTTAAAAGATTATAAACTACACATAGCAAAATCTTCATATCAAATTAATAAGTTAGCCAATTTACTATATTTCCCCCCATAAGTTTATTATGTATTAATGTATAGATGTGATCCAATAGTGACCACGCACCATTAAGCAAGATCCATATCGTTTCAGCTGTAATACGGTAGGCTGTAGGCCATCTAACCTATAAGCAGCACGAAATGATGTGAACTGATTAGACCACACAACCATATCATACGTACTAATGACTGTAACATACCCATTACCCAATATTGGTCATTTATTACTCGGAAGATATTGGTCATTTTAATTTAGCAAAATTAGCCTCAACACCCTCAACTATAGCTCGGGTGCACCCAACACCACCAACTACGACTAGTAGCCTAAACACCACCAATTATGGGGTGGGGTGCATTCCGTACCATAAATGAGGTGGAAAGCCTAAAATGTTGCCGAAGACGGTGGGTTTTTATGGTACAGACTGCACCCCACCCCGTAGTTGGTGGTACAGACTGCACCCCACCCCGTAGTTGGTGGTGTTTAGGCTACTAGTCATAGTTGGTGGTGTTTAGGCTACTAGTCATAGTTGGTGGTGTGGGGTGCACCCGAGCTATAGTTCAGGGTGTTGAGGCCAATTTTGTCTTTTAATTTTAGCCAGCCTTTCATTGACATTAAGTACCTATACCGACCTTCTCTGATAGTAATATTTATAATAAATCACTTGTTGGCTGTTGTTTGGGAACAAGATGCTCTCCAATCTTTTAAAGAACGGATGGTCTAACTTGGGGACATGGAAATCTTAACTTTTATGATTTAGCAAGTATGTTAGTATTTTAAGAGTTATTAGTTTCTTTATGTATCTTATTCTATATAGGTTTATTGTTATTTGTTAGCTTGAAGAGTAGTGACATAAGTATATATATCATGGGATGACCATTTTAAAATATATATATATCATGGAATGTGAATAATAGTGCTGAGTGAAGAGAAAGTCAATATGTGAATGTTTGAGTGAAATTAGGTTTATGGATTAGGTTAAACAAGGGAATTAATGAGGGATCCAAGATATAGGGTGATTAAGATTAGATTAGGGGAGATCTTGCATGGAAGCCTTGTAACCTGTAAGTCATCGTGTCATGCATGATGCATATTATTAAAATCCCTACTGCATCATTTGATGTTTTATCTCCTGTTTCTCATAATTTAACATTAAGTCTTCATATCTGTTTATTGTTGTTTTTTTATTGTGTATATTCCATGTTACTATTACTTGTGAATGCATTATTTGAATAAGCCACTGATCCTAACATTTTCATCATCAACAATTGGGATTGTACGAATGGCAAAAATAAGACAGTTTTGGACTTTATCTAGTTTAATAATTCAAGTGTCATAGTTTGAAGAAAAAGGAAATGGTGAGAATATTAAGTTTGTAATTTGTGACTTGTACTACTGTCTATTATTATATCTAAGTATAAAGTTAAAATCCTTTTTGATAGGACAAATTACACTTTCCAAAAATGCCCTCAGTAACTTTCTATTCTTACTTTTACCTATCTTAATTCTTTCCTTTTTCGTTAAGTTTTTTAAAGGATTAATAATTTTTCCTTTGGTAAGAGGTAGTTCCCAAGAACAAAATAACCTTCCCTAATAGTTTTTCGATTTTTTTCAATTTTTGTATACATTGCACACAAACTACGTGTGCTTCCAAACGTGTGGACTTTGATGACAAGCGTTTGTTTAAGTGTGACACATCTGGTTGTAGATACAATTTCAGTAATGAGGTTAATTAGTTTATGATCAATATTTTTTTTTTAAAGGTAAGATGAAATCCCTTGTACAAGTAGGGCGAAATTTGGGGATCTCATTTTGCAAGGGGTAAGAATCGAACCCTTGTCACAAGAGTGGAAGGAGGACCTCCAACCAACTAGGCCAACTTTGATTCTTAATTTATGAACAATATATATCCTTGTTCTCAATAAAGTATATAGATACTCTACAATACATAAAACTAGGAATATTAGATTTTTTTACATCTATAATTTTAAGGACTCTTTGTCAAAAGGTACTTTAATTATGGACTTTTCTTATAAGTTAATACCTTTTTTTTTCTCCTGTAACCATGAACCTTCTTGTGAGCTACTCCCTCCGGTTCCGAAAGATCCTCCTTGTTATTGTTACTACAGATTTCAAGGAGGATCAATTTGTGTGGGGTTTGGGGTGGGTAAGTAGGAGAGAGAAAGGAGGTTAAGGAAAATAAACAAATAAAAAGGGGTAAAGTAGGAGAGAGAGAAAGGGAGTTAAATTGAATTAATAGTGTAATGGTGGACTATATGATAGGGACATGAGAGGGTAAAAAGGGAAAAAAAAATTGTCAAATAAGGAATAAAGTAAAACAGGGAGGATCTTTTGGAAACGCACTTAAACGGAAAGAGGGAGGATCTTTAGGAGCCAGAGGGATAGTACATTAATTTATTAATATTTTTAAACAATACTTTAATATCTACTATATATTTAATTCTCGGCTATTATCTTTTTTCAGTGAAAATGTTAGATACTAAAAATTTAATTTCATTTTCCCCTAATTTTTCGTACCTCTACGGCTCTACGAGATTTTCCTTTCTTGTGAGTTGTGACTTGTGAAAGCAGGGTATATTGGTGAAAGAAACCACCCCTCACGAGTTAGATCTAGTACTTACTACTGCATGAGTTGGCATATAAAACTATTAGCCTTATAAGCACGTTATGCATGGTAACTGCTTTGCAGTTTGTTAGATCGTTTTGCCTTTATTATTTGTAATTTTTAAACTAATAAAGTGGTAAATGTTGTAGTTTTTTTTTGTAATTAGGGGTATATTGATAAAAAAGGATGAACTCTAAAATTCTCAAGAGTTCCCATATATAATAGAGACTCACAAAGCAACACAATTACGATTTGAGATCGGTCTGTAAATGCTTGCTCAGTTGCTCTCAAGTCTCACGTCTTCAGAATGTCCGCTAAGTTTTAGCCATTTATTCATCTGTGGACATGAAGCAATACTATTCATTTTGTACATGCTGATGATAGACTTTGGATAGCAAACTAAAGGCAGTCTAGAAAAAGGCAGGCTCTGGATTAGATAGGTGTTGTTATTTGTACGTAGCACCGGTCCGGACCGGAATTTGGACCGGACCGGAGATTCCGGTCCGGTCCCCGGTCCCCGGTCCGCCGAAAATCAGGATTCCGGTCCACCGGTCCGGTCCGGTCCAAACCCGGAAAATTCTGGTCCGGACCGGTTGGACCGGAATTTCTATTATTTTAGTAAAAAAAAAAAAAATTTATATGTTAAAAAAAAATTAAATGGTAGAAAGTTAGAAACTTAAAAACCTACTATTTATTCTTTTAGGATTATTGACATTAAAATTATTAATTTTTAATATATATAATTTATAAATATATTTAAATAAAATAAAAAAGATTTTTTTTAAAAAAATAAATAAATTCGGTCCAAGAGGTCAGGACTGGACCGACCGAAAAATTCGGACCGGAATTTTTCCGATCCGGTCCCGGTCCAGGAAAACCCCGGATTCCGGTCCAGCCGGTTCCGGTCCGGTCCGGTCCTGGACCGGTGCACACCCCTAAATTGTACGTACAAGGTGAATTTAGTGGCTAGTAACTGTCGAAAAGGTTGTAGTCTTGTAGAAGACTTTATATACAAAAGCAAAATCAATTGGTCTATTGTATATTTTAATAACTTATAATATAAAAAAAAATTGAGGAAAAACTTATAAAAGGAGAAAATATTAATATTATCATCATTGTCATTACTCATTAACACGGAAGATTTATTGTATTAGATATAGTCAATAAATCATCATTTTTAAATATAAACGTTTATTGATGATAGTTAGAACTTATCAATAGTAACAATAATGACAATAAAAAAAAGTCTCGATACTAAGGGCCTGTTCTTTTCGGCATAAAACAACTGAACTAAACTGTACCGAACTGAATTGAATTAAATTATAACTAATTAATGATAATGATCATCATTTAGGAACTGAACTGAATTGAACCGAACTGAATTGAACTGAACATAAGCTAGAGAGAACAGGCCCTAACATTAACATCAAACTTCTTGATTTTATAATTGATGTTGTTGTATCATAGGTTACTTCAACACCATGAACCGTAATTAGAAACAAAAGTTGTGTTGGACAAAACAAAAACGAGAATGTTATTATTAAAAATTCAATTAGTTTTAACCAAAAAAGTTATATAAAATAATTAAAGTCATCACAAACCAGTTTAGGTTCACCAAATAAATTTCTTCTTTCTTAATTTGTAAAATGTAATGGATCCCAAAAAAGAAAAGAAGTTCTACAAGGCCAGAATTTAAATTCACTTCAACAAAAAATAAATTAGTTCAATATTAATAAATTTCATTCTACAAAATAAGTTTATGCCCAATGTTGTGTTTCATGCTTTTGGAAAGGCCTAACCAATTAAAATGTGTTGATTAGATGACCAGCACTTTTATACTATATGGTCTCTCTCCTCTGCCATCGTCCATCATGACGGCTAATCAGCAGCCCTTCCCCCGCAAAATCCCACCAACATTCCACCACCACCAATTATGACGGCTATCGGATTGTTGTAGGCTTTCTAGCCAAAACTATGTATAAGTTTTAATATTATGCCGGATTCACCTAAAAAAAAAAAAAGCACTCCACTTTATACCACAAATCATCACTTATCACCTTTCCTTCTGAAGAAACTTGTCATACCTTGATCATCTTCTCTAAATCTCCCCTATTCATCAGTTATCAGCATAGTCTCAACCATACGCCTAAGAAGCAGAAAACCTCTTTTAAGCATAACAATACCTGAAACAACACGAGTGTCAGCCACTGCAAATAAATTTAAAGAAGAATGATTCCTAAATAAGTTTTTCACTTGAATTAAGTCATCATGAATTTCTGTGATCTAATGAAATTCAACATATGATTCTAAATTAGACTATATTTTGCAGCACAAATGATCTTCAAAGAAAGGTTGAAGTACAGACAAAGGGGCCAAGGCCAATAGATCCATGGGTACATACCTTCTATGAGTTCTCGAGCACTACTGCAATTGCTAACATTATTAGTTATGACTTAAATATTCATAGGTCCAACTTTGTCAACAACTTCTTTTAAACGATCTGCAATGAAGTGATTATCCTTAAACTTTTCAAAGCAATTAACAATTTTAGAAACACGGGCCACACTCAGTAGTGGTCATGAAGTTGATCAAAGGTCTCCTAGATGGATCACTCCAACCATTAGACACAATAGTTACTCCTTTTTCCTGACCAAGTAGTTTTGATGAGAAATAAGAGTAAACCTATGTGTTGCCTTTCTTGTTGGCGCAAAGTGGTTCTCAGCTTATTATAATTTGGAGGAATATAACCACTAAAATGGTAATCTGTAATTCTGTACCTACCTATTGAAAAGCATTTAAGTGATGTAGGTTTCTTACCATATTAAAAAGGCCAAACAACCACCAAGAAAACATTCTATCAATCTCCGCATCAAAAAGTACACATGGATTGATCTTCACCCTTGCCTTTTCTGGTAGGGTTCCATATTTACAGTTGAATGGAAGATAGGGCCAAGTAATTTCCCAAACATTGTGAACTATTATGGTTGCGTAAGTCATGGCTTGATAATGACTATGTCACTATACTTGATACTAGGTATCACAAGATATACTCAGTACTCATTACACGACCCTTTCAGGGCTATTTTACTAAAAGCAGGCAAAAGAATAAAACAAGAAGAATCTGAGGGTTTCAAGGATTCATCAAATGGATTCAGAAGTTTGAGTCACGAAATCAGTTTATAGAACTAAGGCTTTTACCTGAATTAGAGTAGGTTCACAACCAACTATTCATCTAAATCATGCAGAGCTTGATTAACATTTTATATGTATAATCTTAATTCTTAGGCATAAAACTAGTAGCAAAAGTCATAGTATAATCATGTTAAGCCAAGAGCAATCATTAAATTCATCATATATAAACCAGAAGTTAAGAGTTTAGCACAGTGTTAGTTTTCACCATCATATATCAACTAAGCACCCAATAAACCTTCCACACAAATATAATCTGCAAGGAATCAACCCCTTGCACCCATTCTGATTACTTACAAGAGGAGGAAGAAGAGGGCAGCAGAGGCAAAAACAGTGATCTCAAGGGCATGGGAGTCTTTTATCCTTAGCTTAACGTTTCTGTTATTAGTTGGATATTGCTTTTTGTCTTTTAGTCAGGTAGATTCTCTGTATTTCCATTCTAGGACAGCTGGAGGCTAGAGAGTGGAGAAGACTTGTAATAAATAGAGCAAGGAGGTCAGGTGAAAGGTATTGAGAAATCAGACGAGTGAAGTAACCCCTTGGGAGAGAGCTCACCTCTCGAATGTGAGAATTGTATTAGAATCCCTTTGGATCAGCGATACAATCTATCTTCCTGCTTTCTTATTTCCCTGTTCCCAGACCTGTTTCAGCAATTTTTAGTCCAATTCATAGCAAATCTGGTATCAAAGCGAGGTAGCCAACGCTAAATCGCCAGATTGCAATTTTCAAAATGGTGGGAGCTTCACAAAACACCCAGAGAATTGAGCAATTGGAGCAACAGTTTACTACGTTTCAGGCGGGATTACCCGAAGAGTTGGCCAAGGCAGTGCAGAGGGTGACAGAGCCCTTGCAGCAAGCCTTGGAGTCCTTAACAGGGAAAGTGGAGGACATGAACCACCGCTTCACGGAAGATCTGGGGCAAAATTCGATCAGATTGGAGGGAAGAATAGATCGATCTCGTGAGACTCAAGAGGCAATGATCGCCTCCATCCGAGCGGACCTAGCGAAGTTTGAGGCGGAAGTTCGAACTCAATGGCCTAATCCGAACACACCAGGGAGGCGTGGGGAGGAAGAGGAAGGGCTGTTGAATGTTGGGCAGGGAGGCGAAATGTTCGGTGATGGTGGTGACTTTACCTTCGTGAACGGAGGAAGTGGAGGACCGGGGTGGAGGTTTAAGAAGCTGGACATGCCCATCTTTGATGGACAGAACCCAGATGGGTGGATAATGAGGGCGGAGAGATTCTTCCAACTCTACCGATTAAGTGAGGAGGACAAAATTGAAGCGGCGGTGGTAGCACTCGATGGAGATGCCCTGTTTTGGTTCCAATGGGAGAACCGGAGACATCCGATTCGGCGGTGGGAAGAGTTGAAGGGGCTACTCCGCCGACAGTTTAGGTCGACGTTCACCGGAACATTGCACGAACAATGGTTGGAGTACCGGCAAGTAAAGGGGGTCGGAGTGGCGGAGTATCGCCGGAGGTTTATAGAACTGTTGGCTCCTCTTGAGAATATTCCAGAAGAAATTGCAAAAGGGCAATTTATTAACGGGCTGACAGATGGCATTAAGGCCGAACTCCGTGTTTTGGGCCCAATCAATTTAGATCAGGCCATGGACTTGGCGTTAAAAATCGAACACAATTGGGCCCGTGGCCAGTAAAAGGCCTGAGTCCAGCACCTTCTCCATATTTGGAGCCACCCAAAACACAAACCCCACCCAAAACCGAAATCAAACTTACAATCCAACCACACAGAATTCCCAACCCACAAAATTCACCCAAATCCCCTACAAACCCTTAACCCAGAAAGACTCAAACCCGACTACCCATGCGAGCTCCCTTCAATCCACCGGGTCCAATTCTGTTGCCGGATCTAACAGACCCACCGGAGAAATAAGGAGGCTGAGCGACAAGGAGCACCAAATGCGAAGAGAGAAGGGACTGTGTTTTAAGTGCGACGAGAAGTGGGCTCCAGGCCACCGTTGCCGGAGAAAAGAGCTTAGCGTTATTCTGACGCAAGAAGATGACAACCCAGAACCCGAAGCCTTTGAACCAACCGGAGATCCGTTGACGGAATTCGAACCCCCAGTATACACTGAGGTCTCTTTGAACTCAGTAATGGGCATCACCAGCCCTAAGACCTTGAAACTGAAGGGGAACATCAATGGCGAAGTGGTAGTGGTCATGGTGGACCCGGGTGCGACCCATAATTTCGTGTCCACCGAGCTAGTAGCAAGGCTCAACATACCCATTACTCCGACGAGGCTCTTTGAGGTGTCCTTGGGAACGGGGGAAACAGTACACGGTGAAGGAGAATGTAAGAAGCTATGGCTTCACCTTCAAGGGATGGATATTCTGGAAGATTTTCTTCCCCTTCCTCTGGGAAATTCCGACTTAATTCTCGGAATCCAATGGCTGGAGAAGCTCGGAACAATGTCGATGAACTGGAAGACACAGACCCTCAAGTTCCAGGTTGGGTCAGAGGTGGTCACGCTGAAAGGGGACCCTACTCTGGGAAGCTCAGGAATCTCTCTCAAGGCAATGTTTCGGACGTTAAGAAAGGAGAAGGGAGGAATATTAGTGGAATTGAAGGTGATGGAGGAAGAGCAGGTTGTGCTATCAATAGAGGAAGATTCCATTTTACCGGCGGAGATGCAGGAGCTCCTCAGAACTTATGAGAGAGTTTTTAATATGCCAGCAGGGTTGCCTCCCATCAGACACCATGAGCATTCGATCACCTTGAAACAAGGCACCAATCCCATCAGTGTAAGGCCATACCGATATCCTCAATTCCAGAAAGATGAGATCGAAAGACTCATCAAGGAGATGCTCTTAGCAGGTATTATGCAACCTTCCACTAGTGCTTATTCAAGTCCAGTCTTGCTTGTTAAAAAAAAAGATGGGTCGTGGAGGTTCTGCATTGACTATAGAGCATTAAATAAAGCCACTGTGCCTGATAAATTTCTCATACCTGTAATTGAAGAACTGTTGGATGAATTACATGGGTCGACTATGTTTTCTAAACTGGATTTAAAATCAGGCTATCATCAGATTAGGATGGCCAGGGATGACATTCCTAAAACTGCCTTTAGGACCCATGAGGGCCATTATGAGTTCCTAGTTATGTCCTTTGGGCTAACAAACGCCCCGGCCACTTTTCAGTCCCTCATGAATGAGGTTTTCAGACCCTACTTACGGAAATTTGTGCTTGTGTTTTTTGATGACATATTAATTTACAGCACCACACAAGAGTTGCACCTACAACATTTAGCCCTGGTTTTGGAGTTGTTATCTACGCATGAGCTATATGCCAACCGCAAGAAATGTGAATTTTGGAGGAGGGAGGTAGCCTACTTAGGTCATGTTATTGGGGAAAATGGAGTTGCAGTTGATCAGACCAAGGTGCAAGCTATGATAGCTTGGCCGATTCCTAGCAGCTTGAGGGAACTCAGAGGGTTCCTTGGTCTAACAGGGTACTACAGGAAATTCGTCCAAGGGTATGCGGCTATAGCTCAACCCCTTACAGAGCAACTGAAGAAAGACAGATTTGGGTGGAGCCCAGCAGCCACTGCTGCCTTCCAAGCCCTCAAACAAGCTCTAGCCTCCGCTCCAGTATTGGCCATGCCTGATTTCACACAGCCTTTCACCCTGGAATCAGATGCATCAGGGTTTGGAATTGGTGCAGTCCTCTTACAACAAGGACATCCAATCGCATATTATAGCAAGCTATTGGGCCCTAGAGCTAGAGCCAAGTCAATCTATGAAAAAGAGTTGATGGCTGTAGTTTTGGCCGTGCAAAAATGGAAGCATTACCTCTTGGGCAGACATTTTGTTATTCACTCAGATCAGCAAAGCTTAAGGTATCTCATGGAGCAGAAGGAAGTTGGTACTGAATACCAAAGGTGGATGAGCAAGTTACTTGGGTATGATTTTGAAATTAGATACAAGCCCGGCCCTTCCAACAGGGTGGCCGATGCCCTTTCCAGACAATATGCCAGCCAAGTGGAGTGTGGCACTCTGACTTCAGCGCACACCTTATCCTGGTCAGATATACAGTAGCATATAGATGCAGATGAGTTCATTTCCCAGCTCAAACAGAAATGGGCAAAAGGGGAGGAGCTTCCTAAAGGGTTCCTGGTGGACCAAGGGATTCTAAGGTTCAAAGGCCGCATTGTTCTGCCCAGCACCTCCAGCTTGACAAAAGCTATATTACAGGAGTATCATGACACTCCCACAGGGGGGCATCTGGGTGATTTTAAAACATACCAACGAGTAGCCCTGGAGTGGTTTTGGCCAGGCATGAGAAAACACATCACCACTTATGTCCTAACGTGCCCAGTATGCCAGCAAAACAAAACATCTTCCCTGAAACCAGCAGGCCTCCTACAGCCCTTACCCATTCCTACCCAAGTATGGCAAGACCTCTCCATGGACTTTGTGGAAGGCCTGCCAAAATCCCATGGTGTTGACACAGTGTTGGTAGTAGTGGACAGACTCACCAAATACTCCCATTTCCTGCCCCTCAAACATCCTTTTACAGCCTCCACCGTAGCCCAACTTTTCATTAAAGAAGTGGTGAAGTTACATGGGTTTCCAGATTCCATTGTCTCAGATAGAGACAGAATTTTTATGAGTTTGTTTTGGAAAGAGTTATTCAAACTCCAAGGCACTCATCTGAACAGGAGCACAGCTTACCACCCCCAGTCAGATGGACAAACCGAGGTGGTAAACAAATGGCTTGAAGGCTATCTGAGGTGTTTCATCAATGGCAAGCCTAAATCTTGGGCTCTTTGGCTGCCTTGGGCAGAGTACAGTTACAACACAGCCACACATGCATCTACACAATACTCCCCCTTCAAGGCATTGTATGGGAGGGATCCTCCACACTTGTTGAGGTTTGAAAGGGGAACTACAGTTGTATCCTCCATAGAAGATCAGCTGCTGGAAAGAGATGCCACGTTGGATGAGCTTAAGTATCACCTAGTCAAAGCTCAGAACAACATGAAGTTGCAAGCAGATGGGAAGAGAAGGGATGTGGCTTATGAAGTTGGGGATATGGTGTACTTGAAACTTAGACCTTATAGACAACAGTCTTTGGCCAAGAGGCCTTTTGAGAAGTTGGCGGCACGATTTTATGGGCCATTCCCAGTATCCAAGAGAATTGGTAAGGTAGCTTACCAATTGGACCTTCCCCCACAGGCCAAAATCCACCCTGTCTTTCACATATCACAGCTCAAGAAAGCCTTGGGGGAGCACACTGCACAACCTACCATACCTGATCAACTCACATCAGAACTCATTATGGAGGCTGCACCAGAAGAAGTGCTGAATGTGAGGCAGTCCAAGCAGGGCACCCAGACTGTCACAGAGGTTCTGATTAAGTGGCATAGCCTGCCAGCTGAAGAGGCCACTTGGGAAGATTACCTCACCATTCAGCAGAGGTTCCCCACTTTCAACCTTGAGGACAAGGTGCTTGTTTGGGAGGGGGGTAATGCAAGGAATCAACCCCTTGCACCCATTCTGATTACTTACAAGAGGAGGAAGAAGAGGGCAGCAGAGGCATAAACAGTGATCTCAAGGGCATGGGAGTCTTTTATCCTTAGCTTAACGTTTCTGTTATTAGTTGGATATTGCTTTTTGTCTTTTAGTCAGGTAGATTCTCTGTATTTCCATTCTAGGACAGCTGGAGGCTAGAGAGTGGAGAAGACTTGTAATAAATAGAGCAAGGAGGTCAGGTGAAAGGTATTGAGAAATCAGACGAGTGAAGTAACCCCTTGGGAGAGAGCTCACCTCTCGAATGTGAGAATTGTATTAGAATCCCTTTGGATCAGCGATACAATCTATCTTCCTGCTTTCTTATTTCCCTGTTCCCAGACCTGTTTCAGCAATTTTTAGTCCAATTCATAGCATAATCATAGTAATATAAACTAGATCCATATAATCAGATTTAGTAATACATGGAATTCTACTTTGTTGAATACTTAACATAATGAGGAAAACTAAGTGTGTACCTTGACTTCTAACTATCAAAACTTCACTCTAAGACTTTCATTAAGCTTAGAATCACTTTCCCCTATGACTCCTAGGTATTAAGAGTACTAAGGGTCGGTTACCTTCGCTTTTAAGCAAGAAAACCCAGCTAAAATGATCCTACATTAAGGCTCCGTTTGGTTGGAAGTAAAACATTTTGAATGTAAAATGAAATTTCATGTAAAACATTTTACAATGGAAAATTCAATTGCAAAGCTAATTTTCCTTTGTTTGGTTCAATGTAAAAAAAGCTATGGAAAAAAGAAAAATGGAAGGGGAAGGGGGAGGATGGACAAGTAGAGAGTAAAAGGTTGCTGAGGAGGGAGGAAAATGTGTTTTCCCTTCTTTTTGAAAGGAAAATGATTTTCACCTATACAAGTCACAAGAGCTCTTTTCCTTTAATGGAAAACTTGTTTTACACCCCTTACCAAACCAAACAACGAAAAATGAGAGGAAAAGGAAAACTCATTTTCATGGAAAACATTTTACACCCTACCAAACGGAGCCTAAAACATAACACTCAAAAGATACTTTTCGTTTGCTTCTAAAGCTTTCAAGGGTTTCTATTATTGGGATGTATAGAAGACCAACAAATAGTAAGCGTGCACTTCCTTTACAAGAAAAATTGAAAGAAAGAAGCAAAACCCAAACTGCTGCTTACCTGCAGGACGAGTAAGCTGCTTCTTGTGATTTCTCCAGTTTTGGGATCTCCCTAATTCGGACTAGTAAGAATGGAAGAGGTGTCCAGGTTCTCCAAGGTGTAAATTTAACTTCTCACACACCTGGATACAGCTTAAACTCATTAAAAAAGGTTTTTAGGTTATTTCCTCAATCTGGTCGGTTGTGTGAGCTGCTTTAACCCTTATCATTCTAGGCTAACTAAAGCTCCCGACATGTCAAAGGAAATCCTTAGAATTCTTAAGAAACATTTATCCCTTTAATATGCATTTTATAAAAAATTGAACATCGATAACCACTAGTACATCAAAATCATAGATATGTATGCTTATGAAGAAAGTCATACCCACTCCTTTAAATTATATCATTAAGCAATCACACTATCATCCTAGAAATTCTTATCTGGAAGTCTGGAACCTAAGGAGCTCCGCAAGTCGCAAATTAAATTAAATTCAAACTTAGGGGATCAGATAGGGCCATGGAAACAGCATTCAAAAAACATTATTTAGAATAGGAAACATTTCGAGCAGCTTCTTAAGAATTTCGAACTGAAACATTGGTCAAAAGAAGAGTTTTTGTGCATCAGAGATATTCAGTCCTCAGCTGAGTTGAAGAAGGCTTAGACCTCAACCAATGGCTTAAACCTAAAACTTATCTGATGAACATATGGCTCAAAGTCAAAACTCTAAGTTGATATAAATATCTATTTGCAACAACTTCACAGAAAACAGTCATTTTGTGCAAAATAAGTTATTATATTGTTACAAGCTCTTATATTTAAAAATATGGTACCATCCATTTACGAAAATGTTAATCCTACCATTCCCCCATCCCTTACTTTTAAGGTATATCAGAGCTCCAATCACAAATCATTACTTCAAGGATAAAAGACAATAATTTCTTAAGATCTTTAGATAGTATAACGTGACATTCAATTCCAAAGCAGTTAAGCAAGTGACTACTGTGTTGATCTTGTGATTACAGTAATTACAAAGTCAATTCATAATATTTATGTTTCACAATGACACAATCTTTTGATTTATGATAGATTGGCTTTCATCATGTACAGAATGAATGAGGCTACCAAAAAGACGAAGACAATTCTACACCTAGTGCTAGAATTAAGTTTTGTTTTACAGCCAATAGTTTCCCAAGCTCCTTCCTTAAGAGTTCTCACCAAGGTAGTTTTTTTTTCAATTTTTTTACTTATATTATTGAACCTTTACTTTTACAAATGTCACAAATTTTTAAATCAGAAAATCTCAAATGCCAGATGAATTATAAAAAACAAACAAAAATAATAATAATCAGTGAAAAGGTTATACAATAAAGCCTTAAAAGATAATTAGTTATGATGTCAAAAAAAAAAAAAAGATGATTAGTTATATATTAAAGAATTAAGTTAAAAATTCATAGAGCCATAAGCAAAAGTAACATCATTATATGAAGTCAAATGAGTACTTTAAAGTTAAGAAATATGCTCATGGTTAGTGATTTAACTGAATCAGATGGACTAACCAGAGACCAGTCGTGGCGGGTGACACTTCGATTAACTAAAGTTGGTCAAACACCAAGATGGTACGCCCCCTAGCTGTAAGCAGATGTACATGTACCTCTCCCGAATGTTATATATAGATCCCAGTTAAATCACATGGCAACTTGACGATTTGATTCCCATGGGAAACCACGAGTCACAATCTGAGCACTAATAAATCTTCTTTTGGTATAAACTTCCTCACTTCCTCCCACATGCCGATAATACATGGACACGTAAAGCTTTTTATATTATTCTCTTTGGTAAGGCGGAATATTCTACTGACAGACACCTCAGTCAACCAGTCTGGCACCTATTAGGAGTAGGGGGAAAAGAGGAGGGAATTCCTAGCCGAAGAGCCTCAAGCGGGGTTTGATCTCATGACCTCAAGATCATAGGGAACATCCCTTACTATTAGGCTAATACTACTTGATAACGTGGAAAAGCCAACACAGTAAATACCATTCTCAATCAAGCATTACACAGAGCATTATACATACACTTTGTTAGTCACCTACCAGCTTTTCTGAACATCCTCTATTGAACTTCAGCAATGCTCAGCCAAGTAGTGTGAGAAAGTCGATGATTTGAAATCTGAAGATGGAACTACCGCATTATGATAAAAATAATCATCCTTCATCCTCTTTAATCATCTGGAGGTCTTCTGACAGCTTTACTAGGATTCCTCTGTTTAATCATCTGGAGGTCTTCTAACAGCTTTACTAGGATTCCTCTGTTTAAGCCTCACCTTCACATTAACCCCGTGATCTATAAGTGATTGAAGTACAACCTTAAGCTTTCCCTCTAACTTGTCTCCTTTCCTTGGCGTATAGATCACATCGTGGATATCATCAGCCAAAGCTCGCTGTGCTAGAACTTTGCCCACAGTGGCAGCAGCAACTCTACTTTTAGTAGATCCAAGATCGGATTTGATATCTTTGGAAATGGAATGTGCAACAGCGACGACCTTGCTTGTTACTCGGTGGACTACACAAGCACGAACTGAGCCTTTTGACACATAAATGTCTAGACAGAATGGTTCATGGAAAGGTGCGGTGAGTTGATTGAAAGTTGGGCTTCTTTGCTTCGTCCGAGCAGAAAAACCATCATGATCATGAAGTGTACAAACAACATATTTTTCCTTGATAGATCTAGCGAGCTGTTCCTCGTTCAGCAAGGAGACATCTCTCAAGCCTGACTTCTTGCTGATTTCCTGCTGTCTGACACTGACCTTACCCTTGGAAGACTTTTGATCATTTTGAGCCAAATCACATTTCAGACTTTCTTTCTTCTTGGTTTCCTTCTCATCACTTGTATTATATTTTGGCTTTCTTCCATGAAAGTCGAATTTGTATTCTTCAAACTCCATTGAACTTTTCTCAATCTTGTAAAACAGGTTTCCACGGATTCTCATATCTTCAATCTCATCGATATCAGGTTCATCCTCAGCCCGTTTAGGATTATTAACAAATCCATCATCTACTTCCTCTACCCCAAGCAATCTCAACTGTGACTCCTTTTGTTTTCTCTTCGACACACTGGCCAAACCAGAAGAAACTGACCAAGCATCTAAATCAACAACTTTGATTTCACGGCTATCAAGTTGGGGTTGACCCTGAGAAAGCAATGACAAACTGTATATCCCTCCAAAATGAAGCCTAGAATCATCATTATTATCATCCAAAGTCGAGGGATGAGAATATAATTCACTCTTAGCGCTAGATGGCCGACTATTTGAACGGTATCTATTATGGAAGAGAAGTATACAAGGATTTACTTTGGAAGTAGAGGGGCAAAATCTTCTCAGGAATACTAACATCATGCTGTTTGGTGAAAACTGATAACTATTGAAAATGATGTACTCTTTGAAATGGACTCTTTCATTTCAGCTTCAGGTTACCGGCTATATATCTGCAATACAAAATGCTAAGAGAATTAAAGAACAAAATACACAAGTTCACAAAGTTCCCATTTTTGAAGCAAAACAACGGCTTGTTCAGAAGTGTTTCGTCTTTGAAGAAGACAAACTAAAAGTAACTCAAAAATCGACCAAGCAGTCAAATTTATAGTCCACAAAACAATTGGTTGGTTTCAGTTTGCAAACTACATAAAATCTGAGGACCAATTTCATTAACTCATGCTTCTATCATAGACCCACAATCCGTTTATACATGATGTTGAAGAAAGTACAGCTTCCTATAGGACGCACAATCCGAAAGCCCAAGCTAATTGAATTAATAAGAATGCTACTGAAAATTTTCAATAGTAGAACCCTTTACAAAACATCCTGCATAACTAAAGAAATCAAAATCAAATACTGCAACATAAACTAGTAAATGTCCAGGCATTCTTGGCCCTTGGGACGCAAGTGCATGGTCAAACTATTGTGTCATTCAGAAGCATACTCGGAGTTGGAAAGAAGACGTTATAGAGAATGATGGAAAAAGACATGACATGACAGATTGTTCGTGTAGAATATTCAATATTGTTGACTAATAATCTTTTGCAGTTTGTTTGGAAAATCTGCTCAAGGGTGCAACACTAGAAATGACAGACTGTTCAAAGCTTACAGAAAACATAAACATTGTGAATTGTTAGGGATGCAGATAGATAGTTCCCAAATGACATGGACGTGAATCCTAAAGCATAATTAGAGGGTACATTGTCACCAATTAAGCCATACAAAATTCAAATCTTCAAGTCACAGATCATAACCAGTAAATTACAAATTACAATATATAGATCCAAGTGTCCAACCACATGAGTATTGAGTGCCATTGTGAAGTAGATAGCTTTGAGCAAGGTAATGGCCAAAGCAAGCAATTTACACACAAAAAAGTTGAATAAATCAAATTCCCTCTATAATACCATTCTATAAATTAACAATCAAGTATCAACATTAGATGAAAAAAGAAGAAATTTTAAGAAAAAAAACTAACTACTCACACTCACTGGTTGACACTCACATCAGCCAGAAAGTTCACCAGCAGACAGCAAGTGCCACCGCGCCAATCAGGAGCACCACGCATCCACGCCACCACCGGTCCACGCTGCTCTACACGCAGCACGCCAGCCCTGAGAGTCTGAGACTCCGGCACTGCAAGCAAATCAAGTCCCCTGAAAAAAATAATTCGTACTAGTAATTTGTGATTTTCTCTGAAAAATTTGCAACTCCTGTTTAAACTAGCAACAATATGCTGTTGTATGATAAAATCTAATCAGAGAATCATAAAATCTAGCAGAATTATTGACATCACTTAATAAAACAAAGGAAAAATTGACACTATGGGGCTCAACTATGACCGGTTCTCCTTAATAGATCCCATCTATCAATAATCCTGTGAAGGTCCTAACTTTGGGGGGCATTGTGACCATTGTCTTTTATTGGACCCAGATGACTTATGACTTGTTGAGCAGGTAAACTAATATTATTTTATTTTTAATTTCTTAAATCTTTATTCTATCTCCCCTCCCAACTGTAATTCTTCTTTCACTCTCTAGTCTCCACCCATTGTACAATCCTCAATGGCTACTTACATTATAGAGAATATGGATCTGATCATTAAACTTTATTAACTGATTCATGCAAAATGATCTTCAAGAATAATGGAAATTCACTATATTTAGGCATCCAATAAGAATCAGGTTGTTCAATCATCAACAAAAGAAACCCTTCTGCAATTTGAACAACATTCACCATCATAATAGTTTTTTTTTTTTTTTTTGATAATTTAGTTCATTTCATTAAAACTCATAAAAGAGTTAAAGGCATACAATGAAGTGCCAAGACTACAACATCTTGAAAGAAACATACATAAAAACGCCAAACCAAAAACGCTCCATGACACAACAAAGACCCCTCAACAATAACACCACTAGAACAAGCAAGAAACAACACAACAACCACACCTAAGAACCGAGAAACACCCAAGCTTACCGACTGAAAAACATCAAACTAAGACAACAACAAACTAAATAACAAAAGAACTCATGAACTCCTTAACACGATTTTGAAACAATGACACCAAATTAACCATTGGGATAACCCACACTACACCGCCTCTTTGATATTTGAACCCCATTTTTCATTTCCATGTTACGATTGAAACCAAGATGATTAAGCAATTGACATTGATTTTTCTTTGCTAGCCTCCGAAAAGAAGACTTCGGCACAACATTGCTCATAATTGAATTAGGCGATGAAACTGAAACCTCACTGACAACCCCAACTGAATCTAAAATTGTGCCATTTCCTATAGCACAAGAAGAACCCTCATCTCCATCAACACAAACTGAATTTCCTCCTTTGATGCACATCTCATTTGCAAATGAAAGAGCACTCAAACCAACACTTTCCGGCAACCTCTCCGGAATTGCCAACATCTTCTCCTTAAAAACACCATCACTCTCTAAAGGGACACAGTTCAACATACTAGGAACCTTAACCTGATGAATCTCGCTTTCTAAATTAGGATGACTAGAGCCATTCTGCATATTTTCTAAGATGAGCAAAGCATCCACTTCTAATTTAAACTCACTAACATGAGACAGAGGGGAAATGCCATGTCGAAGAATAGAAAAAGAATCCAAACAGGCATAATGACAGTCACCATCAATAACAACAACCTTCGAATCCTCTTGAGCAACATGAGAAAAAGCATGAACGAAAATTCTCCAAGGGTTATCACTACTTAAAGCAGGGACAAAAACTGAATACCAAAAACCTTTAATCATACACTCAGCTTCAAAAACCACCCCCATCGATTACAACCAGATTGAATTTTCCACCAAAGACAACCAAATCGTCTAGAGTGTTCAAATTCAATCAACTTTGAACAATCTTTAAGAACACCAGAAACCCAATCAATCAACTTAACCGGAAAATTAATCCTCCTTTTTCGATTGTTATAGAATTCAACAATTTTTAAGAAACCATTGTTCATCTCCAATTGAAAAACCTTACCTTTGATTTGAATTCTCATATTCGAAACTCAATCGACCAGCTATGTTGGGATCCCGTGAAATCTGACAGCAACAACCGAAACACACAGAAGAAGGGTAGAAATTGGGACAGAATCCTAGGGGGCGAAAACCACTTGTGCTGAGGCTTTGAGAGAAAGTGAGAGTAGCAGGCTTTAACTATGAAGGAGATGAAGGGAACATCGAGACTATGAAGGAGATGAAAGAGGGAATGACCCTGCGGCGACGCACGCCGGAAGAGAGAAGTGCGGACGGCGCCGCCGCAGGGAAAGCTAGGGTTTCTGGCTTTCTGCTGGCTTTGAGAGAAAACTGGGAGTCGCTGGTTTTCACCATCATAATAGTTACCCTTCAGATGTTCTAATTTAAACATAAGGACATAATTCAATTATATTTCCATCTCAGTTTCACACAACATTTCAATTATAAATCCCCTTCTCCTAAATTTGTTTTACAACTCATCATAATTTGAGGAGAGATCATGCAGCAGAAATCAACACAAACATTCTATCAAACACTTAGCAGGCATGAATGAATGTCAATGATAAACACATAAAACCCAGAAAATTCAATAACCCTTTAACATTGCTAATGATTCTGAACTCAAGTAACAGTGCATAACAGCTCAAATTTGACAAAATAAATGAAAGTACCTGTTTTCGAAGATTAAATCAGAGCAAATTCAACATAAATTCTCATAAATAGAGAGGAGAGAGAAAGGGGTTGAATTTTGAAGTCTTGATAATGTGGAGTAGGACAGTCACAACAACTCTACGGATTTTTTACTTTTTAATTTCCTGAAATTATCATTGTTGTTATCTCATCTCTGATAATTTAGTTAGAAAGTAAAGTAAATTGCTTGCAAAGAGTAGCTGAAGCCCATGTCCGAGCCCAAACTTAAGCTCCAAACACTTTCATCTCTGTTCATATGGCTCTTTGAATTTGAATAAATGGAACTTATTGAATCTGAATTCCTTTTTGTAGTAGGGATTTCTGTGTTTTAGATGAGAGAGAATGGGTGGGTGTAGATTTCTGGGTAAAGGATGAAGAAGAGGAAGAACAGGGGTGGATTTTAGTCACATGGCCTCATTAACATGAAGTAGCAGGTTAAGTGACCTGCTAGGTAGAGCTGTCAGTTTGGTTAATAAACTGCTGGTTGAACTGAAATAACTGAAATTTGAACTGAATTAAATTGAACTGGGATTAACTGTAACTGAAATCAACTGAAAAATGATAAACTGAAACTGAAATAAACTGTAAATAAATAACCAAAACTGAACTGCAACTGAACTGAAATAAACTGTAACTGAAAATAACTGTGGAAAACTGAAAAGTTGATCGATCAACTGAACTGAACTGAACTGAATATGTAATTGAATTAACTGAACTGATTCAAACTGAAACTGAAACCGAACTGAACTGAAACTGAACTGAAACCGAAACTGAACTAAAACCGATTTAAGTTGAAATTGTTATAAACGAATTTTTAACTGTAATGAACTGAATTTACATATTACCTAAATTCATGATAGTATTCCAATTCACGGAATTTATGATGATAATATTAATACTCACATAAATTTATGATGATATTATATTATTAATATAAAGTTATGACATTATCGCTATATCTCATTATAAAATGATATGTTCATATCTATTAAACCTTTTTTTATTTCATTGAAAATTTGAGCCACAACATATTTGAAATATTGATCCTAATTAGAGGTGTCAATTCAGTTCAACAGTTCAGTTATGGTTATAACCAAACAGTTCAGTTGATATCAGTTCAGTTTGTACCAGTTGAAATAATTAACAGTTCAATTCAGTTCAGTTAACAAACTTTTCAGTTCAGTTTAATTCAGTTTTTTTCCTTTCCATTTTCAGTTCAGTTCAGTTGCAGTTTAAATCAGTTTTATCCAAACAGTTAAACCAACCAACGGTTGAATCCATAGCAGTTGAAATTTGTTGCAGTTATTTTCAGTTTCGTTTCGGTTAATTTCAGTTATTGACGAAAACCACATAACTTCGGCGATGATCGCATCGGTTCGGGTAGAAGTTAATCACATTCTTGTATTTGTTCGGGAAAAATTGAGCTTCATGTCGGGTTTTGGCCAGATGTTTTTCGAATCCGGTTAAAAATTAATGCAACAAATAAGTGTTGTAGGCACTTTCGCAATTGCCTCGAAAAAAATAGTTGTACTTCATAAAAACGTGTATGAAAGTGACATTGGTAAAAGTGTATTTTATTACTGATATATATGATTTGGAATAAGACAAATTTATATAAGTCGATATTCAAACTTTTAGTTGTATGCAAATCATATCATATTTAGTTTAAAAAGGACGTCTCATATCAATATAAATTATTATAAACTTCCTCAAAAGACGAGTTAGACATTTTTAAAAAGTTAATTATATTAATGTCTTACTTTAACTATAAGGGCTTACTATAAGTCTATAACGATACTAGTCATTGAGGCTGAAAAACATATAATCGACGTAAAATAAGTTAATATTATATCAGATCAAGGTATCTATGTATGACAGTAAAGTAATTGAAAATCACTTTGCTTAAATTAAAGTAAGATTAAGTTGTATCCATTTTGATTTTAAAACATAATATTCGAGTGAACCAAATTGATATTGGATTACAACGAATCTCGAACTACAACGATTAAAGAATGTGAGAACCAAATGGATTGAACTTGTCACTAATTAGATTAAACTAGTCACTATATTACAAAGATGGTTTGTTCTCTTCTTAATATTGGGATTGGACCGTTGTCCAGTTTAAAATTAAGAGTATGCTGTCTCTTACAAGTTACAAGACCAATTGATTGAACATAACATTGCTCCATGCCTCCATTACGATATCGAAAATAATATTGAAGTGAAACAAGTTAATATAAGGTTATTAGATATTATATCAATGTGAAACGATAACATAAATGAAGATAAGAACACTCCAATGTAGTTAATCGTTTATAAGTTACAATTATTTTAAATTTCAAATATCTAATTTAACTGAAACAAGTTGATACTAGATTATATAATGCATCAATGTAAGCTTACAATGTAACTGAAAAGGGCAATGATCTATCAAAATGAACCTTGCTTAAGCTTTATGTGTCGCAAATACAAAACATATTATTAAAGCAAAACAAGTTGATAAGTGAAGTTGTTATTAACTTATTCGATTAGACGTTATATATGCGAATACATCTAAACACATAAACAAATTGAAACAATTTGTTATTGCACAAGACTAATGTATACTTGAATTACCGATATTGCATTAGATATTTAGATCTATATATTGATCATTGATTAGAGCCAATAAACTTAGACATTTAGTTAGTTAGTGACTTTCTCACTACTCAGTCACTCTCATTGAGTCACTATATAACAACAAAAAAGAGTTAAAAGTTAAGTTGAAATAAACAATTAGAAATTAAGAAATGAAAATATGATCAAGATCGTTGATGTTTTGGTTGTTGATCTTAAAAGATAGTAACATATGAGGCAATCTTATTAAACGGTCCACATTAGAAAAACCACGTTACGATTCTTTATCTTACAAAATAGGGCTCGATGTTATTACACAGTTCACAATAACCGAAACATCATTAGATTAGATTGATCAACTTTCATTAAGTTAAGGTTCACATAAATCAAATGATCATAAGATTGATTGTCTTTGACATTAATCAAACCATCAAAAGATTGATCGTCTTTGACATTAATGAAACCATCAAATAGTAACTTGTTAACAACCATATAGTTTAATACTAGTATAAGATTATTAGATTAACAACCATAACACTCCCTTATCTTTATAAGTTATAAGATTATTTAAGTTAATTGTTTTTTTGTTATTTTTTTCAATTGTTTGGTTTGTTTATTTTTGTTCTTGCGTTTTCATTTTTCAATTTCTCGGTTCTTTTCAGTTTGATGGTTTGTTTGTCATTTTCGTTTACAATTTTATGAAATTTTTGATTTATATGTGAAAAAGAAACGGAGGTAGTATATGTTAACTTAGCACTTAGTCATTTACTAGACCTATTAACTTACTAATTCACAAACTTATTAGTTGTTAATTGTTACTAATCAGCTAATTGTTATTGTGTTACTAATCGGTTAACTGTTATTGTGCTACATCTTATATGTTAGCATTAAATTAAACCCTAATCACCACATGTAACATGTTCACATTTTTCTAATTTATAAATTTAGAATAATAATTTCTTAAAAATCAATAATACTAATTTAATTTTGAAAGTTTATAATTTCTATTAATTTATAAGAATACTACTAATTTTTAAAGTTACTAAACTAATAATATTAGAATTAGAAATTTAGAATACTCAAATCAAAATAATATCGAAATACAATACTAGTTTAGTATTTTAGGCCATTGATTTTAGAAAGATGAAAATCCAACCATTAATTAAGTTAGCAATCCATGTGATTGGCCATTCTCAGTTCTCATTGGTCAAAATATAATGTCATGGATTATGAATCCAGACATTGATTTGAAAAAGATCAAAATCCAACCATTGAATCCCCCCTAACCCTAAACCCTCCATCTTTCTTCTCATCATCGTCTTTCCTCACGGCATAGCCTCCCTCTTCATCTTCCTCAATCATCTTCATCTCTCTCGGCTCTCGCACATCTTCTCTCTCCCCTAATTCCTCTCACTCTCTTTCTACACCACCACCACCCATAAAAAAAGCAAATCGCACGAGCATAGAAGGGATCGAGCATAGAACTTCTCCAACCCAAATCTCTCCTATATCACAGAGACAAAGAGAGGAAGAAGAGAACATATCAGATTTTTATATTGCACCAATTTTTTGCAGGTTAGTGATTTTCGTTCAGTTGATTTTTGCAGATATTAATTATGTAGTTTTTTTTTATTTCATTTGAAATTTATGGTGGATTGGGAATTTCTGGGTTTCCTAGTTTGTATGATGCTAATTCTTTTAAATCTTATTATGGGTTGAGATTTATTTCAATTTTCTGCAATAGGGTTTGCGTTATAATTAGGAAATGCTTAGTAATTGTATATGATAGGATTTGTTTTGATGTGGGTTATGTTGATTTGTTGCACCGACATATCTAAATTTATTATTATCCCAATTTCTTTTTCAGGGATTTAACAGAAGTTTATACCCAAGCTTTTATTTTGTTTGAATTTTACAAATACTCAAGTTGGTTAGAAGTTTTATTGCTGTAAATAAGGAGTATTATTTGGATTGGGGATTTTTTTTTTGGAATTATGAGTTGTCAACCTTCGCAGTTCAAGATGGCGCATCACCGGCGAAGGCAGAAGCACCGACGTCTAGCGGCAGCAACGGGCAGAGCAAAGAACAACGAACAAGAACAGGGGGAGAGAGAAATACGGGGTTGGAGACTAAAGAATCAGGCGGTTGAGCGACCGGTGGTCCGAGGAACCACCGCAGGTAAGGGGAATCTTCGTCATTGTCGTCATTCATCAATCTCTCCATTTTTCTTGAGGTGAGCTAATCTCTTTGCTCTCGTTAATTATGGAGAATTTACTTTGGTTTTGAGAATTTTGATTTTCTTTATTTTTTTCTAATTTCCAGATCTAAAGAATTCTGTAGAAGATTTGAGCTAGAAGTTGAAGAAACATCTTCCTTGCAAATTTTTAAGTGAAGAATGAAGACGCAACTCGTTTCAAGCACTGGATTTTTTTTTTTTTTTGGCCAAAATTTCTGTAAATTACTTAATTGTAGATTCATTTCTTTAATTTTCTTTAATTTTCTGGATGTAAAGTTAAACAATAAATTCGAATTTGCTGTAACTTTTACTTCATTATTGCAAATTTTTAAGTGAAGAATGAAGAATTTGTTGTTGCAATTTAGTTTATCTTTGCTTTTGAAGGAATTGTGAATGGAGTTATTGGAATTTATGAATTTTTTGTTTATCTTGTGGATGTTTTAGTTATTTTCCTTGAATAGGAGGATTTTATTTGTAAAATTGCATTCGCTTAACCAACGTGTTTATTTTAATAGAAGTACCATCATAGAAGTACCATCATATGTTTTTAATGGAGTTATAGTAATTTTAGTGTGAATGTTCTTTAAAGCTCATAGCATTCAAACTAACTAAAAACATCTTCAACATGAAGTTTATTAATAGAAGGTTTTTGATATGTAATTTTTAAAGGGTATGTTGAGAAATGAAAGATGACTAATTTAGGTAGTAGATATAAATCATTTTAATGTAAAATGATAAATGTGTAAAATCTCTTGTTTTTAAAAAGATCTTGTCATGGGAAGTTATTAGGATTAGAGCTGTCAGTTTGGTTAATAAACTGCTGGTTGAACTGAAATAACTGAAATTTGAACTGAATTAAACTGAACTGGGATTAACTGTAACTGAAATCAACTGAAAAATGATAAACTGAAACTGAAATAAACTGTAAATAAATAACCAAAACTGAACTGCAACTGAACTGAAATAAACTGTAACTGAAAATAACTGTGGAAAACTGAAAAGTTGATCGATCAACTGAACTGAACTGAACTGAATATGTAATTGAGTTAACTGAACTGATTCAAACTGAAACTGAAACCGAACTGAATTGAAACTGAACTGAAACCGAAACTGAACTAAAACCGATTTAAGTTGAAATTGTTATAAACGAATTTTTAACTGTAATGAACTGAATTTACATATTACCTAAATTCATGATAGTATTCCAATTCACGGAATTTATGATGATAATATTAATACTCACATAAATTTATGATGATATTATATTATTAATATAAAGTTATGACATTATCGCTATATCTCATTATAAAATGATATGTTCATATCTATTAAACCTTTTTTTATTTCATTGAAAATTTGAGCCACAACATATTTGAAATATTGATCCTAATAACTTCCCATGACAAGATCTTTTTAAAAACAAGAGATTTTACACATTTATCATTTTACATTAAAATGATTTATATCTACTACCTAAATTAGTCATCTTTCATTTCTCAACATACCCTTTAAAAATTACATATCAAAAACCTTCTATTAATAAACTTCATGTTGAAGATGTTTTTAGTTAGTTTGAATGCTATGAGCTTTAAAGAACATTCACACTAAAATTACTATAACTCCATTAAAAACATATGATGGTACTTCTATGATGGTACTTCTATTAAAATAAACACGTTGGTTAAGCGAATGCAATTTTACAAATAAAATCCTCCTATTCAAGGAAAATAACTAAAACATCCACAAGATAAACAAAAAATTCATAAATTCCAATAACTCCATTCACAATTCCTTCAAAAGCAAAGATAAACTAAATTGCAACAACAAATTCTTCATTCTTCACTTAAAAATTTGCAATAATGAAGTAAAAGTTACAGCAAATTCGAATTTATTGTTTAACTTTACATCCAGAAAATTAAAGAAAATTAAAGAAATGAATCTACAATTAAGTAATTTACAGAAATTTTGGCCAAAAAAAAAAAAACAATCCAGTGCTTGAAACGAGTTGCGTCTTCATTCTTCACTTAAAAATTTGCAAGGAAGATGTTTCTTCAACTTCTAGCTCAAATCTTCTACAGAATTCTTTAGATCTGGAAATTAGAAAAAAATAAAGAAAATCAAAATTCTCAAAACCAAAGTAAATTCTCCATAATTAACGAGAGCAAAGAGATTAGCTCACCTCAAGAAAAATGGAGAGATTGATGAATGACGACAATGACGAAGATTCCCCTTACCTGCGGTGGTTCCTCGGACCACCAGTCGCTCAGCCGCCGCAGTTCTTTAGTCTCCAACCCCGTATTTCTCTCTCCCCTGTTCTTGTTCGTTGTTGCTGCTCTGCCGTTGCTGCCGCTAGACGTCGGTGCTTCTGCCTTCGCCGGTGATGCGCCATCTTGAACTGCGAAGGTTGACAACTCATAATTCCAAAAAAAAAATCCCCAATCCAAATAATACTCCTTATTTACAGCAATAAAACTTCTAACCAACTTGAGTATTTGTAAAATTCAAACAAAATAAAAGCTTGGGTATAAACTTCTGTTAAATCCCTGAAAAAGAAATTGGGATAATAATAAATTTAGATATGTCGGTGCAACAAATCAACATAACCCACATCAAAACAAATCCTATCATATACAATTACTAAGCATTTCCTAATTATAACGCAAACCCTATTGCAGAAAATTGAAATAAATCTCAACCCATAATAAGATTTAAAAGAATTAGCATCATACAAACTAGGAAACCCAGAAATTCCCAATCCACCATAAATTTCAAATGAAATAAAAAAAAACTACATAATTAATATCTCGCAAAAAATCAACCGAACGAAAATCACTAACCTGCAAAAAATTGGTGCAATATAAAAATCTGATATGTTCTCTTCTTCCTCTCTTTGTCTCTGTGATATAGGAGAGATTTGGGTTGGAGAAGTTCTATGCTCGATCCCTTCTATGCTCGTGCGATTTGCTTTTTTTATGGGTGGTGGTGGTGTAGAAAGAGAGTGAGAGGAATTAGGGGAGAGAGAAGATGTGCGAGAGCCGAGAGAGATGAAGATGATTGAGGAAGATGAAGAGGGAGGCTATGCCGTGAGGAAAGACGATGATGAGAAGAAAGATGGAGGGTTTAGGGTTAGGGGGGATTCAATGGTTGGATTTTGATCTTTTTCAAATCAATGTCTGGATTCATAATCCATGACATTATATTTTGACCAATGAGAACTGAGAATGGCCAATCACATGGATTGCTAACTTAATTAATGGTTGGATTTTCATCTTTCTAAAATCAATGGCCTAAAATACTAAACTAGTATTGTATTTCGATATTATTTTGATTTGAGTATTCTAAATTTCTAATTCTAATATTATTAGTTTAGTAACTTTAAAAATTAGTAGTATTTTTATAAATTAATAGAAATTATAAACTTTCAAAATTAAATTAGTATTATTGATTTTTAAGAAATTATTATTCTAAATTTATAAATTAGAAAAATGTGAACATGTTACATGTGGTGATTAGGGTTTAATTTAATGCTAACATATAAGATGTAGCACAATAACAGTTAACCGATTAGTAACACAATAACAATTAGGCGATTAGTAACAATTAACAACTAATAAGTTTGTGAATTAGTAAGTTAATAGGTCTAGTAAATGACTAAGTGCTAAGTTAACATATACTACCTCCGTTTCTTTTTCACATATAAATCAAAAATTTCATAAAATTGTAAACGAAAATGACAAACAAACCATCAAACTGAAAAGAACCGAGAAATTGAAAAATGAAAACGCAAGAACAAAAATAAACAAACCAAACAATTGAAAAAAAATAACAAAAAAACAATTAACTTAAATAATCTTATAACTTATAAAGATAAGGGAGTGTTATGGTTGTTAATCTAATAATCTTATACTAGTATTAAACTATATGGTTGTTAACAAGTTACTATTTGATGGTTTCATTAATGTCAAAGACGATCAATCTTTTGATGGTTTGATTAATGTCAAAGACAATCAATCTTATGATCATTTGATTTATGTGAACCTTAACTTAATAAAAGTTGATCAATCTAATCTAATGATGTTTCGGTTATTGTGAACTGTGTAATAACATCGAGCCCTATTTTGTAAGATAAAGAACCGTAACGTGGTTTTTCTAATGTGGACCGTTTAATAAGATTGCCTCATATGTTACTATCTTTTAAGATCAACAACCAAAACATCAACGATCTTGATCATATTTTCATTTCTTAATTTCTAATTGTTTATTTCAACTTAACTTTTAACTCTTTTTTGTTGTTATATAGTGACTCAATGAGAGTGACTGAGTAGTGAGAAAGTCACTAACTAACTAAATGTCTAAGTTTATTGGCTCTAATCAATGATCAATATATAGATCTAAATATCTAATGCAATATCAGTAATTCAAGTATACATTAGTCTTGTGCAATAACAAATTGTTTCAATTTGTTTATGTGTTTAGATGTATTCGCATATATAACGTCTAATCGAATAAGTTAATAACAACTTCACTTATCAACTTGTTTTGCTTTAATAATATGTTTTGTATTTGCGACACATAAAGCTTAAGCAAGGTTCATTTTGATAGATCATTGCCCTTTTCGGTTACATTGTAAGCTTACATTGATGCATTATATAATCTAGTATCAACTTGTTTCGGTTAAATTAGATATTTGAAATTTAAAATAATTGTAACTTATAAACGATTAACTACATTGGAGTGTTCTTATCTTCATTTATGTTATCGTTTCACATTGATATAATATCTAATAACCTTATATTAACTTGTTTCACTTCAATATTATTTTCGATATCGTAATGGAGGCATGGAGCAATGTTATGTTCAATCAATTGGTCTTGTAACTTGTAAGAGACAAAGCATACTCTTAATTTTAAACTGGACAACGGTCCAATCCCAATATTAAGAAGAGAACAAACCATCTTTGTAATATAGTGACTAGTTTAATCTAATTAGTGACAAGTTCAATCCATTTGGTTCTCACATTCTTTAATCGTTGTAGTTCGAGATTCGTTGTAATCCAATATCAATTTGGTTCACTCGAATATTATGTTTTAAAATCAAAATGGATACAACTTAATCTTACTTTAATTTAAGCAAAGTGATTTTCAATTACTTTTATTGTCATACATAGATACCTTGATCCGATATAATATTAACTTATTTTACGTCGATTATATGTTTTTCAGCCTCAATGACTAGTATCGTTATAGACTTATAGTAAGCCCTTATAGTTAAAGTAAGACATTAATATAATTAACTTTTTAAAAATGTCTAACTCGTCTTTTGAGGAAGTTTATAATAATTTATATTGATATGAGACGTCCTTTTTAAACTAAATATGATATGATTTGCATACAACTAAAAGTTTGAATATCGACTTATATAAATTTGTCTTATTCCAAATCATATATATCAGTAATAAAATACACTTTTACCAATGTCACTTTCATACACGTTTTTATGAAGTACAACTATTTTTTTCGAGGCAATTGCGAAAGTGCCTACAACACTTATTTGTTGCATTAATTTTTAACCGGATTCGAAAAACATCTGGCCAAAACCCGACATGAAGCTCAATTTTTCCCGAACAAATACAAGAATGTGATTAACTTCTACCCGAACCGATGCGATTATCGCCGAAGTTATGTGGTTTTCGTCAATAACTGAAATTAACCGAAACGAAACTGAAAATAACTGCAACAAATTTCAACTGCTATGGATTCAACCGTTGGTTGGTTTAACTGTTTGGATAAAACTGATTTAAACTGCAACTGAACTGAACTGAAAATGGAAAGGAAAAAAACTGAATTAAACTGAACTGAAAAGTTTGTTAACTGAACTGAATTGAACTGTTAATTATTTCAACTGGTACAAACTGAACTGATATCAACTGAACTGTTTGGTTATAACCATAACTGAACTGTTGAACTGAATTGACACCTCTACTGCTAGGTCCATGTAAAAATGGGTCATGCAATAGACAGGCTTGCCACTGGATTATTTATAGTTGAGACCTATTAAAGAAAACTACCTATAATTAAGCCCCATGAGCTTAACCAAACAATCGAATTTGAAAAAAATGAAGAGAACATTAGGAAAAAGAGGTAGGAGAAACGTACCACGAACAAAAGCGCGGAGAAAGGGTCGAAAGTCGTAACCCAAAATAAGTAAACCTTTGAAACTAAAAAAATGTTGTCGCAGCCAGGATTTGAACCTGGAATCTTTTAATTAAGATTTAACCTGGAATCTTTTCATTAAGATTTAACCAATGTGCTACTGCAGTTTGTATGATATCATTTTAGAATCAAATTCTATTATCACGGAAACGGAACGCGAACTCAAGAAAGTATTCCCTTTCGCCTCTTTGGGGATAATTGTCATATTTATTTAATTTTTGACTTTTGGCCTCTTCTACAACGTTAGAGTTTGCAATAAGTTGTTTTCGTATTGTGTTTGAGTTCGTATTGAATATAAACGGGTTGAAGATTGACATTGATTAGACCCATTTATATGATGTTTTATGTCGAGAATATCAACACTTGCCTTCTCTTTTGTATCTAGTTTATATCGTGTTGAGCTATTCATTGTCCTATAAAATCTTGAATTTCGGAGTATCGATCCAAACGATTTCGGTCCGATTCTGAACAGGTAAACACCCCTAAGCAGGGGGATATCAGTCCACGATAGATAACATTGACCGAGGGTAGGGTCTTATGAATCCATGTGCCTATAAAAATAAAATTAATGAGGACATACATGTGTGCCTCTGTCTATGCACAATTGTGATTTCTGAAAAATGGAGGACAATACTAGAGAGAAAGTAGCATCTCCGGAGCTTTAAAGACTCCAACAAGGACATGCTGGTAATTTCATGCAATGTGCATTTAAGTTGGAACCAAAATACAGTTAAGTTGGTACCAAATAAAAAAAAAATTGGTACCAAGTTGGATTTTGGTACTAAATTTTTAAGTTGATACCAAGTTAAAATTTGTACCCAATTAAATAGAGTAAAGTTGGTACTAAGTTATAATTTTGGTAAATTTTGCTAGCAATAGTATGGTACTCCATCCGTTTCAAATTATAAGACATTTTAGCTAAAAAAATTGTTTCAAAATATAAGGCATTCTACAATACCAATGTAAAATTAAATGCAACTTCATACTATCAAAATAAGATTGTAGGTTATTTTGTATCATCAATACAATATTTAATGTCAATTCTTATTACCTTACAAATCTAACTAAAACTAACTAAATTCTTAATATGTGTAAAAGTGGTTTACATGCCTTCTAATTTGAAACGGAGGGAGTAACAAACCAAAATTGTAACTTGGTATCAGCTTAACATTTTTTGGTACCAACTTAACAACATCTTGATACTATTTTACTCTCCAACTCATGAAATTACGAGCACCCTTTTATTTTGTTGGAGTCTTTGGAGACTCCAACATATCAGCACCAAGTCTTTCTTCATCCCGTCCTCAAGAAGCGCCATTAATCTAGTTTGCTAAAGGTTTGTTTTCATCTCGTTTTCCTTATTTCAAAAATCACATCTTCAGATAATGACACATAAACTATTCAAAAAGCAAATATTCTTGTAGCAACTCATGCTTTAAGAGTTTAAGTACTTATGTGGTTGGCATACAAAAAGTCAAAAACATGACAATTGGAATTCTTAGGAAGTGGAATATTGTAGAATGGTTTTTTTTTTTTTTACATCGAAATGGTTTGGTTGATGAATATATTGAAAATTAGATTTCATATAAAGTTCTATCTATTTTCAAAAGGGATAAAGAAACTTACCTAAACTCCCCCTAAATAAGTATCTCTTAAGATCAAACAAACAAAATTTGGTCCTTTTGAGGAAATGCAGCATCACTACATGTGAATTTTTTTCCTAGGAAGTATGACTTCTTTTGCTCAATTTCAAACGACCAAAATTATCCTTTTATATTCTAACGTAACCATTTTTAAAAAATCATACCAACGTTATCCTTATATGTACAGTAAAATTCGCCATATTGAAAATGATAATTTATCTCTATTATATAAGCCAATGGGGGAACAATGGTGTCCCCTTGAAATTTACTTAAAATGCCCCCCCTCTCTCCCAACATAGATATTACATTCCAAGTTTCCACAAACAACCTAGTTAATCAACCCCAATTCCACGCATAAACTTGCCAAAACAAAAATATCAATCAAATCTCTATTAAACCCAATCAACTCATAAGGTTCAATCACATAAACTTACCAATAAAATAGATTCAATCAAAAAGATTTATAATCAAGAACTTACCAAACGTTAATACCACATACAATAACAAAAAAAAATACACGATATAACAACCTTTCAAATTAATTTTTCCATAACACAAACTCAATTACAATCACGAAACTCCAAACAAAAAAAAATCAGTTCTCTTCATAGATTGGAGCTTCACGACATTCTCAAATACGAAACTTTCAAATTTTCCGGTTCTTTACCGTTAATCAGGTATGCAATTCGTTATTGAAAATAAAATTATGTATACTATTCTATGTTCAGTAAATCTTAAGAATATGTACTATGTTCGAGTAAAATTATACTCAAATTACAGTAACTCTTACGAATATGTGTTGTATTAGATTTTAGTTTCAAAAAAAAATTAACTTCAATTACGGTTTATTTAAAATTTAATTTGAAAATAGTTGAAATTCAAATTAAAATTACATCATAAATAATCAGGAAAAAAACATATTTCATAAAAAATGACTTCAATATTCGTGCCCAGATATCAAAAAAAAAAATTGAGACAAAATATGAGAACTCGAATTTTTTGTGCCCATATATTAAAAAGAATTTGAGAAAAAATACTTAAACCCATATATTAAAATCAAATTTCGTCAAAAATAACTTCAATATTCGTGCCCAGATATTAAAAAAAATTGAGACAAAATATGAGAACTCGAATTTTTTGTGCCCATATATTAAAAAGAATTTGAGAAAAAAATACTTAAACCCATATATTAAAATCAAATTTCGTCAAAAATAACTTCAATATTCGTTCCCAGATATTAAAAAAAATTGAGACAAAATATGAGAACTCGAATTTGGGGGAAATCGAAAAAATACTTAAACCAATATATTAAAATCAAAAAATCGTGCCCATAATCGAATTTCAACATAAACCTTAATATGGGGGAAATCGAATTTCAACATAAACTGCAGAGCTTGCGCCATGACCGCAAGCAAGCTCGGCGATCCATGACAGACTGAGTGAAAGCCAATTCCATGATCGCCAAATTAAAGCCAACTCCGCGACTTGCTTGAGATAATCCTCAGTTATATAATAATTGACTGTCTCAATTGAATATATATATATATATATATATAGAGAGAGAGAGAGAGAGAGAGAGAAATCGAGTATGTGGTTTGAATTGGGGAAAAATTGATGAAGATGCTGTTAATTGAATAGAGAGAGAAAAAATATTGCGTGAAATTCTAAAATATGGGTTTGGGAATTGGGGGAGTAGTGGTTTGATTTAGGGGAAATTGATGAAGCTGATGTTCAATTGAATTGGGGGAGTAGTGGTTTGATATGGGAGAAATATGGGTTTGGTAATTGGGGGAGTAGTCAGTAGCTAAGAATTGAAGAGAGGGAGAAAAATGAGTGATACGACAATTGAAGAGAAAAATGAGTGATTTGGGGGAAATATGGGTTTTTGTCAGGGTCCACGGGGTACGTTTAGATCTTTGACTTAAAATTGCTAATTGTAATGCACGCTTATTGACTTAAAATTGTTATGCTAATTGATAGTGCTAATTGACTTAAAATTGTTATGCTACATGATAGTTGGTTGACTTAGATTTATCTTACTATTATAAGTTGGCTCTATAATCTTTTATTGTTTTAATTTATATATCTAGCTCTTTATGCTCACCTATAAAATTATTTGTTAGTATAAACTATCTGAAAGCAACAATACTAACCTTTATAATAGAGATTTTTTTTGGTTGAATGATTATTCTATCTAAATTAATTTTTAAGAACTTAGCTTGATAGAGTTTTTGCAAATGCACAAATTATCAAGAAAGCGCACATAATAAATTAACAAGTTTTGAAATTACAAACTTTTTTGTTTTACTACTGAGTAACAGTTATGCTCAAAAATGTCGTCGCAAGCATCGCGTGCATAAAAAGCTAGTGTTAACGAACTTGGTCCACAACAAGTGTATAATGAACATCAAAATATCCCAATATATTGGCTTTTTTTTTCCTTCCATGTATTCCCAGTTGTAATTTTGAAATGGGAAGATCTCATTCCTTTGCTTACGAATTTAAGGGTGGTTTCTAGGGATTTTAAAAATGTTCCTAATGCCTCCATCCATCAGCCACAGCCTCAGCCTCAGCCTCAGCCTCATATATCACCTGGTAGGAGAGACTCAGGGTCGTCTCAAACGTTGTGGAGGTCCTGTACTGACAACTGAATTGGAGCCCTAAAAAACGTAACATGAAAATTTTACCTTTCAAAAAAGTATAATTTGATAAGTTTCGTAATATAATAATTGTTCTTTTACAACTATTTTCTTACTAGATAGCTATAAAATTTCCTTTACATAGCATATTATTGATATTGTTAAGAACATTAGAAATTAACTTTAAAATTATATCAATAAAATAATGTCTTGCTACCTATTGAAAACCATTTTTTGTCTAAACCTTATTTATAATGAATAAAGCTAAAAAACCACCTAGCAAATACTCCATCCGTCCCATAATATAGTGCCTACTTCATTTTAGGTGGGTCAAGCTTTAAAATCTTTGACCATATATTCTCATTAATATATACAAGAAAACATATTCATGTGGGATCTTGTTAGATTCGCCTCAATATATAGTTTCAGAATATAAACTTTTTATATTTTACATTAATAAGGTATTGAAGATATTGAAAGTCAAAGGTCAATCTTGGAGACCGTGTAAAAAAAAAATAAGCACTATATTATGGGACGAAGGGAGTAGAAAAGAAAAAAACATGAGTTGAAAACTACCTTGGAGTGGATCAAATTCTACTTGAGTAGAGGGCACGTGGGCAACAAGCCCTTAAAACTCTTGTCAAGATTTAAGTGATTTATGCTTTAGTTCATCGTTCTCTTTTACTACTCCATTCATTAAAGGAAAAAATATAATAGGAAGATTGAAGAAGATGAATCTGTATCTACAGTTCTTGGGGCAGTGCCCTGCATAGGACTACAACTACAAGAATCTGTATGACTGTATGTCTGTATCGATACGTAAATAAGCATATCGTAAATGCAAATACATGATAACGCAATCAAGTTAAATTTAGGTTGTGAATTGACTAATCTTGCAGCTAAATCTTAAACAAATTTTACTGACAATTTCTTATACGGTTATTAGTTATTACATTAGGCTCTTCACTAAGTTTGCCTGTATAATTAGGTTGTATTCACGTGAACACAGAAATTAGGTTGTTTTATCTTACAAGCTGCCACATAATTACTTAAGTTGTGATCCATTGTATTCACTATTATAGTACTAGTAACTAATGCAAGTAGTATAATCAGGTAACTTATGTAAGATACATCAGTGAAACGTATGTATTCGGCACGACTAGTTGACTACACAATGAATGAGAATGAGAATAGTAGCCATACAAATCTACGCATTTTTAACTTATCTCATCATATTCTTACAAGTTTTTTAATATTTTGTGTGAGAATGTCATGCTATAAAAGCCAGAAAGATGATGTTTGGAGTACACAAACTAAGTTGCTGAATTCTTAAACTTAACAATGAGTAGATATAACCAGTTCCAAACTGCTGGGTTGTTCTTTTTGTTGTTGTTGTTACCAACAATTTCATATGCATTATTAGGTAGGGAATCTTTCTTTCTCGAATGCCTTGATCTCCATTCTAATCCTCAGTATCCTACATCAGAAGTTACATACTCCCAACACAACACCTCATTTCCATCTATATTCCAAGCATATGCTCGAAACATCCGGTTCTTGCAGCCTGAAACACGAAAACCATCCTTCATCATCACCCCAAAGCACGTGTCTAACATTGCAGCAACAATTCATTGTTGTAAGACCCATTTCTTAGAGATGAGAATTCGAGGTGGTGGACATGATATGGAAGGCTTATCCTTCACTTCAAATATGGACCAATTTGTCATCCTCGACATGTTCAATCTACGAGCTATCAATGTAAACATAGAAGAGGAGACTGCATGGGTTGAAGCAGGGGCTCAACTAGGTGAAGTTTACTACAGAATCGCCGAGAAGAGTCCTGTGCATGGCTTCCCAGGAGGGGTGTGCCCTACAGTGGGAGTCGCAGGGCACTTTTCGGGTGGTGGGTATGGTAACATGATAAGGAAATATGGGCTTGCCACTGATAACATAATTGATGCAATTGTTATGAATTCCCATGGTAAGGTTCTTAATAGAGAAAAAATGGGGGAGGATTTCTTTTGGGCTCTTCGAGGAGGCGGTGCAGCCTCCTTTGGGGTAGTCCTTGCATTTAAAATAAAGCTTGTTCGTGTTCCTCCTACTGTGACTGTCTTCCAAGTAGCACGGTCTCTTAAGCAAGGCGCTTCCAGAACCGTGTACAAATGGCAAGAGGTGGCACCAAATCTACCCAAAGAGCTCTTCTTACGAGCTCGGATGTCACTGATCAAGGATCAAAATGAAGGCCAAAACAAATTGGCCATTACCTTCATTGGGATGTTTCTTGGAGAATCCAAGGAGCTTGTAAACCTCTTAGCAAAGAGCTTCCCTGAGTTGGAACTATCTGGTAAGGATTGCAAGGAAATGCCATGGATTAACTCTACACTTTTTTGGGATGGAATCCCAAGTGAAACCTCCATTGATGTTCTACTTAGTAGGGAATATGAAAGATTATCTAGAAAAGTAAAATCAGACTATGTCCAGAAACCGATACCTGAGGCAGGGTTAGAGCTCATGTGGAAGGAATTGTTAGAAATGGATGGATTGGTAATGGAATGGAACCCTTATGGTGGGAGAATGAGTGAGATCCCGAGCGACGAGATTGCGGTTTACCATAGAGGAAACAACTTGTTCAAGATTGAGTATGACTTTAAATGGCATAAGGAAGGGAAAAAAAGAGAGCAAAGCATCATGTAGAGTTATCAAGAAGATTATATAATTTCATGTCTCCTTATGTGTCTATGTCACCAAGGGGGGCATTCTTCAACTATAGAGATCTTGATATAGGGACTAATCCTGGAAGATTTAAGAAGACTACTGCTGCATTTGGGGAGAAGTATTATGGAGCCAACTTTCGTAGGTTATTGAAGGTCAAATTTGAGGTAGATCCTGAGAATTTTTTCAGGAATGAACAAAGTATTCCACCTCTAATTAACCTTACCTGATAGTTACTGCATGGATCTAATCAAAGGGGACTAATTTTGACATTGATGGATAGGGTTGCAGCTAAATAAATTACCTCTAATTAGCACATTTGTTAAAAGAAAGTTGATAATAAAACCTGATGAATTCATCATTAGTTTGTACCTTTCTCTCCACCATTAGTTATTACATTGTTTTGACCTCTAATAATAAAGATCATAACATAAATACTTATGAAAAGACGCTTTAAATGGGTTGAACCATGTTTTGTTTTGCCACCATCCACTTAGATTAAGTGGTAAAATATTGAGAACAATTGATTATGTACTCCCTCTGTTTTTTTTTCTTTTTCACTTGGAATCTTGACACTATTCATACTTAGAGAGAATCCTCTCATTTTTTTTCAATTTATAAGATAAAATATAGTTATGTAGGGTCTTGTTTGATTCGTCTCAATTAGTACATTATTAATGTTCAATCGTTATAATTTTTACTAATATATAATGAAAGATATTTAAGTTTAAAGAGGTGCATTAGAAGACGCACACGGGAAAGTGAGAATGATAAAAAAACAGAGGGAGTATATAAAATTATTGTATCAACAACTTTTTCCACACAATAGAATAGTACATGTGCCTACACATTCCTGACAAAGGGTTACCTGTTTGGTAAAGTATCTTGATTTTCTTTACACGCTAAAAGTAATTTCAAGAAGAAAATAAAAGGCATTATCCAAAAATAAGAACTATCCACATCCCTCCAGCCTCTCCCCCCTTCAAAAAGTAAACGGATTGCAGAGTTCAAATAAGAAATTCTGTTATAGTTTTAGCTATTCAGTATAATAAACTTACAGCACTGATATGTGCTAGTTACACTTACAACTTACAAGAAGTATCTTTAAACTAAACTCAAAAGATGATACAAGAATGAAGAATGGTATGCTGTATTATTGACATGATGTGCAACTGTTCCAAATTTTTGAAAGGAACAAATATGTTAAAGACATGTTCTTTTAGGATAAACATTATAGGATGGTCACAAAGCTAAAGTCAAATTTCTTTGAAAGACAACAAGTTTACTTTGCCTCATGAACACTCGGTGGATTTACGAGCACATCTACGAACCCTCCTGTTCAAGATTCCATAATAGAGTCAGATAGCTAAACCAAGAATGTATAGCTTAAGTCTTAACATGTCAAATTAAGGACTGAGGAAGGGAAAATGGAAAATATTGAAGTTACTAACTTGTTATACGCCTGAATGTCATGCTGGAAGAGTTGAGCAGCCTCCGGATTTGCAGGACTTGAAGGATTAGGGTCAGTTAGAAGGGACTGCAGAGAGCGAAACGATATAAATAACAGCATTTTTATTTATTTTAGCATAAAACAGATTAATACACAAAACTTGTACTGCATGTTCTTGTAAATGGGAGCCTCTAAAAATACCCAATCAAAGCCTACTAATCCGAATTCAAGCTGTTTGGGAGTGAAGCTCTCCCAACAAGTGTTGAGCGTTCCCAGGGTTCGATCTGACCGATCCTCTGGTTAAGTTGGAACAAGCCTTTATTAGCTTATCCAAGCACTTGTTGGTCAACACTCGCATATCATTTACCATGCAATTAACAGCAACACATAGAAGCATAACAAGGCAAGTATCAAGACAATAGTGTACCTGGATAGAAGTTAAGATTGTAGCTACATTGTGACAGGGTGACCAAGCATCCTGGATGATGTCCATACACAAAGTACCATCGTGATAAACTGTACATTCCACAAAGCAACACAATCAAAAGGTTTAAACACAATCAATTATTAATGAACTTTTCAAGTAGTCCATCAAACTCAAAAGGCATTCTATAAGTTGATAACATAAGTAAACATATACCTATACACTACAGCACTGGACAAGAACTACAAGTATATCTAGCATGAGAAATCAACCACAACAGAGCAATTTGAACCAAGAACAGGGCAATCGTATATTGCAATACTAAGATTAGGAAGGAGTAATTTCTGTCATTCTAAAATACGAATGCAAAATTGACTTGCATTTTACATCCCCTTAAATAATAAGAGGACCATCCGGTTCATCTCCCAGATGTACCCAACAAAAAGCATCACTAGGGCAATTGATGTAGACGGAATTTAATCTCATATGCGCCACCTCCCAAGACTTAACCAACTGAGCTAGTTGACATCCACAAAGCATCTGAAATCTTTGGTTGTATATTTAACAACTACGAGTCTACGACTACATATCTAGATTCTACACCGAATAGATTTTTGAATCATCACATAAATATGAGATAAATCTGTATAATTGTGACATTCCTTTTACAAAAATGTCATTTGATTTACAATTTGGTACATCTCGATCTTAGACATGAAAAATCAATCATTAGAATAGCAGAGTAAAAAAAAAAATTACCATTGGGATGAAAAATATCGGAGGTGAAACGAGCTCGAGGTGGTTTTTCTGGATATCTGTCAGTGAATGTCAACCTTATACTAAAAACTCCGCCTGCAAAATGGCTCCACTGCCAAATTAAAGATAAAAAAAAAAAAAAACCCAGAAAAAATGTCCAATTTAAACAGAAAATATATGGCGGTGCAAAATTGTCAGATCTGGGGTTCGAAACTCGAGGAGTGAATAATTAATCCATATGTACCTTCCCAGGCAGTTTCATCAGGGCCAAAAATGGTGGCGCTCCAAACAAAGAGATTATCATCTGACACAGGACTTGCACTACAACCCTGCAACATTAATTCCAAATTAAAACCCCATTATTACTTTTTATTAAAAAAGTAATTTAGGGTCGCTAACATGAATCGTCATAAGAAATCGTTTCCGCGACAAATGAACCAAAAAAAACCCATCTACAATAGGTCGGTAGCAATTAAACATTTATCAATGTACAAATGAACAAAAAAAATATAAAGAAGAGGGTGTGATAAAAGATGATGATTACCTCAGGAGGCTCGTTGATGATGGATTTGAGATCGGACATAAGACGAAGTTGAGCTGAGGAAGAAGAAGATGCCATGAATTTTGACTTGTGAGTGAAGTTCAGTCTTTTTTTTTTTTTTTTTCTCTCTCACTTGACTTTTTTTTTTTTTCCTTAGATTGAGATCTAATAACACAACTGTTGAGAATTGGGTATAACTAAAAATGGGAATTTGATAAGGAAGGAAAAGGACAGAAGTGAAGGATAAGGATGGAAGTGAGGAGGAAGAGAATCAAGTAATAAAGTATGGAGGTTTTAGATAGGAGAGAAGGAGGAATCGGAAAGAAAGAGAGTTTTCTGTTTCTCTCTCTTCAGTCTTCAAAATTCCACCTTCTTCCCTTGATCCCTTCTCCCTAGGTGTTGATTATCCATTGCCGTATAGGGATAAACTCCCACGTTTATCTCCGGGATTAACAAAATCAGTATTCGTCTTTTTCTTTTAAAATACTCGCAACTAGAGGTGATCATGGTTCAGGCCGGGGCTAAAAAAAAAATTTTGCCCATTGGTCGGGCCAGACCGAAATTTAGGTCAAAATTTTGTGCCTAAATCCCGCTATTTCGGGCCAAAATCGGACCGGGTCAAAAGATAGACTACAAAGTCATTTTTGGCTTGTCCAAAGTCTGTCCCAAAACGGAAAAAATCGGGTCGGGCTTGACCGCGGGCCAAAAAATCCTGACCAAACCCGACCAAAAATCGGGCCGGGCTGGAGTTGATCCGCTCAACTCGCAACGTTTACTTTTCACAGTTATAAGTTGTAACTTGTAAATATTAATGCACAATTTTGGATAGTGTAACTTTGATTTTATACTATTGTTAGTGAAAAATAATGTGAATTTTTGAAATATTTTAATTTAATGAGATCTGACATGATAGTAGATTCTTAGTGTTTGTGGGAAAATATGGTCAAGTTTTCTACTCTTCTTATCACCTTATTTTCACTTATTTTAGTACAATTTAAGTTAATTTTAGATTTAACAAATTTGATAAAGCAAGCTCAAGGCCCCTTTTTAGGAAAAACAGGTTAATTTTTTTTTTTCCTGGTAAGAAGAAGTGGCCCGGACCCCGCTCGGGTCTTAATGGGCCAGGCACTTGAGAGTAAGGGGGAGGGTAAAAACAGGTTAATTGGGCTTAAGGCTTATCACATCACATAATTGACATAACGTGTAAGTTACATTTATGGTCAATAAGCTAGGTTTACCCAAGTCAAGTTCATGGTTAATTCATTCAAACAAGTAAAAATCAGCTTAAGAAGATGCAATTGAAGTAGGTCATTTTATATATTATTTTTATATGCTTTATTATACCTAACTTGGAAGCGGACCACTAATGCGTCCCACTTATTATATTGAGGCAAGAATCCTATATTGGGTCATGACTCCTTTAATGTCGAAGCGGTTTTTGAGTTGTTCTCATAGTAATACCAGATTACTTTTGAATTTTACCTTACCTACTTTTCCCTTGGGCCTTGTGCAAGCCGCAGGAGCCCTGCATCATGACAAAACTTGGATTGCAGGCCCCCTAGCTCACATTATTTGGATCTAAGTTTCTTTTCCCCCTACTAATTAAGGCCATTTTCACCGATTATTTTCACACTTTAAGACTCATAAGATACATTTCTCTCTTATTCTCTTATACTATCACAAACTCTAGCATTGCTCCTCTCATAACTCTTAAAAATACTTTATAAAACTAGTTCTAGTGCTCATTCTAAGGGTTGTGAATCCTCTTTAAGACCCATAAGATACATATGAGGGTCTAAACTTTATTACTCGAACAAAATCTCCCTCATGTCCTCCTTTTCATTTCCTTTGATTATATTTTATTGGTGCTATTAATATGTGTGTTACATGATGTAGATAACAACTTGTTAAGTTTGTTGTGAAATAATTATTGCTTGAATATCAAGTCGTATTTCATCAATCTTTACATACTATGTAATTTACGAGGTTATTTAATGTTAAGCAATTATTGTGTTGACCTAAACTCTTTGCTTGATTCGTGCCCTTATCTCCGAATTTATCCTATGGTTATGACTTATGATCAAAGTATGAAGCTAAAAGATAGGAAACCGTGGTTAAATTAGTCCTTTTGACACTTTAATTTGTCTTCAGAATTGTTTATATCTTCAACTCTTTATATATTCCAACTAAGTTTATAAATTATCCTCTAAAATTTGTTAACGACTCTCCCCAGCATACCAAATACACGCTAAATTGTGTAGGTGGTACATGACCACTTGCCTACGAAAACAATATAGATTGATTAAAATTAGGTATTATGTAAACTTAATTTTTTAAATTTATACATCTATCCTTATTATTTAAAAACAATTTTTTCATGGACAAGTGTTCCTCTATCCTAAACTATCTCCTTTCATCTTTTTCCTTTCTTTGCAAAAAACCAAAAAGGAAATATCATGTATTAAAACAAAGACTTCTCACCTTCCCCCTCATAAACATTGTTCCTCCCTTTGTCTTCTTTACACATCTTACCCTACTCCTTTACTCCATTCAATAACAATTGTGTTTTCCCTTGGAAGAGCCAAAATGCCCTTATAAATTATTTGTGAAAAAACTGAAAAAAGAAAAGAAAAAAAGACATCATATTAACAAAACATACATCAATCTCATTCAAATTTCCTTCCTCCAACACAACAGATTTGAGAGAACATAATAAATAAATAAAATCTTGTTTGGAGGGATACCCATATTTAAAAAGACAAAAGAAGTAAGAAAACAAAGAATGAGATGTTAATTTATTAAGCTTGCAAGAAAGGAAACAATGTGTGGTTTAATCTTTTTCTCTCAAGTCTCTTCCATCGATCTGTTGGCAAGAAGATACGGTGGATTTTAGCAGGTTTGCGAATAAATATTTGTGTACAGTCGCTGTAGCATCAGTACACAGTACACAGTACACAATACACAGTACTATACCCATTTTTGATGATCACTATGAACTGTTTATTACCTCTTTCTATTACTATTACTTTGTACGCTTCATTACATATGCATTCATTGCTTACTTCTACTTTCATTTATCTCTCTTTTCTCTTCTCTTCTCTTCCCCCCAAAACCCACCAAAGTTTGGCACTGAATTACTCTTCTAATTCTTTCCACAACTGATCAAAAACAAAAACAAAAACTGCTATCTTTCTTTCTCCTCTTTTTGTTGCGGAATGGTTGGCCATTTATTCATTTCCTTACTCCTCACCTTTACACTCATGTCGACCACCATTGAAGGTACGTACGTTTATATTACCTCCGTCCCTAAATAATAGGCCACATCTCTAATTTAGTTCGTCGTTTATATATATATGTATATATGTATGTAAATATGGAACATCTTTTTTTTTTTGTAGGTAGAGTACTTCTCTCGGACACACATGATAATTTAAGCACTACTAATCTTCCCCAAGTAAGAATTACTACTTCCTCTGTTTCGTTTTAAATGCAACAAAGGGGTATTTTTTGTGAGATATAAAATATTTCATGGTTGCATTTAAAACGAAACGGAGTAAGTACTAAATTTTAAATTATCAAGTTCTCATTTCAATTTTATTATCTTAAGTATATTATGATTTTGGATGTTTTCAAAAGATATACATTATCTGTTGTAGATAACAAAAGAAGAGAAGGTGAAGATGGTAAGAGAAATAGGATCAAGGCCTCCAAGATGTGAAGGAAAGTGCAGATCATGTGGGCATTGCGAAGCAATACAAGTTCCTACCATTTCTATCTCAATCTCTAATATCGACTATAAACCTATAACCTGGAAATGCAAATGTGGCACTTCTCTCTTCAATCCTTGATTACCCTGTTTTTTTTTTTTTTATATTTAATTAACTATTTTTTAAGCTACTTAGTTAGCATTATTGCCTTATTTTTGTCTATTTTGGGTTACTACATAAGTATATGTAAATAAGAGGGATAACACATTAACATATAGTGTTAGTAGTATTTCAATTTGCTAGGAGTGTTATGAGCTAGGCTCCTAGATTACTTCAAGAAACTCTAGGCAGGTTATAATTACATTTAGTGTTTCTTCATGATTTTCAAATCATATTTTGCAGCTTTGTATGGTACTGATGAGATCAGTTTCATACTCATGACCTTTCTTTGTATAAGGCGTGTACGATTTAATTATGTACTCCCTCCGTTTCATTTTAATTTACTCACTTCACTTTGGGAGAGAACCAAGGAATGAGTACAAAAGTATGAGAGAGAAACTGAAAAGGTGGAGAGAGAAACTGAAAAGTGAGAGAGAGAAGGTAAAAAGTGGGTTAAAATATTAAAAAGTGGTTAAAATATTAAAAAGTGGATGACATGGGTGGAAAAAGAGGAGAAAGTTGATGTGACATGTTACCTGAAATAGAAAAAACAACAGTGTGTAGATTAAAAAGAAACAGACCAAAAAAAAAAGTGTGTAGATTAAAATGAAACGGAGAGAATAGGTGACAATATTTTTCTCATTTTCAAGAGTGTTAGAGATTTGTTGTTTCACTACGTGTCTAATCTTATGTCTTACCCTTACTTTTTGTCAAATTATTTATATTTTTCACTAGTCTAAGATTAATTAAACAAATTTAACTTTTATCAATATGGACTGTTTGTTTTATTGAGAGACAAGATCGGATATGAGTTTGTAGTATATGATCTCTATTCTCTTCAACAGGTAAGATATAGAGTTGGCCATACTGTTATAATTTTTGACTTGTTAGAATAGCATGTGACCTTTATCAAATATTCAAATGTACTTGAATGAGTTTCATATCATTAAACGCTAAATGTCAAAAAGAATAGTAAAAAGACAAATGTAAAGAGATTAAAAAGCTTCAGAACAGTGTATGTTTTGTCAATACTAGCATAATAATTCAATGGTTATTATTAGGATTTACTACTTTATATTGCACATAGTTAAAATCCAAAGCCCCACAAAAAAAAAGGAAAAAAGAGTATTTGAACAGTTTCACTAAAATTTTGATTCAGATGTTTCATGGGAAAATTTCCATCAAAAGTTTTTATCTTTCATTCGTTTCTGTATTTTCTTAGTCTGTAAAGTCAATATCTTTCCTCTTCTAGAGTTCATAGATGTGACTGAACTGGATTCTTTTTCCCAGTGTTTGGAGAAAATATTTCTCCAGATTGGTGAGCTTTTATAGAGAAAAAGAGATGAAATTGGGCAAAGTCAGAGTAATTAGATCAATCATTCAAGAATTTATTGAAATGACATGACACATTGAAATACCATGCAACGTCTTTACCGTATTGGACGCTGAGAATCTACCATTTCGTTCTTCGATTAAGTCACATCTTCTAATGAGAAAAGTTAGAAATCTAATACAGTAGTATCTAAATTTTGAAATAAGAGTGTGTAGAACACTTTTATTATTTATATATATATTATCATTTAAGAGTAGTATTAATGAGAGTAGAGGGAAATGCAATTTAAACAATCTCAGGTAGTTGTGTTGTACTCCCTCCATTTCATTTTAATTTACTCACTTCACTTTGGGAGAAAACCGAGGATGAAGTACAAAAATATGAGAGAGAAATCGAAAAGTGAGAGAGAGAAAATAAAAAGTGGATGACATGGGTGGAAAAAGAGAAGAAAGTAGATATGACATTTTATCTAAAATAGAAAAAGCAACAGTGCGTAGATTAAAAAGAAACACACCAAAAATGAAAGTGAGTAGATTAAAAAGAAACGGAGGGAGTATACCATTATTTTTACATGGTTATTAACTTATTACATGTGACCAATTGATTTCTCCTTATATATAACAAGAATAACAAATTTAGTAGTTAAATCAAAATGAATCCTATAACCAAAATATACAATAGTTTATAGAAGGGAATAATATAAAGACACTTTATATAAACCCTACCAAAAAAATGAAAATCTGGACCAATATTAAAAAATTTTGTAATCGGTGTGCCAGGATCAATGTTGTCATGCCACTAATGCGCTCCAATGGTGCCGACTCACAAAGGTTCCACGTCAACAAGTCAACCAGGCCCATGAGTTAGTTCATTGGTTGTTTATTGTCAAGCTAATCACATTCCTTTTTTCCATAATTAGTTTAACTTGATTCCTTGATGTTAGATAAGAAAATTAAAATCGTTTAAGTCAAATGATGCGTTTCATGTAAAGAGACACCATGTAAGTTTATAAAAAAGACTAGAAAGTGACACTTCATGGACACTATACTTATTGTAAATTTGCCAAAAAGAATATAACATACTTATACTCATTTTCGTTGCACCAAAATCAAACCTTTAGAAAAATGGATAATCTTGAAACTATAATTGAGGCAAGCGTTCATGATTTATATTTTAGAGCATAACAATTTTACCATAATTAAACCTGATATTTCCCCTCCCCTTGAAGACGTGCATATTGTAAAAAGTACTCCCTTTGTATTTTTTTATCTTTCCTACTTTGACTTTGCACGTTTGCCAATGCACTTATTCTACATTAAATATCTTTCATTACATATTAGTAAAAATTATAATAATTGAATATTAATAAAGTACTCATTAAAAAGAATCAAACAAGACCCCATATGACTTTTTTTTTCTTATATATTGAGAAAAATCTAAAAGATTCTCTCTAATTGTGAATAGTGTCAAGATTCTAAGTGAGAAAGATAAAAAAATACAGAGGGAGTAGTTCTTAATAACAAATAAGGTACAATAACCCAAATCTACACCTAGTTATTAATTACATATAAGCTAAAATCCTGAGAAATTAATACTTAAAAAATACATATTGAGAGGAATAACAAAAGGAAACAGAGTAAAAAACAAAATATAATTTATTGAATAAATATAATTTTACACATAACACACTCATGTTTTAAGCGAATTAAAAACTAGTATAATAATTTGCTCAATTATGTAGATTGAACACAAATTGGACTAGGGTTTTACTCCTAGCTAAGTCAAGTGCCTTTTAATTTCGAACTTTGAGCATAAGATCCAAGAATGAATGTATCTTTAGTCTATCCAAGAATGAATGTATCTTTAGTCTATTTAAGAATAAAGTTCAAATTGATTTGCCAACTTCTCAAGTTTAGGCGAATATTACGACTTGATTTAGGACCAGCGCCACACAACCCCTTGACTCGATTCATGCAGCTTCTATTTTGGTAAAATCTCAATCTTATCTCACCCATGATTACCTCTATTTTGAGAAGTATATTTTTTGGTTTGGAATAGCTTTACTTTTAAAAATTTACCTATCTAGATACACCTAGATGTATGATAAACATACTTTTCAAATTGACCTTCTAATCCCTGCCTCTTATTGAAATTTTTTACAAGATCCTACTCCTATCATAATTCACAATGCTTCTAAAAGAGTCCAAGTTATTGAATTTTTGGAATTTGTCGGATGTAGGATGTAGCTAAGTGTGAAGTGATAGTGCAAATTCAATCACTCAAGATGACACTTTGCTAAGAAAAAAAACATAGCACAAATAGATACAAAAGCCCACGTGCATTTGAAATAAAGAAGCTGATTTCCAATTCCAGAGAATTTTATGATGGGCACCCACCATTGAATGGTGAAAAAGATAAGAGGAGAAAGATTATTTTAAAAGCATCTGCCACAATTTTGGAAGGCCATGAAGAAAAGGAAGGGCAACCATCACTATATCATTATCAGCATGCATAGATTCTGATTCCCTTTGAACCCTCACAATTCACAAACTATTAATTCCTGAAGTATTAACTTGAATATAACATGCTTCGGGACAAATATTGGATTCATTTTACTTTTCTTAAAACCACAAGTTCAATAATCAATGTGTAGTCTAAAAATATCAACTATTTTAACTCTTTATTAATACATAATGAAAAGAATAATTTAATTGTCCAAGTTGTTTATAGATAATATTTTGGGACAAAGGAATTTATATTTCTAGTGCCGTCATAACTGAGTGTGAATCATCTCATGAACATTACAACCTCTTCCCCTAATGTAAATTGTCGCTCTCGACTCTCGTTTCTCATGGTGTTAAGAGAGTGGTAGAGAATGACGAAAGATGGCAGTAAAGAGACAGTGTCAAAGTTCATCACACAGGTACACATTAAAATGACAAAGTTTGATATATCAGATATAACTGATGACCAAAGTAATGTTGGTCAAAATTTGATCTGAAGTATAATTGGTGCACTAAGTTATTTGGGCAATAGCCTTGGACATTTTAACCAAAGTATATTGTGTTGCTCTAAAAACCAATAAATGTATAGAAACTAGAACGGATGGGGTAAAAATTACTACAAAATCAGATGACATAAATTTGATCAATCGAACAGAAGACAAGATATGTCTGCAGGATACTTTTTAATTTCGGTGGATGAGATGAGCATATGATCTTCTATGATAGAATTGTAAGTAAGAAAGACTCAAAGAGGAATTACTTTTTTGGTGTATGAAAGTTAAGTTACAACCTGAGATGCTGCAAACCTCCGTCCTCCAATGAGCTGCAAAATGCAAGTGCCAGCATTTACACGATTCAATGCAAGCTGTCCTATAACCATCATTTATCTGGCAGTGGACCACCCCAAGTGAAAGAAAAGTATAACTTCTAAACATTGATGTTAATACATCGGTTCAACTCTAATTGATGTGTACATCAATAAAACCTAATTGGTAAAAAAGTTAGAGAGCAAGTAACCCATCTAAGGGTATATTATAGTCCACTTGTTTGTACTCAATTTCAAAAGCTTCAAAAAAACTAAAAGAGGTTCAAGGTAAAAAAAAAATCTACAAAGTTACTCCTACATGGCTACATCCCACAATGGCATACTCCACTATACACTTTTCATAACACATAAGAGATAGATGTTATAAACAGAGGCGGAGCCAACTAGGGAACATGGGGACAAATTTCTCTCCATTTTGAAAAAATAAATTCACAGTTAAAAAAAAGAACTGCAACAAAGCACGCGTGAAAGTGACAAACAGACGAAGCAAACCAAAACAAAAAAAAAAAACGAAGAGAAAGAAATCGAGAAGCGAAGGAAGGAGAGGAACCGGAAACCCTGAGCCTCATCCCTCTGCCCGCAGCCGCCCCGAGGGAACCCTGAGCCACGATCCCGCCGGAACCCAGAGCCACGATCCCGCCGGAACCCAGCCACGGTAGCCGCAGCAGCCAAGAACGCCGATCAGTCGCAGCCAAGTCAAGTGAGTTTTTTTATTTTCTAAACCCTAAGTTGTAATTTCATTTTTTTTAGTAATATTTGTTAATTGTAGATTAAATTGACTTGTAAATTGTTATTGTCATCATTGTTTGGATGTGATGATGGTTGAATACTTAAACTGATTTGTTGTCGTTCATGATTTCTTGAGTTGATTTGTTCATTTTTGTTTTAGGTTTATTTGATTTGTAACTTCTCCTCTTCTGAGATATTACTCTCATCAAGCCCTCCAGGCCATCAGCTCGACTAAACATCAAATCATGATTACCAGATTCCATATTAAAGTAATGAAAGTAAATTTTGATGTGGTTTTTTTTTCTATATTGGTACCAAAAGAAGAAAAACAGTAGAAATTAAAAAAAAATTGAAGGTGGGTTGACGAAGAAGTAATATTTTTGTGATTAATTGGAATAATTGGGTATTAATTGGAATTGATGGAAATTGGCATTGCAAGATAAGAATTAATGGAGTTTTGATTGATGAAAGATGAAGTTTTTTTTGGAATTTTATCAAAGAACATAATAAAATTGGATTTAGATTTGAAAACCCCAAGTAAAAGAATTGATTATTAGGAAAGTTTACTTTGAAGAGCAAGTAGGGAAAAAATAAATCAAAAAAGAAGAATTATTTTGAAGTTCAAAGTATTGTATACTTTAAAAGTACTTAAGTCCTCAATTAAGAAAATTAGATTCAAGAATGAGTTCAAAGGAGAAAGAACAGAGTTGAAAAGTTATTGGGATTATGAAAGAAGAGAGATCGAAAAATGGATTCAAGAATGAGTCCAAGAATGAGTTCATGATTTCTTGAGTTGATTTGGTAATTCATTGTTTGGTAACTTTTATTGAGAAGGATGTGTTCTTACAAGCTCCCGATGAAAAAAATCATTGATCGCTTTCAAAATATGAAGACCCGATGGATGCATTTGTAATTTTCATTTCTCTTTGAATTGTAAGACCATAAGCATTTTGGAATTTCGAAGGTAGAACGTTAAGTATATAAAAAATGTGTTATAGTGCTGTTTTTCTAAAAAAAATTATCCGAATACAAGACGTACGTACTGTGTCCTCTCACTTTGAGAATCCTAGCTTCGCCACTTGTTATAAGAATTTGTGACGTGCTTATCTCACTTCGAGGAGAATTAGCGAGTCATACTTGAAAAATAGAAAGTTTAAAATGATAGTGAATCATATCCAACAATGGAATTGTAAAGATTAGTATGTAACAAATGAACATGTACAAAAGTCAGAAGAAGTTCAAAAAAAATGTTCAAAAATACCAAATAAAAAAGGAATTTAGAGAAAGTACTTAAAGTCTAGAGAACTCAATAAGGTAAATTTAGGAGTTTTAATTGAATACAACAATCCCTAAGTTGATTTCAGGTGTATGTTTTTCTTCTAAAGGTTTTATCAAAGATTAGATTAGGCGAGATGTTCCCATTCTCTAACTGATATGAACATATTTTGTTCATAACGAGAAGTTTTGGGAACTAACATACTATTTTGGACGAGTAGGAAAAACATAAGGATATTTTTTGTAACTTGGGAAATATTCTAATAGGGGCTGTATTCCTAACCATTCGTAATAATTAGAAACTTTGAGGTCATACAGACTTCGTTAACCTCCCCAAGATACTCGATGCATTTTCGCCTCCTCATACTTCAGTACTAAAACAATTCTAGGCTTCCAGTTATGAAGTTCCCAGCATCTTTCAAAACAGCACCACAAAATATGATGCATTCACTTCAATCCCAGGAGAAATCTTACGGAAAGTAGGGAAGATACATAGGCCCTGTTTGGTAAATAGAGTTTAGCGGTTAGAGTTTAGAGTTTATAGTTAGTGTTTTAACTTTTTGTTCAGTAGATTTGACTGCTGATTTGACAACTTTTTTTTATAAATATGTTTGGTAACAATTAACTGATTGCTAAAAGCTTATTGCCATTTGTTTGTGTGAAATGACATTTATAGACATTTCAATGCATATATGTAGTATTATTATTAGGAGCTTTTTCATTTTGAGAGATTTTATTCCAAAACTCTCTTTTACCAAACACCACTTTTAGAATTTTTGACTAGTCAAAACTCTAAAATTGGTCAAAAACTCTCTTTTAGCTCCAAAACTCTAATTGCCAAACACCTCCATAATAGAGTTTATGTAAAACTAAAAAAAATAGAGCAATAAAGTATTACTAATGATTTCAATGTTATTAAATGATTCTGAATACCGAGACATTTTACCTGTATAACATTTGGGGGGAAAAAAAGGTCCTTATTGGGGGTTGTGCACCAAATACCAGGTCCTAGTAACCGCTACTAGGGTAATTTTGATCATCAAAACTCCAAACGCAGAAGCAACCTATAGAGCAAGAAGTTGCTGATATTTGACAGGAAATACAGAGAGCACTCATAGCCTGCTTAGAAGATACCATCATACTACTGCTAATAGTAGTAAAGTACCAATTCACAACTTTTTTTACCGAATGTGATGAGGCAATGTGTTTTCAACTTTCAACCTCTTGCTCAAACATTTGACGTCTCTTAGAACCTGCACCATAAATCTTAATATCTTGGACATGCCAAAGTTTTCCCGTCGGTGTAATGCTCATGAAAACTATTGAACATCAATCCAAATAATTTGCCAAGTAGGCACTCAACACATAGTGGAAATGAATTTTAAGGGACCTAAGATGCCAAAAACATAAAACTACTACTACGGCAGAAATAGAATGCAGCACTTTGCTGTATTCAACCAAGTTTTGAGCTCTTGACAGAGGTATATGAACCTGACTTCCATCAGAAAGTTTTCAATCAACGCCACACATTTCAGGACAATTCGGAATATTGGTGATGGGAAGGATGCGTTGGCAGAGGGCACGTGCAGTAAGAACATAGAGGATGCACTAGAGAGAGGGGGAGGATGAAAAAACAGATGTTCCCTTCTTCGTTAGCCAAAGGGCACGTACAGTAACAACATACAGGATGCACTTAGAGAGAAAGGGAGGGGGGGGAGAATGAAAAAATAGATGTTTCCCTTATTCGTTAGCAAAACACTACGTATGGGTTTCTTTGTCTTATTCCCTTTCCCCTCATTTCTCTTTCTTATTTCCTTTCCCCTTCAAAGTTTCATCACGCTCAAGCTTCTCACAGACTGCATAATGAGAATCTCTCTCTTGTCTATTACCTTATTTCCTCCATGATCTTAGTCTCATTAATAGTATCTGGAAAAGAAAGTTGGTAAGGGTCCTAAACATTTCTACTCCAAGTGGACACAAGCAAAGGATTTTTAAGTGTCCTTATTTCATCTGTGTTTAATGAGTAACTAGCGAAGCTAGCAGACTACCAATCAATTCATCCAAAGCTACTGGAAGTGACTTATGGCAGAGCTATGTAAATTCAAGGTGTGACATAAATGTGTAGGAGTCTGCCGCCTCCCACTATTTTTAATCTGTACAGTTCAGCATTTCCCCTATTCATTACTATCCTCGCTGATGCTTTGATATAAAAGAAGGAAATTTAAATGTTTCATATGAGCAGAAGAAACAAAGGGAACAAAACGGAAAGGGATAAACTGCAGAAGCCTTTCCTAACCCCAGCTTCCCCAGTACTTGTTCCTCCTACTTCTTATTAAACAAAGTTTACAAGTCTTTCCTGTGCATCGAAATTGATGTATGAAAGCAGTGAGAAAGTGAAGATATTGGAAGAGGTACCTTTACCCTCCGCTACTCCGTGGTTACTTTGACCAATGATTTGACCACCACCCCCAACCAAAAGAACCACCACCCAAGCCACTGAACAACCACTTCAACCACCCACCGACTTCCCCTACTCCCTAGCCACCAACACCACCTCTCCCGCCACCCTAACCGCCACCCCAACCACCACCCTATCCACCGAAACCACCACCCGGTGTACAAAAATTACAACAGCCCACCTTAGCCAATAAACCATCACATAAACAACCACCACCCACCCAAAAATCCGTCAACACTACTTCAAACTCCACAACTCTAAAAATTCAAAAAAAAAAAAAAAAAAAAGTAAAATCACGAGTAAGAATTGATGAATACCTTTTCTTATGGCTTTACATGGTCAAATTCGATCATTGAAACTCTAGATCTAGAGTTTCCATGGTCAAATTCGACCATTAAAACCTCAAATTACACCTCTAGTGGTGGTGGAGAAGGAAAAAAAAGAAGAGGATGGTGGTAAGAGGTGGTGCCACGGTGATAAGGGGAGGCGGTGATGGACGACCTTAAGGGGGCGGCGGCAGGCGGTGAGGGGAGGGAGCGGTGGCCGGCGGTGAGGGGAGGGGTGGTGGCTAGCGATACTTGAGAAAGAGAGAGGGGAAGATATGATGGAGCAATGGTGAGAAGAGGAAAAGATATTTTTTATCCAAACAACAATTTTAATCAAAGGGTTTTCTATTCCTTTCTCCTTGTTTCTCTTTCTTGAACTCTTTCCCTTTCCCTTTCATAAACCAAACGGCCCCTTAGTTTGTTTGGATTTCTAGACAAATTATGAGGGGTTATCTTTTTGTAGGTTTGTGGCAGTCTATCCAAACTTCTATTGCAATATAGAATTGTGATGCAAACTTCAAGCCAGAAATTCTCCTTTGGTCATCAAGAATGATATTCCCCAAAATGCTGATTTACCTAAATATTACCCAAAGAAGGAAAAGACCCCTTTCCAATGCCTAAAGTAGAGCTGAGGCGAGCAGCCAGAGAAAGATTAAAGAGTAGCAGAGGCCAGCCTAGGAGGCCTGTGCCACCCCCAAAGAATGGATTGATAGTTAAGAGCCTAAAAGATATAGGAGTTGTTTGGTTGGGGGGTTTTCTAAAAAGAGAAAGGAAAGCATCTCCCTCGTATCCCTTTGGAAGTGTTTGGTTCAAGTATTTTAGTTTGCATTCCTCACTTTTGCTTAATCAAGTTATCCCAAAATTGAGTATCTCCATTCCCCCACCCTTATTGGATTTCGGATTTTGGATTTCAATTACAACTCCAAATTCCTCTACTTCACCAATCCAAAAGCTCCACCATTACCATAACCGACATCCTAACCTTACCTCAACAATTTAAGAAGAAAATTGGGAGGTAGATTTATGGTTGACCTTTAGCCATAACCACCCTAACCCCGAACTGGATAAGTAGATGGAAAGTTTAGAATTTGAGTTACTAGTTACCACTCTTAAATGTGAACTCTTTTTTTGCCTCTATAGCGAAATTCCTCATAAAATGAACTAGATGCTAGAAACTTGTTATTACTTATATTCTCCTAGGTGAACAAGTGACAGTAAACAACAGAATCTGTGGAAATCTGCAACTCTAGTGATTTATTATTCTAAATTAAACAGAAAGCGTGTAGAGGGACAAAGAAGGAGAACAGAGATGAGAGAAAAGAGTCAAATAACAACCTCCATACTTGTAGCAAAAGCCAAAAAATAACCTTGAAAATTTTCCATTTCATCTAACTAAAGTCTCTGCCTTCACTTTGGGTAAGCTCAGGAAACATCAAGCTAAAGAGAGAAGAGGAATAGCTACAAAGAAAACTTCAGTACAAGGACAAGGACAAGGACAAGGACAAGGACAAGGACAAGGGCAAGGGCAAGGACATCTAAGAAAAATAAGCACTTCAAAAAGTAACACACTAAACGCAGATAAGAGAAATAAATCATTTATTATCATTGCCAAAAATACAAACAGTTTTATCACAGAGTAATTTACATACTATGGAAAGCCTAGATAATGTTTGGTTCCAACTTCCAAGACACTCACCTCCTGAAATTCCTAGCTTATATAGTTGATACATACTCCAATGAAGCAAAATAAAGCTTGAACTAGTATAAGAGATAAACCTGTTGTAAGCCGGTCGAACTCACGAATCTGAGCTGCTCCTCTAAAATACAGGAACTCTACATAACAAACGGCCAACTTTCATCCAATCCATGAATCAGAAATGGCCAACTTAATGCTGAGACCATTGAATGTTCTTAATATCAATCCCTTGATGATACATTTCATAAAGAGGACTCATCTACCTCAACTTAAGCACCTGTTTAACCGTCAATTTGACCGCCCTATTAATCTCCTCTTCAGTGGTAAACCTCCCAATTCCAAACCTGATAGAGGTATTTTTTGTAACTTGGGAAATATTCTATTAGGGGGTATATTCCTAACTATTCGTAATAACTAGAAACTTTAAGGTCATACAGACTTCGGTAACCTCCCCAAGATAATCGATGCATTTTCGCCTCCTCATTTATCCCTCGATACTTCAGTACTAAAACAATTCTAGGCTTCCAGTTATGATGTTCCCAGCATCTTACAAAACAGCACCACAAAATATGATGAATCCACTTCAATCCCAGGAGAACTCTTACGGGAAGTAGGGAAGATACATACTCCCTCCGTCCCACAATACTCTTGACACTTATCAAGGCACGTAGTTTTAGATGATAAGTTGTTGTTTGGTTATCAATTGTTATTTTATTGAAAAGTAGATGTGATAGGAGTTAGTAGTTAGTAAAAATAGTATTATTTTATTTTAAGGAGAGAGAATGTGGGCCATGGTTAGAGTTGATATGTAATAGGAGTGGAATTATTTTATTTGGAGGAGAGAGAGTGTGGGCCATTGTTTAAAAGGTAGAAAGATTAAAATAATAGTGGGTCATATCCAAAAATAGAAGTGTAAAGAGTATTCTGGGACAGATGAAAAAGGAAAGTGTAAAGAGTATTCTGGGACGGAGGGAGTAATAGATTTGTTTTTGTAAAACTAAAAAAAAAAAAAGAGCAATAAAGTATTACTAATGATTTCAATGTTAATGATGATTCTGAATACTGAGACATTTTTACTGTACAACACTTGGGAAAAAAAAAAGGTCCTTATTGGGGATTGTGCACCAAATACCAGGTCCTAGTAACCGCTACTCAGGTAATGTAGTCATGTAGATTATCAAAACTCCAACGCAGAAGCAGCCTATAGAGCAAGAAGTTGCTGATATTTGACAGGAAATACAGAGAGCACTCATAGCCTGCTTAGAAGATACTATCATACTACTGCTAATAGTAGTAAAGTACTAATTCAAAAAAAATTTTACCGAATGTGATGGAGAAGCAATGTGTTTTCAACTTTCAACCTCTTGCTCAAACATTTGAGGTCTCTTAGAACCTGCACCATAAATCTTAATATCTTGGACATGCCAAAGTTTCCGTTGGTGCTATGCTCATGACAACAATTGAACATCAATCCAAATGATTCGCCAAGTAAGCACTCAACAATCAACATAGTGAAGTGAATTTTAAGGGACCTAAGATGCCAAAAACATAAAACTACTACTCAGTCAGAAATAGAATGCAGCACTTTGATGTATCCAACCAAGTCTTGAGCTCTTGACAGAGGTATATGAACCTGATTTCCATCAGAATGTTTTCAATTAACGCCACAAGTTTCAGGACAATTCGAAATATTGGTGTGCGTTGGCAGAGGGCACGTGCAGGAAGAACACAGAGGATGCACTAGAAAGGGGGAAGGATGAAGAAACATATGTTTCCCTTCTTCGTTAACCAAATAATAAGTACGGGTTTCTTTGTCTGACACTTAAGCTTCTCTGGCTGAGAACATATGGCCAATATACTACTTCTCACACGCTCAAGCTTCTCACAGACGGCATAATGAAAATCTCTCTCTTGTCTATTACCTTATTTCATCCATGATCTGAGTCTCGTTAATAGTATCTGGAAAAAAAGTTCGTAAGGGTCCTTAGCATTTCTATTCCAAGTGGACACAAGCAAAGGATTGTTAAGTGTCTTTATTTCATCCAAGCTACTGGAAGTGACTTATGGCAGAGCTACTGGGAGATCAAGGTGTGACATAAATGTGTAGGAGTCTGCTGCCATTCTGAATATTTGTGTTTTTTGTCATTGATGTGAATTTTAAGTTGTAGCCCACAGAAGCAAGTTGTTAATGCCAAAAGTGTAGATGGTGGCGCCACGAAAAATTCTCAGAGAAATTCAAAGCTTGTTCACTGGATGAGAATATCTGGCCAACATACTACTTCTTAAGTCACAATTCCTACTGTCACAGATCTTAAATTCCATTAGCTCCCACTATTTTTAATCTATACACTTCACCATTTCCCCTATTCATAACTATCCTCGCTGACGCTTTGATATAAAAGGAAATTTAAATGCTTCATATGAGTAGAAGAAAACAAAAGGAACAAAACGGAAAGGGATAAACTGCAGAAGACTTTCCCAGCCCCATGCTTCCCCCTGTACTTGCTCCTCCCGCTTCTTATTAAACAAAATTTACAGGTCTTTCATGTGCATCGAAACTGATGTATGGAAGCGGTGAGAAAGTGAAGACATCCGAAGAAGGTAGAAATATTAAGGGGAAAGACATAGGGAAGAGGAGATTTGAGAGAAGACGAACCAATAAACGAGAGGAGGAATCGTAGTAATAAAATTCAATCCATCTTAAGTCAGATCTGATGCCAGAACATTTGGTTTCCAATCTAAAAAAAAATTCACTGGTTGCTTTCTTTATAAATTACGGTCCTAGAAGAACATGAGACTTAATTTTTTGTGAAATGGTCAGTATATTGATTTTGTGTTAATCTTCCTTTGCAGTCTCTGTAATTATTAAGTATGATTAATGATATAACTTTACTTAAATTTATCCTATGTAGTTAGTTTGTTCGGATTTCTGGACTAATTATGAGGGTCTTTTTCTAGGCAATCTATCCAAACTTCTATTGAAATATCAAATGGTGCTGCAAACTTCAAGCCAGAATTCTCCTTAGGTCATTAAGAATGATATTCCCCAAAATGCTGATTTACCTAAATATTACTCGAAGAAGGAAAAGAAGCTTTTCCCAATACCTATAGTAAAGCAGAGGCGAGCAGCCAAAGGAAGATCAAAGAATAGCAAAGGCCAGCCTAGGAGGCCTGTGCCACCACCAAAGAATGGATCGCTGGTTAAGAGCCTAAAAGATTTAGGAGTTGTTTGGTTGGGGGTTTCACAAAAGAGAAAGGAAAGCATCTCCCTTGTTTCCCTTTGGAAGTGTTTGGTTCAAGTATTTTGGTTTGCATTCCTCACTTTTGCTTAATCAAGTTATCCCAAAATTAAGTATCTCGATTCCCTCACCCCTATTGGATTTCGGATTTTGGATTTCAATTACTCCAAATTTCTCTACTTCACCAATCCAAAACCTCCACCATTACCATAACTGACATCCTAACCTTACCTCAACAATTAAAGAAGAAAACTGGGCGGTAGATTTATGGTTGACCTTTAGCCATAACCACCCTAACCCCGAACTGGATAAGTAGACGGAACGTTTAGAATTTGAGTTTATACTCTTAGGGGTCGTTTGGTTCAAGGTACGAAATGGAAAGGGAATGGAAATAAAAAGAGAAGAGGAATGGTAACAAAAATGGTTAGCTTTATCAGGTGTTTGGTTCAAGCCATGAAATGGAAATGGGATGGTAACCATTACCACCAAATAATATATTTTGCTACTTGAGGGGGGGGTTGGGAAGGGTAACAAATTGGGGGAGTCCATTACCAAGTATTGGTAATGGATTAATGAGGGGTTCAACTAAACAAAAAGAAAGAGAATCGGTAATTGATTGCGTTTCTTGGAGCCCAAAAATCACGAACCAAACATGCTCTTAAATGTGAACTCTTTTTTCGCCTCTATAGCGAAATTCCTCATAAAATGAACTAGATGCTAGAAACTCGTTATTACTTCTATTCTCCTAGGTGAACAAGTGACAGTAAACAACAGAATCTGTGGAAATCTACAACTCTAGTGATTTATTATTCGAAATTAAACAGAAAGAGTGTAGAGGGACAAAGAAGGAGAACGAAGATGAGAAAACAGAGTCAAATTACAACATACATACTTGTAGCAAAAGCCAAAAAATAACCTTGAAAATTTTCCAATTCATCTAACTACAGTTTCTGCCTTCACGGTTGGGTAGCTCAGGAAACATTAAGTTAAAGAGAGAAGGGGAATAGCTACAAAGAAAACATCGCCACAAGGACAAGAACAGGGACATCTAAGAAGGATAAGCACTTCAAAAAAGTAAAACATTAAAAGCAGAGAAGAGAAATAGATCAATTATTATCATTGCCAAAAATTCAAACAGTTTTATCACAGAGTAATTTACATACTATGGAAAGCCTAGATAATGTTTGGTTCCAAGACACTCACCTCCTGAAATTCCTAGCTTATATAGTTGATACATACTCCAATGCAGCAAAATAAAGCTTGAACTAGTATAAGAGATAAACCTGTTGTAAGACAGTCGAACACACGAATCTGAGCTGCTCCTCTATAATACAGGAACTCTACATAACAAAAGCCCAACTTCCATTCAATCTATCAATCAGAAATGGACAACTTAATGTTGAGACCATTGAATGCTCTTAATATCAATCCCTTGTTGATACATTTCATAAAGAGGACTCATCTCCCTCAACTTAAGCACCTGTTTAACCGTCAATTCGACCGCCCTATCAATCTCCTCTTCAGTGGTAAACCTCCCAATTCCGAACCTGATAGAGGTATGAGCCATCTCTTCATCAACCCCAAGAGCCCTCAACACATAACTAGGCTCTAAACTAGCACTAGTGCAAGCACTCCCACTAGAAACAGCCACCTCCTTCAACCCCATCAACAAGCTCTCCCCTTCAACAAACCGAAACGACAAGTTCATATTCCCCGCCACACGCCTCTCAGCACTACCATTCACCTCCACAGCATCCACTCTCTCTCTAATCCCTTTCACCAACCTATCCTGCAACGCTTTAATCCTCTTGTCATCATACTCCATCTCCCTAGCAGCAACCTCACAAGCAGCCCCAAACCCAACAACCAACGGAGTCGGAACCGTCCCACTCCGAATCCCCCTCTCTTGACCACCCCCATTCATCTGAGGCTCAACCCTAACCCTAGGTCGTCTCCTCATATACAAAGCTCCAACTCCTTTAGGACCATAAACCTTATGACCACTCAAACTCATCAAACTAATATTCATCTTATCTACATCAATAACAATCTTCCCTAACGCCTGCGCCGCATCGGTATGAAACGGAACATTAAACTCCTTACAAATCTTCCCAATCTCCTCAACAGGCTGAATCACACCAATCTCATTATTAACCATCATAATCGAAACTAACCCAGTATCGGGCCGAATAGCTTCTTTCAACTTCCCTAAATCAACCAGCCCATCTTTCTCAACCGGCAAATAAGTAATCTCAAACCCCTCCTGCTGAAGATGGCGGCATGAGTCAAGAACACACTTATGCTCAGTTTGAGTAGTGATAACGTGACGCTTATTAGAGCGGTGGAAATGCATCAACCCTTTAATGGAGATGTTGTTGGATTCAGTAGCGCCGGAAGTGAAGATGATTTCTTTAGGGGAAGCGTTGATGAGGGTTGCGACGTTTGTGCGGGCTGTTTCGACGGCGGATTCGGATTCCCAGCCGTAGAGGTGGGTGCGGCTGTGAGGGTTGCCGAATTGAGAGAGGTAGTAAGGGAGCATGGCGTCGAGGACTCGTGGGTCAACAGGAGAAGTGGCTTGCATGTCTAAGTAAAGTGGACGACCTGAGATTTGGACGCCTTTCATTGAGATTGAAGATTCGTTTGATGGTGGTGGAGGTGGGTGGTTTATGGCGGTTGCGGCGGCGGAGGCGGTGGAGAAGGAGCGAATTAGGGTTTGGGAGATGGGTGGGATTTTGCGGAGATTTGAAACTAGATGCTTTGAGAAGGTCATTTTTATGGATTTGTTTTGAGAAAGTGGAAAAAGAGAAAGAGAGAGAGTAGAGATGAAGATATGAAATTGGGGTTTAAGGGGTAAAGGGGAGAAGAGAAAAACCGACTTTTGCGGTGAAGGATGAAGGCAAGCTAAGTCCACGTTGAAACCATACAGCCGTAAAATATAAAAATATAAAAATATAAGAAAAGTTTGAAACACCTATTAGGGGCCGTTTGGTTAGGGGTTACAGGAAAGGGAAAGGGAAAGGGAATTAGTTGATTCCATTCCCTTAAATCTTGTTTGGATTGGGGGTTTTGTTTCTCCTCTTTTCCCCTCCATTACCCCAAATCCCTCTACTTTGATTCCCCACTACCCCTCCACTTAGAAATGGGGGAATGGAAAACCCTTGACCATCACCTTTGACCACCCAACCCTATCAACAACCACCTCCACCACCCCACTTCTATCACCCCACCCCACCTCCGTCAACCCAACCCCACCCCACCTCCACCACCGCACCCACCTACACCACCGCACCCACCACCACCGCACCCACCTACACCACCGCACCCACCACAACCGCCGCCACAACCACCACCAAACCACCTCCAACACCCTCAACCCTCCGAAACCGACCCCATCCCACTAGAAACTAACCCGCACCGTCGATGTACCACCCCACCCACCACCTCCGAAAACCATCCACCAACCCCGAAAAACTAGCCACCACCTCCGAAACCATCCACAACCTCGAAAACACATCCACCACCCACGAAACCACCCGCAAAACCACCACCCACAAAACCACACAAATTCGTAAATAAGAAAAACAAGAGTGAAAATAGGGAAATAATTCTTCAATTCATCAATAATAGCTTTATATGGTCGAATTCGACCAAAAAAACTTCAGATCTGAAGTTTTTATGGTCGAATTCGACCTTTAAAGCCTCGAATTCGACCAACAAATAGGCGGCTCATGTGGAGGAAGTTGGAAGGCGAGGTCGGCGGCGATGGAGGAAGTGGAAAGGCACGGGTCGGTGGCCAGGGAGGAAGTAGAAAGGCGGGGCGGCGGCGGTGGAAGAAGTGGAGGGGGCAGTAGCTCATCTAGAGTGAGAAATAGTGGTGGAGCAATAGTGAGAGGTGGAATGGATATATACCAACCAAACAACCCTTTTCATCTAAGGGTTTTGGTTTCCTTTCCCCCTCTACCCCTTTCTTGATTCCATTCCCTTTACCTCATTGATACCAAACGCCCCCTTATTACGTTTGATACTCTTTGATTCAGTTAAAAGCCAAGCAAAAAGGAAAATATAAAAATATACTCCATCCGTTTCATTTTAATCTACACACTTTTCTTTTTGGTCTGTTTCTTTTTAATCTATATACTGTTACTTTTTCTATTTTAGTAACATGTTACATCTACTTTCTCCTTTTTTTTCCACTCATGTCATTCACTTTTTAATATTTTAATCCACTTTTTACTTTCTCCTCTCTCACTTTTCAGTTTCTCTCTCCACCTTTTCAGTTTATCTCTCATACTTTTGTACTTATTCTTTGGTTCTCCCCCCAAAGTGAAGTGAGTAAATTAAAATGAAACGGAAGGAGTAAAAAATACTTATAAGAAAAGTTTGAAACACCAATTATTACTTTTCATACTCTTTTATTCAGTTAAACCAAGTCCTTATATAGTTCCTTCAAAGACGAATTTAATTTAGTCTTGTTTAATTGTATCTTGTTTTTCTTTAATACCTATTGTAGATGATGTTTGAGCTTCAATTAATGAATTTTCTCTTTCAAAAAAAAAAAAAAAAAAACCAAGTCCTTATGTTTATTTATTATTCTTCAAAATTCATTTACAAAAAATTAATATTAAAAATACATTCACAACCTTTATTATTTTTTTATATCAGCGAATTAATATATCAGATTTTAAGTGTAATCATAATTATAATACGGATGGATTATAAAATAGAATAACAAGTTTTGAAATTAACGCACGCATCACGTGCGTATAAGGCTATATCATACGAAAAAAACTGACTATATTAAAAGTGATTATATCATACAAAACTGAACATATTAAAGGAAAACTAACTATATCATATGGTTTTTAGTGCAATAAGTTATTGTGAACCCGGTCCATCCAAGTTTTTGGTTAATTAAGAAAAAAACACAAAGGCTCTATCATCGACTTCTCGTAAGTGAGAAGGTTTATTCTCGTAATCACCCTTAACTAAAAACAAATAAAATGAATCACCTGTAAGTGAAGGGTTTATTATCGTCAGTCAGTGTTTATCCCTAACAAAGAAAATTAAAATAAACGACCCCGAAGTATATAATTGCATTCTCAAGGCAACTTTCTTATTTATGATCTACTTAAGCTAGTAAATAACCCTAAATTACCACTTGATACTTTAATTTAAGTTAAAAAAAGTTTTGTTAATTCAAAAAATATATATTTTGTTTAGTACAAATCACTAGATTATATTTAAAAAAACAAAAAAGGTATAAGTAAGTATAGTTCAGTGAAAAAAAGTTCAATTATTAATGAAAATAAGTCCAATTTAATACAAAACAGTTTAAATATAACAATGCGAAGGGACATTTTAATTTTCTTTTTATGTGGAGGAAATTTTAATCTTATGCTTTCATGTTTGTATTCTTCCTGACTTCTAAGTTTCTAGTTGTTATATGATAGTTCGGGTAAAATAGGGGATAATTCATAATATGGGGTTTGGAAACAGTGCAGGATTAAGATGCTTTGAGTATAAAACATCTTGTTATAAGTTATAACAGTTAGTAACATTAAATTCCTTCCTCCGGTTTGAGAAATTTGACTTTACTCTATCTATATTTGGTGTTTAAAGGTTTTAATATATGTGATAACATATGGTCATTTTACTCATTGGCTTTTTCCTTTCCAATTGCTCTCATAAGTCATAACCCTCCGGCCATTATAAAACTCCATCTGCTTTTTTTTTTCTACATACTTTTTACTTTGACACTTTCTATTTACTTTACTTTAATCATTATTTGTGCTATATATACTTAAGAAAAATATATAGTCAAGCGAAATCTTATTAGATTGGCTTCAGCACATATTTCCGAATATGAACTTATATTGTAATTTTTACTCATTGATAATTGAAGATAATAATAATCAATTTTTGCTTTGGCAAGCATGAACATCTAAATGGCTATAGTTTCCTTGTGAGTTTTTCATTGGTACGTTATGGGTGTAAAATTGTCTCACTATATATTTCTATGTCATATGATTTTATTTCAGGGTTTGAAACCAATTGAATTACTTTAACATGGCATCTGTTACGGGGGAGCGAGTGAAATTCCAATTTCAATTTTCATAAAGCTTTGTTTGTTTGTGGGGATTGGGAGTAGAAGATGCGAATGGAACAAGAATTTAAACTTATATCCCCATCATTCAAATACCTAGTGGGAGGAAATCATAGAGGAACATAATTGAAAGGTTAAATGACTAACATGTTATTAGTAAAGAGAAAGGAGAAAGGTCTTAATAAAGATGTTTATGCAATTATGCTACGTATTCCCAATCTTCTACTTATTACAAATCAAATAAGAAATTTCCATGAAATCCTAATCATCAAATTTCTATTTCTATTCCATCCTCAAACTCCCATTCAAATGCACCAAACAACCATATATAAACTTCCCATTACAAATTGGAAAAATGTGGGTTCAATAAATTCTTTGCAACTTTATGTTAAAAGCAAAGTTGTGGAAAACGGCAGATCCTATTATTGTGTATTGCTTCTATGCAGATGCAAAGCATGAATTTATTCACCTATAAGTTTCCTATAGTGATTAGGAAACTAATCTAATACAAAAGATAAACTTGCCATAATAAAGGATATAGATATACCCAAACAACCGAGGTACACTAGATCTCCAATACTCTCCCTTAAGGTGGAGTGTGAAGGTTACGAACACCCAACTTGGACGGTAAGAAATGAAAATGGGCACCGCCTAAAGCTTTGGTAAACAAATCAGTCAATTGGAACCCAGTGCGAACAAAAGTAGTGAATGTAACACCTGCTAAAAGGAGCTCACGAACAAAATATCAAAATCAATCTCAATATGTTTGGTGTACCCATGAAAAACAGGATTAGCAGTAGTGTAATAGCCGCTTGATTATCACAGTAAACTCGTACGGGTTGAAGATGAAAAACGCCCAGTGCAGCAAGAAAACTGTAAAGCCACTTGATTTCAACACAACATGAAGCCATGGAACGTTATTCGGCTTCGGCCGAAGAACGAGAAACAGTATGTTATTTCTTAGTCTCCAAGAAATAGGTGAAGATCCAAGCAGCACAAAATAGAAAATTACAGACCGGCGAAAAGGGGACCTATTGACGGAAATTTTTTGGTTAAATAGCCACCTTTTAAAATTTTTTGGTTAAATAGCCACCTTTTTTACTCTTTTTTTTGTTGGAAGCCACCTATTGACGGAAATTGGGGTTTGACTAACATTTTCCGTCGTTGACCATCACGTGCATGGCACGTGATGTCATAACACTCCTTCCTTCTATTTTTTTCCGATTTTCCCACCCAAACCCATGATCTTCCTTCATCTCTCTCTTTCTCTCTCTCTTTCTCTCTCTTCCTTCATTTCATCTCTGCAGTTGAGAATCTCAATTCCCCCTTCATCTCACTATGTCTCTTTGAATTAAATTGGTTGACATTAAATTTCTTGGAGGAACAAAAGCTTTAGGCCAGTAAATTCTCTACTGAAGACCCTATACTCTATACTCTACTGCTAGGTAATGATGGCTCCATAGGCAATCTGATTATTACAACTGAACAGGTATGTAATGACGCACCTACTTCACTTCAATCTCACTTCACTTTTGTACTTTGAGCTCTTAAAAAAAAATTCCTTATTTGGAACTGCCATGGCTGCTACATGAAGTTCGAAGAAGGCAGGGAAAGCAGTTGGGGGGACCAAATTCACAATTCAACAAATACCTAGGTGAGTGTACTTTGTGATTGATTAAAAAAGCATACTTTGTTGCTTGTATGTTTGTTTAATTAGGGTTTATGTTTAAAATTATGTGGATTAATGCATATTTAAAGTGCAATTGGTGGGATTATATGAATAAAATAATATCCCAGGAATTATGTGCATAGAGGTTAGCTAATTTGAGCTTGTTAATGTGCAAGTGGGTTCTTAATTTACTAAATTTTGTAATCTTGTAATTGATTAAAAAATCATGCTAGTGTAATATGTAATTTCAATAGGTTTTGTGCAATGATTTAAGTGCTTATTAGTGTTGCTTGGGGTTTATTATTATTTTTGATCAGGTTTAATGGTAGGATAAATGTGTTGTGGCCTATTTATAAAACTATGGAGAAGATCAACATTAGGTTATACCATGGTGGGGAATTTGTGACCAAAAACCACAAGACAACCTATGAAAAAAGGGTGGACAGTGCCAGATCAAGGCTAGTTTTGAAACCTAATGTGGATGAGGTAGCTTTTTTTGAGTTTGTGTATTGGATTAAGGATGAGTTAGGATATAAGGATGTGGGTAAAATATGGTTTAGGAAACGTGGATGTAGCTTGTTTAATGGAAGGCAAGAGCTGAAGAGTGATGCAGAGATTCCTGAGTTTTTGATGTCAAAGGAGAAAGATGGATGGTACCATCTTTATGTTACACATGGGAGGGAATTTGATGGGGCAGGGGGTAGAAATTTGGATAGGAGATATATGGGTGAGTCAGCAAACAAAGTTGGTGGAAGAGAAGAAAATAGGGGCCCATCCCCTGTGTCCAGTGTCATGGTTGTAAAGCTTGCAAGCTACAAATTTCCTGCCAGGGTTTTCATTCGTCCATGAAGTCCTCACAGCTACTTCAAACCCACATTTGCACTTCCTTTTCTTCAACATCATAACTGCGTAATTCACCAAGTAAAAAAATTGATTTTTAACCCTAATTTCAGAACAAACTTGTCAATTATAAACCCTAATTCTAAACTGGACAAAAGAACAAAATAAAAGGATTTTTATGCTTACCTCAATTGAAATGGAGATGAATCCCTTTTGCAAGTTATGAGAATCCCTTACTTCATTCAAGGGAGAGAGAGAGAGAGAGAAAAAAAAAAACAGAGATGAAAGGAAGAGGAAGATGATGGGTTTGGGTGGGAAAATCGGGGAAAAAAAAGAAGGAACAAGGAGTGTTATGACATCACGTGCCATGCACGTGATGGTCAACGACGGAAAATGTTAGTCAAACCCCAATTTCCGTCAACAGGTGGCTTCCAACAAAAAAAAGAGTAAAAAAGGTAGCTATTTAACCAAAAAAAATTAAAAGGTGGTTTTTCACAAAAAAATAATTTTAAAATGTGGTTTCTGACAAATTTTCCTAAAAGAAATGAAGTACAATGTAGATTTTTAGCAAACACCATTCAATGATTCAAACACACCCTAAAAAAACCCAACTTGGAGCCCTTAGGTGAGAAGGAAGAGAGGTGAAAAGTGGTTTCCATGTGAAAGCATGCGAGTGATCTACAGTTGAAGTAAGAAAAGGAGGTCTTCCCTTCTTATAAATACTTGTATAAAAGTTTTGAGTGTTCCTGTTATTGGGGGTAGTTCAAGATCCACATCTGAGTGTCATTTGAACTTCCTTTTCAGAGAATGAGAGCCTAACTTACCGACATTTACTCCTCTTTTAAATCCTCCAAAATATTTCCGTTTCTCTACCATTAATTACTTTCTTCTTCAAATTATAAACTTTCATTTCCTTACTTTTTTTGGGTTTGAATCAAACATCACAAACCCACTGAGTGAGAAAAGTTTGTCTTCCTTATTCTATTCACTGGATTAGCATTGCCTTTATTTGTCATTAAGGTCAGTTTTTGAATTAATCTTTTACTTCTAGTTAGATCTCTTTCCATCTTTATTCTTCTTATATTATTTTGCATCTGGGTTTTTGTTTTTAATATAGTAACTATGTTGTATCCATAATATTAGTTGGGTATATATATTTGATTATTTCTGGGTTTGATGAGTTTTACTTGTCACTGTATAAGGGTATAGTAATTGACAATTTCTAGATTAACATATTACTTAATTTAGTTTGTTGTATGGGGAAATATGTGTGATCTTTTGAATTGTGTCTTTATTTTATTTTTTTGCTGGAGTGGGTTTGTGAGATGTAATTTCTATGTTTGTATGATGAAATATTCCTGGAGTTGATCCGAAATCATTTTGTTATCTGACGCTTTTATCTCACAATTCTCAAGTAGTTAAACGTGTTGATGTCTTATGATGATACTATAATATTGTCTTTCAATCTCATTTTAGTGACACTCTAAATTTTATGGGTGGTGATGTTTTTGATTGAATCATTAGAGCAATGCATTTTTAATCTGTCAGTGGGAAACAGTTCAAGCTTAATTACTCCAGGGTATTCAGTAGATTTGCATTTGAATACATTAAAGTAGCATAGAATGGTATCAAGATTGTATTTTTTTTTTCAGTTTTGGTGATTAAAGATTTTATTTTTGTTGAATGTTTGTACCAACAGAAACATTGTTCCAGATTAGGGTTTCAAGAGGTGGAAAAAGAGAATATATAATAACATCATAATACTCAACAACTATGTTTAAGCTATCGCCTCGTAGTAGGGGGCCGAGATCTAACAAGGGTTTCAAGGTAAAGCATGCGTTGCAATTGATTCTGTTGTTGGGCGTTGGAATCTGGCTAGTATACCAAATCCAGCGCTCGTACAACAAAGACAAGACGTATGGAGAGGGAACGAAGGTCTCGGAGAAGTTACAAGATGGGATTGATAAAATTAGGTTGGGAAGGAAGGATCTACCTGAGTTGGAGGAGACATCAAACTCGGATGAGAAGAATGATGCGGAAGAGGATGAGGAGAAGAAAATCGAAAGTGAGGATGTAAAGCCAGGTGAAAATGAGGATAGAGGAGAAAAAATGGATGAGAAACCCAAAGAGGAAGCTAAGGATGAGAGCGCAGAGAAGCAAAACGAGGAGCGCACAGAAGAAAGAGAAGTGAGTAAAGAAGGAGAGGATGAGGGTAGGGAAAGTGAGAAGGAGATTGAAGAGGCGAAGGATGAAGAGAGGGAGCAAGAACAGAGTAAGGACAAGGAAAATGAGGTAAAGGAAAACAAAAGTGAGGAGGAGCAGCTAGAAGAGAAGAAAGAGCTGGAAAATGAAGCTAAGGAAGAGAACAAGGAGAATGAAAATGAAGGTATGGGAAATGAAGAGAACAGAGCTGATGAGAAGGAGAAAGAGGAGAGCAAAGAAAATGAAAATGGAATGCAAAAGACTGATGAGAGTGAAACGAATGAGAATAATGAAGAGAGCAAAGTGAGTGGAAATGAAGAAGGGAAGGAGATTGCTGGATCTCAGGTGGAGCAGAGCAAAGAGAATGAAGAAGCTAAAGAGGAAAACAAAGAGAATGAAGCTGTGCAGAATGAAGGCCAAGAAAAGGAAAACACAGAAGGCAGGAGGAATGAAGAAACCGAAGCAGAAGATAAGGACGCTAAGATTGAAAATTTGGGTTCATCAGATGATCAGGTTCAAGATGGAGTCAAGGATGACAGAGCTGCAACTGAGGAAGAGAACAAGGAAAATAGTTCTTCAACCTCAGAGCTGAATGCATCTGAACAGAAAGAGAGTAATAAAGAAGTGTTAGAAAATAAGACCGAGATTGATGCAACCAAAACTGATACTGCTGAAAAGCAGGATTCTTTGCAAGATGCGGGTGATCACCCCACTGAAACTGCAGAGTCTAGTGAAGACAAGCAATCAAACAGCACTACATTCAGTGATGAAACATTTGCCTCACAGAATCAAAATGATGCAGCAGATAATGCAAGCTCTAAAGAGGATAATTCCAATGTGCAGGAAGTTGTATCGGAGAAACCTGAGAAAATTGAAACAGGTTCAAGTGACAATCAATCAGATGCAAAATCTGATCCTGGCTCAAAGAGCGAGGACACAAATAATGTTGAAGGCGGAGGTTCTTCAGCAGAAGGTAACACAGCTTATGCGGATACATCTGGTCATGAGGGTGCAAATGGTGAGAATCCAGAGAGAACTACCTCGAGAAACTCTCCTGGAACAAATGAAACAACTGAATCTAACAACCATGATCAAGTTCAGTCTTCCCATGATTCAAACTCCCAGAAGAAGAAAGAGGACGAATCAAAAGTAGATGACAGCCAAAATGCAGAGAAACGTGAACAAGTTGACTCTGCCAACAATTCAGATTCCGAGCTGCAGCTGCATCAACAACAAGAAGAGCAGCAGCAACAACAACAACAACAACAACAACAGGAGCAGCAACAACAACAACAAGATCAGCAACAACAACAACAAGAGCAGCAGCAACAACAACAACAACAACAACAAGAGCAGCAGCAGCAACAACAACAACAACAACAACAAGAGCAGCAGCAGCAACAACAACAACAACAACAACAACAACAACAAGAGCGACAGCAGCAGCAAGAGGAATCATCAAACTCTAATGAAAACTCAAATACGCAGCAGCATGTGCAAGTTGAATCTTTAAACAGCTCAGAGTCAGAAGGCCAGAAAGAGGACCCAACAAATGTTGAGCAACATCATGAAGCCGAGACTTCAGTCACTCAAGATGTTAAAGATCGAACTGATTTAGAAACTCTACCAGATAGTGATAATGAAGGGAGCAACAATAGAGATGCGATTGCAAAGTGATGATTCTGATTAGGCGCTCAAACGGCAGTTTCATGTTTAACCCCACTTGAGAGATGAGTTGCTTTTATTTTTCCTTTTCTTGAGAAAGTGAGGGCTCGTTAGTTTGGGGACCGTAGCAGTGAGGAAATCAATGGCAAAAGTAAAACTATGGAGATATGTAGAATAGCACAATTATATAAATTACTCATTTTCACTTGTTTGGTTTTTATGAGGAAACTTAATTGATGATAACTTGATAAGTAAAGAATTTCCGTAGTGTTGTCCATTGTTTGTTTGTTTAATGCCAAAGCTATTGAGTTTGTATGTAAAATTACAAATTTACAACAGCAATAGATTTCTGAGCTTTCCACAAGCTTTTCAAATATTTTCTAAGGATATCTTATAGACCAAATAAAATTAGAAAATTTCCATATAGTAGTATTTCTTTAGTTTTACTTTCCAATGGGCTTCTCTGTGAATAAACAAACATGGTAGAAATTAGGAATCTATACATTTCTACTTAATTCTTATTGATTATACATTCCCAAACACACCGAGGAAAAACCCTTGTAACAACACCATGCAATAACAACACCATGCAAAGTTGTTTCTCCATACAAGTATTATTAGGTTACCCGTTTCACTTTGTATATATGTAAGATAGCTCAACTGTTGAGAAATGATACCAGAGTACATGATGATGATGATACAGGTGCTGCGTAAGAACTAAACTCAAATTCGATCAATTGTTTATGAAGGATATAATCGACTATTGAGTGTCCATTTCAGATTTATGTTTGCTTACCTGCTGGATTGATTTTCCATTTTTCTTATCCACTTTATGGACCATTAATAGGAACTCTAGATATTACCATGTTAAGGTAAAATAAAAATTGGTTTGATTTACCTGTCAAAAAAAAAAAAAAAAATTTGGTTTGATTTTGGTCCAAGGTTAATCCAATCTGAAATAAACCTTGGTTTTTGGATTTAAGTCCATTCCAGTTCAAAATGTCCACCAAGTTCAATCGAAACTTGCGAGTTTATATCCAATTTGATAAATCCAAAAGAATAAAATTAGTTATATTTTTGGCCAAATGTGACATAGGTATAATATTGAGCCTATATTTTGGCCAAATGTAAAAATTATCCTCGCAAAAGCTAAACATAACAAATTAAAAACGCTTAAAGAAGATTACATATCCATATAATTTCATTTTGTTATATGTCACATTGAATCCAAACACTCCCGATCCAATCCTATCCAAAAACCTAAATTCTTCAAGAAGATTGAGTCTGTATATGTTTTTTTTTTTTTTTTTTTACATAATTACTGACTTACAATTGTGATTTGTGGCCATATATTTGATGTCTTTCATTAGGGACATCACGAAATAGAAACCATTTGGGCTTTACCCTATCCATTAACCGGATCTAATTGGAGCATATACTTGTATTGATCGATCATTATAGTTTGACTCTTCTCTGCCGAGAAGAAATCTTCCTTAGAGAGTACTTCCTTCTTTGCTTGCTTGAAAACGGAAGCTTGCAAGATTGCTTGGTACCCTTTGCACTCTTTGCAATCATTGGCAATCAGTAATTCATCAGTCATTTTCAAATTCCACTAACCGTAATGCACATCAAGATCATATTTAACATCAGATGTGATTAATCAATCCGATCCGAAAAATCAGTTACAATGCTCAGACAAATGCACAAACATCAAACTAAAAAGTAACATAAAGGTGGAACCTAACAGGACAAGGAATAGATGACAAACTTGGTTTATTGGTTGCGATAGCAACAATTTGCAAAATCACTAGATATTATGATACGTTTTAGGAATGTATACCAAAGGGTTAACCTCATTTTATTTGATGAGTTACACTATCCAAACGTCCAAACAAAAACGCAAAACTAAAAGATGAAAACCCTCCCACAAGCAGTCCATACATTCCTGGACAAAGAAGGTTGAGATGCTTGAGAACTATTGAAAAGATCGAAGTAGAAAAGTCATCTTGGAAACATGGGATTTGATCCAATCGCAGTAGCATAAAATAATATCACAGCAAACAGATGTGATCAATGGTGGTCCTTCACCTCAAAAAGCCCATCGGGACCTGAAAACCACAAGGCGATGTGTGAGAGATGCGTATTAGTAGTCTTCAAGCATAAAAAAAAAAAATCAAGTGATTAAATCATTAACAATATTTTTCCCAAAAATTCTAAATACCAAGAGCTATCAGCAACTATAAAATGAGCAGATAATTTCCATTGCTGAAAGAAGAAAAATTGTGCAAATTAGTAGGTGCACACGTCCGTATGGTGAGGAAAGTGCACACGATGAACATCAAGCACTAGGTTATGAACATAAAGACCAATACTAATGAACATATACTAACAGAGATGTACATATGTTCATTTGGCTTGTTAGCTATGTACATGTGTTCATTTGACTTGTTATTCAGGTACATTTGGCTGGTTAGCCATGTACATGTGCGCACCTTCCTCACCATACGGACGTGTGCATCATCTACGGATTGGAAAAATTGGGAGGTAGATTAATTGTTAAACTTTAGCCATAACCAGTTAACCACCCTAACCCCAAACTGGATAAGTAGATGGAATCTTTGGATGTTGAGTTACTACTCAAAATGTGACCTCTCTTTTTGCCTATACCGAGAAATTCCACATAAAGTGCTAGAAACTTATTACTTCTATTTACAAGGTGAGCCAAGTGATACTAAACAACAGAATCTGTGGAAGCTGCAACTCTAGCAATTTATTATTCAAAATTAAACACAAAGAGTGTAGAGGGACACAGAGTCTAATTACAACCTCCAAAAAAATCCTTGAAAAATTTCCATTTCATCTAACTAAAAGTTTCTGCGTTCACTCTAGGTTGCTCAGCAAACATTCTGTTAAGGAGAGAAGGGAGATAGCTACAAACAAAACTACAACAAGGACATCTAAGAAGGATGAACATATCAAAAAGTAAAACATTTAAAACAAAAAAATAGAGGTAGATCCTGAGGCAGAGTACAGATATTACGGACTATATATGACGATATTGGTTCTCTCTAGCTGTGAAGATGAAGTATAGAATATGGTAATCCTAGGGAACGAAAACAGAGGAATACCCATGATAGAAATGATAAAGTCAGACTACTGCCATTATCCAGCCACAAGTGATATCAGCTGTGGAGTCAGATGCAGATAACGAGTTAAATCTCCTTTTCACGCCCTTCTAACATGTAATGACACACAAAGAGGTCCCAGAGATTTGTTCGCAGCGGTACAACTAGTTTTAAAGTGAAACAGGAAGTCAATGTACTTGCAAGTTGCAACCTCTATGGCCTTCCACAAAATTGTTTCAGGAAAAATGTGATCAACTTGCATCCTTGGCAAAATTCCTAGCAACAACTCTGCTCACCCACAATAAGCAATGCTAAGCACTAGGTCAACCATATGTTTCCAGTAGTAACTTGTAATGTCTACATCTTCGTATAGCATATACTCAATCGTCCAGAATGAACTTTAAATATACTAATGTGGGATGTCTAAAAATCACCCGTCTCTAGAAATAGTAATGGTTTATAGTTTATAGTCGGATCTTGCAGAATACCCTACTAACATTGAGTAATAGGTAGAAAATTGGAGTTCCCCAACTATCATTAAGGATCCTTTGGCAAAGTATAGTCATAACCTTACGCATAAGGTGTTGGGATAATGCAAGAGACCAAGGGAGTACTAGTATAGAGTATTTCTAATAAAAAGATTAGACATGGGTTGAGATCACATGTCCCATTTAATGTCTCATCTTTGTCTCACTCCCTTTTAATTTTGATACCTCATCAATATATAATAAGCTACCTTGTATAATTAATAAGAGTTGGTAAAGTGACAAGATGAGAACTACTTGTGACCAATAGATGTGACACCAAGTGGGATAGAGGATCCATACTGATAATAAATAGACATCAATAGATCATGCATACAGATACAAATCGAGATACCAAAAAGCACGTGACAGAGATTCAGAAAGGTCGCTAACAGGCTAATATCTTTTATAGTTAGAAGGAACTCATAAGAAAATAAAAGAAACTAAATTTGACTTCTTCTCATGTCTGATTTTGTTTATCTATATAGTAAAATTTAATATGAAAGGGAATTGATAGGAAAAAAGTGCATTTAAAATGTTTCATTTAACTTTCATATTAAACTGGCAGATATGTCACTGAAAATTGGAATGTTGAATAATGCAAACAAATTTCTCACTTTTCTCCCATTTTCTCTCTAATTTCTAGCCAAACAAACAAATTCTCCCAATTCATAGATATCAACAACTAAGACGCTGAAGTTAAAGAAGCAACCAAGTTCATATAGTACAAAATATCATTTAAAAAGAACTGGACAAGGTGAAATCATACCCCATGGGAACTCCTTGTTGCGAATGTGCATATAAGGGTATGCCTGCAAACAGATCACAAAGACAAAAATGAGACCCTATCACTATTTTATTAACTTAACAATGACAAACTTGAGCAAACAACATATTCAAAAAGCATCATATATCACATGAATGAAGTCAGATAGTCACTCATTTATAAAGGACGAGATGCATACAGCAAAGACAACATCTTTTTCATTATACCATATGATCCACCACAGCAATTCAATAACATACGATGAAAGAATGCAACCATGAATAGCACTATTTCAATAATCATTATTATTTCTTCCGCCTATTCTCTAACCAAAATAGAAGATTTGAAGGGTATAAACAAAAAAAAAAAAAAAAAAAAAAGCCTCTTTCTTGTGCAAGTTGTACCAATACATCTAAAGCACTAACTTAGTATAAATATTAGCATCGCTCTATGATAGTAGGTTCACTCAATCATGATCAAATTCAAACTTTAAGCATAACAGCGAGACATACGATTCGTAATCCAATGTAGGAGACTAGGAATAGTAATTAATAAGAAAATGGGTAAATGACAAAACATTAGAACTCACAGGAGGCTCGTCGTAGTGATGATGACCCTTGGAAAGAGTGTAGATTGCTAAGACTGTGCAAGAGACTATTCCAAGATATGAAATCTTCTCCCATTTGGCAGCCTCTTTCGCCTCATCTTAAACAACAACATTTTTTTTTTTTTTTTAAATCAACATCAATTTCACAGGAAAACATAAACCATAAGCGAAAAACGATAAAAAAAAAACCTAATTATAGGGATACTAATTTGTTAAATGCTTCACCAAGATACTCAATCAAACAAAACAATGGCTAATTAATCCAAAAAAGAACAAAACCCTAATATGATTAGGTGAATAATCGAACATAATGAAAACATTCAGATGCTGAAATATTGTTAAACGGAATTTTAATCAAAGCTACAAATTAAGAATCGTAAGGTCAAATTCTTAAAAGAGAGAGAGAGAGAAAATTACAAGCTTCGTCGTGATGAGAGGAAGAAGAGAAGGAGCGCTTGAGAAGATCGGAAGAACGACCATTACGAATGGCGGATTGAACGCCAGATCTGAGTTTACCCAATGCCATCGCCATTGTTGTTGCTTCTCTCTCTTTAAGTTCTCTTTTCCGATGAATGAATTAAGCTGGAAATGGAAAAATGAATGAAAAAGAGTTTTTGCGAAACCGATATAGGCTTTTTGCTTTCTTGTTCTTGCGGCGTTGGGCTTGGGTTACATGCTTTAGCTTCCATCGACTAGCCCGCTAATTGATGAGATCAAGACGATTAGTTGTTCGAGTAGCTGTTAACTATTTTGAGCTAGTGATTAACTATCGGATATTAGTTGTTACAGGTCCGCTATTAAAATATTATTAAGTAAAATTAATGTTAGGGGAAACTAGATCTTATATTGGTAAAACCACTTACACTTTTTCTGAACTCTTCTAAGCCGTTTTTAATTTTTCTTAACTGAAATTTTCTTTAATTTTCTATAAATTAAATAGAAATAAGTTAAATAAAACAGACCCAAAGTATATTACAAAATAAAGTACACTAGTTTTGAAGCCCCTGCGTTGCACGGGATGTTGTTTATATTTTTGTTGATAATGTTTTTTTAAAATTGTTGTTTTGTGTTGATATGAAATGAGATTTTTCAACACCATTTTATTTACATACTTTCTCCATTCTTTTTCTATTGCAATAATCACCACTTTGGGTAGTTTCATCTATTGGGACCACTCCACTTTTCGTACAATAAGCAACTATATTTGACAATATTGTCTTTACATTTATGTTAATGAAACCATCATTAATTACTCAAATTACCTCATAAACTTGCGTTTTACTTTATTAAGACTTTAATTATCCCTTGCTTTTATTAATTAAAGGGGTACCTCTATGCTAAACTACCCAAATTTTCATTTCCATAAAAACCATGCTAAACCCCATTGTTGCAGTAGAAAAATAGCGAAGAAAGAATTTGTCATTATATTCTAATTTCTAAATTTGTTATTGCGATATATAAATTATATAATTTTTAATATTCAACTGAATATTGTAGCCAAGTCTATTATGAAATGGTAACCCTATAATTGGTATGACTAACAATAGCTAACACAATTTTAACATGAAGAATACCCAAATGATCGAGACTTGACGAAAATAGGGTACTTATTTAATAGATGCGGGAAAGAAAGAATAGAGTAAAACATGAGTGTCAGTCACAACTTTAACTTTTAATGGCACATAAACACTATAAAAAAAGACCATAGTGATGGTATCATGAATAAAATTAATTAAATATAAAACTAATCTCTACTAATAATCGAAAATACTATTTAAGAGAAAAATATAACTCTTCATCCATCATGATCATATCAAACTTTCTCCTTTTTTATGATCCGTGACCTCAAATAGTCTAGAAAAGCGGACCTTGATTTCCTAATTAGTTTTAGTAGAATTAAGTTCATGAAGAAAAAAATAAGATCTGACATATAGATATATGGAAAAGACAAACATAAATTATTACGTATACGATAAATATTATAGGAATAAAATAATTAGACAATTACATAATATCTCTGCAATGTTGTTGACAAACTTTCATTTGATTCTTCATGTAATGCCACCATGGTATGCTACAGGTTCAAAGTTATAAATATGTATTTTTTATCTTTATATAACTTGATTTTTAAAAGTATGATTTTGAAAGATATAATTGCTATTATCACATATGATACGCTATTTATTTTTATAGCTATTTTTATATGTATTTAAAAATAAATAATAAATAATATGTTATTGTTCATCTAAATAAATATTTTTTCATAAGTTGTAAAACTATATTGTATATGGAACTAATTTCAAACCATATTTCGAGCACTCTCCAATGGTAAAAAAAAATATAATATTGCGAATTTATAGCAAAAGTTATATTCAATTTACATATTATAATAATTTAGATTGTTTATCTAAAATCAGACTGTAATATTCACTTATCCAAAACACCTTATATGTATTTATATATATGTTGGACACTATTTTAAAAAAAAAATTAAAAAGAATGAGATGCCATGTTTAGATGGAGCTCTCTATAATATCCTGATTTCTATGGTTATTTTTTAAAATCAAATTCTAATTTTTTCATCATCTAAAATTCTAATATATATGTAACTTTATAGCCATAGATTTTAGTTTTTGTTGTAATAATAAAGTTTCCTTAATAAATTTTGTTTCAATACTAAATTGTTTTGGTTCATTTGAGTAAAGTTGAGGTTTTGAAAGATAATATATTTAATCCTGTAAATCAGACCTATGATAAAATGCTATAATCGTCACATATTGTACATTTTACTTATAGCTATTATTTTATCTATCTAAAATAAAGACTAAATAATACGTTACCATTCATCTAATTAAATATATTTTCATGAGTTATAAAACTATATCGTAAATGGATCATATTTTGAAGCATATTTCAAGCGCTTTTCAGTGGTGAACAATTATAATGTTTTGAATTAGGTAGCAAAAGTTATATTCAATTTACATAATATAATAATTTAGGTTGTTTATTTAAAACGAAACTCTAATTACTCCCTATCCAAAACTCCCTTTATGTATTTAAATATATGTATAACTCTATTTTTTAAATATTTAAAATGAAAATTAATGACATGGCAATCCTACGTGGCACTCTCTATTTCATAAGTTGTAAAACTATATTGTAAATGGATCTTATTTTGGAGCATATTCCGAGCACTATCCAATTATACAAAAATTATAATATCCCGAATTACGTAGCAAAAGTTGTACACAATTTACATAATAAAATAATTTAGGTTGTTTATTCAAAACCAAACTCTAATTTTTGCTTATCCAAAACTCCTTATATGTATTTAAATATATGTAGAACTCTATTTTTATAAAAGATAAAAATAAAATTTGATGATGTGGCAATCTTACGTGGCGCGCTCTATGGCCTCGAAATCTTGAGGAGCTCCCTATGCTCCCGAAAAGTTCCTCCTTTATTTATATATATTGATTAGCATATCTAGTATTAGCTAAACTGTAATAATATAATGTACCACCTCCGTTCCTAAATAATAGTTACACTTTGACTTTTAACACTATTCACAAAATTCGATTTGACTATCATTTGTAATTTATGGGTAAGGAAAAATATAGTCATGTGGGATTTTGTTTGATTCGTCACGATATGTACTTTTAGTATACCAACTTTTTATAATTTTTTACAAATACAAAATTAGAGTTATTAGTACTCAAAGTTTTGCATTGGCATGCGTAAAAAGTGTAAGTGTAACTATTATTTGGGAACGGATGTAATATATATTAGAAGTTTTATTAAATTATATCAAATTTAATTAGTATGATATATAATAAACAAATATGGTTTTAAATTATTGTCAAAATAATCTAATGATAAATTTAAAAAGTCATTATTTGTCGTGTAAGTTATAATTTCTTTTGTATATGCAAAATGCTAGAATTTTTTTAACACCCAAGCTCTTTTTTTAGGTAAAGTTAATCATAAATAAAAGTCATATGAAATCTATAATAGAAATCATAACTGGAAAATATAAAACAATTTGGATCGAATAAAATTCTAAAAATCACAACTGTAGTAGATGAAATTTGATGTTGATGAATACTTTTTTCACATCATTGTTTGATATAGCCTTCCACAAGGGAGTCTTTTATTTGTTGTAGTTTTGAAATCGAACTTAATCTGATGCAATTGATTGTAGACGTTAAATTGACATCTATTGGGATACCTTACAAATCTTTATCAACAAATCAATTTGTCCTACATAATTAAAGATATAGCCCCAAACTTTCACAACGAGAGAAATAAAACCCAAAAGTATGGGTAAAAACCATTGAGTGTCTTGAGAGATTTTCCGAGTTACTACTTTTCATATTTTTTTTGTCAACTGAGGATAAATAGATGTCATGATATGATAATAATTGCATGTTATTTTGAAAAATAAACCCTTATGGGGATGAAAGCAGTAGCTGAACTTTCTACAAGGAATAACGGTAAGAGTTTATGTCTACAATGGTCTATTGTTATTATCATAAAAGTGTTAGGGATCTAACTATTTGTGTAAGTCTTTTAATTAGATATAATTATAAGACCTTATTATGTTTTATTTTAAAATATTAAAAAATAATATTATGTTGGATTTGTGGTTAAACTCTTACTTTTCATTTCAGAGGTCACGTGGTTGTTAACTAAAATAAATGATGTACTAATTTTATTTTCTTTCTTCAAAACTTATGTATGAGTAAATACATAAAGTTGATATACAATTGTGGTAATATGAGATAAAACTATTAATATTTGAGCAATAAAGTTTCGGATTTATGAACAAGGTATGGCTAGTGGTGAAGATAGCATTAGTGCCGAAGCAAATTATGGCAATCCGTAGATGGTGCACACGTCTTGTATGGTGAGAAAAGTGCGCACGATGAACATCAAGCACCAGGTTATGAACATAAAGACCAATACCAATGAACATATACTAACAAGCCAAATGTACATGTATAACAAGTCAAATGAACACATGTACATAGCTAACAAGCCAAATGAACATATGCACATCTCTGTTAGTATATGTTCATTGGTATTGGTTTTTATGTTCATAACCTAGTGCTTGTTGTTCATCGTGCGCACCTTCTTCACCATACGGACGTGTGCACCTACTAATTTGCAAAATTATGGGTCTGGAGATGTTGAGAGAAAGAAAGAGTTAGTGTAGAATCATGACTTAACTTATTGTTTTGTTTTTATCGTGTAGGATCTTACCTTATATTTTTCACCGTTTAGGACCTTAGAGTCACTTTTTCCGTCAATTGACTAATTGTAGTTAGTGGGCTAATTTAGTTTAATGTAATGCTCTTAAATAGAGGAGATTGAGAAAAAACATTTATTAGATCTGTACTTTTAATTGTTGAATTATAGAGGTTGTATCACTTGTCGTTGCCCATTAGTTCATATTCTCCATCTCTTATTACACATATTAATTTAATTTTACATTTAAATAAGTGAATTGTTTCAAACTCCAAGATAGGTAGAATATTGGGTTAAATATGCAAAAAAAAAAAAAAAATTAGAACATATTAAGCTTATAACAAGGTTAAAATTTATAATTGGTTTCACCTTGTAATTATTTGAAGATACGCATGTTGAAGAAGAAACGAGTGTTAAGGACAATTACGTGTATCGATGAAGGTATAGGCTTTTTATGTAAAAAAAATTGTTGGGCTAAATTATGTGTTCAGTTTTGACGGATTGTCTTTTGTTTGGGCCCATTTTTTGGACCAGCCTTTTTATGGCGAAGTTACTAAAATACCCCTACCTCAGGGAAGGCAATCCTCCACCAGGTGGGTGACTAAAATACCCTCATTTATTAGAGGTCCTATCCTCTATAAATAGCGGTTGTTTCACCAATCAAAAGGTAAGCAATTCTCGGCTACAAAACCCAGAGCATCTCTCTCTACATTGATCACTTTTCTCTCTACCTCAATCATTTGCGACTTGAGCGTCGGAGGGGCGATCCCGGGACCACCCCGGGGTAGGCTAACCTTGTTTTGCGGTGTTTCCGGCGTACGAACAACGGAGCTCGGGCGTACCTTCTTGGGGCCCACATCAAATCGACAACATATTACAATCCTTAATTTCTTGACGAGAAAGCTAGGTTTGGCGCCGTACGTGGGGACGAGTACAAGAAGTTACTTCGCCACCACTCAAGAAGATTCACCTTGTTGCTACTCGGTAAAACTCACCTCATTGTTGCTCAACAATGGCCCCAACCAAGAAGACACGCTCCCGAAGCCAACCGTTCGGGAGAGCTCAAGCATCCCGTATGCACCTACGGTGCTATCACTCTATCCCAATGATGATGATTCCACCCCAATGGAGAATCCATTGCGAAGTCGGTCATCTCGCAGCATCGGGTCAGACATAAGTAGCTGACCCTCCACCCATAACCTGCAATGACGTCACCTTGATTGCGGCTCATCTTCAACAAACTCTCCAAGCAAAGTCGATGGGTATGGCTTCCACTCGTCACGAAGAGATCATTCGTCCCTCTCGAAATGCACGGCCCTAACCGGCTGGGACTTAAACAAAGGGAAGGATCTTCCAAGGGCAACTCGGCTAGGCAAGCTACTCACGCCTCTTCAAGGTTGTCAAGAAACAAGGTTATCACTCGGAAGAATTTGTATCGAAGAACACAACTCATGAAGACTAATCCGAACAAGGGATGTGGTAACTCGGAACCGCAAAACCCCTCCAGGATACACGGTGGCACCCTCAAGTTTACGGTCGGCTCGGCCCGACGGAGGTGCCTATCAAAGGCACCCGATCATCAACGGTACCTACTCATTCAAGGTACCCACTCATCCTTGGGTGCCAACTTGGCCAAAGGCATATGCTCGCCTAGAGGTGCCTACTCATCAAAGGCACCCACTCGTCGATGGTACCTACTCATTCAAGGTACCCACTTGGCCAAGACATATACTCGGCCCGGAGGTGCCTACTCATGAGAAGCACCCACTTATAAAGGATACCTGCTCATTCAAGGTATCCACTCATCCTTGGCTCCTACTCGCTCGAGGATATGTACTCGATCATATGTGCCTACTCATCGGATGCACCTACTCATCCACGGTACCTCCATCACCTTGGCGTGTGCGAGCTACCTCCATCCAAGCACGACCCCCTTGGTCTAAAGAGCGAACTTGGACAAAGTAAATGAAGCGCACATCGGGGCACCTAACTCGAAGTGATTCATAATCCCGAGTCCCCACCCCCCTATCGGGACTGGCAGGATACCCCAGAACATGGGTCTCTCTCGATTTCCGCTGGACGATCGCCTCGGGAACGAATGATGCTACCCTATCCGTTCATCCAGCGTGGGGCTAATTACTTGGAACCCATTAGTTGGACAAATAAATACTCTCAAAGGAGGAAGGATGGGGCTAATAAGACTCAGAAATCCAGAATTTCTCCATCAGCGCCTCCTCAGTCATAAGAGGAGCGTCCTACTAACTTAGCCAAAAACGGCTCAGTATCGTTAATAGGCACCCTACTCGATATTCGAATAGTGTCATGAAACCTCCTCGGGAAACATGGAGCTCCTAAACTCCCCTGCATCGAGGAACATATTCATTGGCACCTCCTCAGCATTTTGAGTAGCGTCATTTATGAAATAGTAAGCCAAAATAAGGCTAAGGACCTCCCTCAACCACTTGAGGCTCATAAGCCTCCAACATCTCGAGGAGCGTCACATGACCTCACTCAGCAATTTAAGGAGCATTGCTCAAACACCTAGTCAAGTATGGCTAAGTACTCATGGCACCCACTCGGACAGCATGGGGGTCATTAGTCCTCATCCGAGCGGCGTCCTGCTTACTCGGTCAGCAGGAGCTCCCCTCCTCGCCGAGTCGCTTCTATACTTGGTCAAGTATGGCCTAGTATCAGCTAGCACCTATTCGGACGGCTGGGGCTCACTAGCCCCTCATCCGAGTAGGCTCATAACTTACTTGGTCAGCAGGAGCTCCCCTCCTCGCCGAGTCGCTTCTATACTTGGTCAAGTATGGCCTAGTATCAGCTAGCATCTATTCGGACAGCTGGGGCTCATTAGCCACTCATCCGAGTAGGCTCATAACTTACTCGGTCAGCAGGAGCACCCCTCCTCGCCGAGTCGCTTCTATACTTGGTCAAGTATGGCCTAGTATCAGCTAGCACCTATTCGGACAGCCTGGGGCTCATTAGCCCCTCATCCGAGTAGGCTCATAACTTACTCGGTCAGCAGGAGCTCCCCTCCTCGCCGAGTCGCTTCTATACTTGGTCAAGTATGGCCTAGTATCAGCTAGCATCTATTCGGACAGCCTGGGGCTCATTAGCCCCTCATCCGAGTAGGCTCATAACTTACTCGGTCGGCGGGAGCTCCCCTCCTCGCCGAGTCGCTTCTATACTTGGTCAAGTATGGCCTAGTATGCTCCCCTCCTCGCCGAGTCGCTTCTATACTTGGTCGAGTATGGCCTAGTATCGCCTAGCATCTATTCGGACGACTGGGGCTCATTAGCCCCTCATCCGAGTAGGCTCATAACTTACTCGGTCAGCAGGAGCTCCCCTCCTCGCCGAGTCGCTTCTATACTTGGTCAAGTATGGCCTAGTATCAGCTAGCACCTATTCGGACGACTGGGGCTCATTAGCCCCTCATCCGAGTAGGCTCATAACTTACTCGGTCAGCAGGAGCTCCCCTCCTCGCCGAGTTGCTTCTATACTTGGTCAAGTATGGCCTAGTATCAGCTAGCACCTATTCGGACAGCCTGGGGCTCATTAGCCCCTCATCCGAGTAGGCTCATAACTTACTCGGTCAGCAGGAGCTCCCCTCCTCGCCGAGTCCCTTCTATACTTGGTCAAGTATGGCCTAGTATCAGCTAGCACCTATTCGGTCAGCATGGGGCTCATTAGCCTCTCATCCGAGTGGCGTCCAGGCCCACTCGACCGATGGGTGATCTCCTCTTCTTCGCGCTAGTCGCTCCTCATACTTAGCCAAATTCGAAGCTAAGTACGTCACTTTGGCACCCACTCGGACAGCATGGGCTCATCAGTCCTCATTCGAGCGGCGTCATGTTCCCTCGGTCAGCATGGAGTCCACGTACTCCTCTACCGAGCCACTTTACACTTAGTCAAGTATGACTAAGTGCTCATGGCACCCACTCGGACAAAGCATGGGCTCATCGGTCCTCATTCGAGCGGCGTCCTAGTCCCTCGGTCAGCATGGAGTCCACGTACTCTCTCTCGAGCCACTTTACACTTAGTCAAGTATGACTAAGTGCTCATGGCACCCACTCGGACAAACATGGGCTCATCGGTCCTCATTCGAGCGGCGTCCTAGTCCCTCGGTCGGCATGGAGTCCACGTACTCCTCTACCGAGCCACTTTACACTTAGTCAAGTATGACTAAGTGCTCATGGCACCCACTCGGACAGCATGGGCTCATCAGTCCTCATTCGAGCGGCGTCCTAGTCCCTCGGTCAGCATGGAGTCCACGTACTCCTCTACCGAGCCACTTTACACTTAGTCAAGTATGACTAAGTGCTCATGGCACCCACTCGGACAGCATGGGCTCATCAGTCCTCATTCGAGCGGCGTCCTAGTCCCTCGGTCGGCATGGAGTCCACGTACTCCTCTACCAGAGCCACTTTACACTTAGTCAAGTATGACTAAGTGCTAATGGCACCCACTCGGACAATATGGGGCTCATCAGTCCAAGTTCGAGCGGCGTCCTACTCCCTCGGTCAGCATGGAGTCCACGTACTCCTCTACCGAGCCACTTTACACTTAGTCAAGTATGACTAAGTGCTCATGGCACCCACTCGGACAATATGGGGCTCATCAGTCCAAGTTCGAGCTCCCTCGGTCGGCATGGAGTCCACGTACTCCTCTGCAAGAGCCACTTTACACTTAGTCAAGTATGACTAAGTGCTCATGGCACCCACTCCGGACAATATGGGGCTCATCGGTCAAGTTCGAGCGGCGTCCTACTCCCTCGGTCAGCATGGAGTCCACGTACTCCTACCGGAGCCACTTTTACACTTAGTCAAGTATGACTAAGTGCTCATGGCACCCACTCGGTCAGCATGGGGCTCATTAGCCCCTCATACGAGTGGCGTCCGACCGGCTCGGCCACTAGGAGACCCCCTCTCCTTTGACGAGTCGCTCTTATACTTAGCCAAATTCAAGCTAAGTCTTTCATTGACACCTACTCGGACAGCATGGGGCTCATTTACCCCTCATCCGAGTGGCGTCCGACCCTCTCGGCCAGTAGGAGACCCCCTCTCCTTTGACGAGTCGCTCTTATACTTAGCCAAATTCAAGCTAAGCCTTTCATTGACACCCACTCGGACAGCATGGGGCTCGTTAGCCCCTCATCCGAGTGGCGTCCGACTCGCTCAGCACAAGGAGCCGCTCGGCACAAGGAAGCCCAAAAGGACGAGGAGCCAGTCGGCTCAAGGACCTACTCGGCTTGGGCACCCTCTCGGCCCCTTGGCCATGGGACCCCGGTTGGCCATCCTCGCGTGCCGGTCGACCAGCATCAACGCACCGGCTCGGCCGGTCGTCCATCCTCGAGCAACAACTCGGTCAGCCCCAAAGGACCCTCTCTTCTTTGACGAACCGCTCTTATACTTAGCCAAATTTAGGCTAAGTACTTCATCGATACTTACTCGGCCAAGGCACCCGGTCGGCCAGGGGAGTCGCTCGGCCACGGCACCCGGTCGGCCGGGGAAGTCGCTTGCCGGGGCACCGGTCGGCCGGGGGAGTCACTCGGCCGGGAGAGTCGCTCGGCCATGGCACTCGGTCGGCCAGGGGAAGTCGCTAGGCACGGGAGTTGCTCGGCCGAGGGAACCCGGTCGGCCGGAGGAGTCGCTCAACCGGAGCACCCGATCGGCCAGGAGAATCGCTCGGCCAGGGAACCCGGTCGGCTAGGGGAGTCGCTTGGCCAGGGCACTCGGTCGGCAGGGGAGTCGCTCGGCCATGGTACCCGGTCGGCCAGGGAAGTCGCTCGGTCGGCTATTCGGCCAAGGCACCCGCTCGGCCGGGGGAGTCTCGCCCCGGGGAACCCGCTTGACTTGCCCAATGAGCCCCTCGGCATGGAGGCCTTAGTGCATGACTTTAGCCGCGCTCGCAGAACCGCACTCGGCACATTTGATCACGCTCGGCGCAAGTCACTCGGCACGGTAAGTCATTCGGCTCGTGTGTGCCACTCGGACAACCTACAAGGACATTACCGCACTACCCACTCGGGAATTCACAAGCAGCCCCCCGGCAGTTCGCGAGACCCCCGTGCTTGGTTAATCCTAGCGACAGAAGATTTTCTCCACCACGATCCGGCATGAAAATTCGTGGGTCCCACTCAACATCGGCAAAAATGCAAACACTTCATTCCGCCAATCAACCGCACTAAAAATGGCGATTTTCACTCCGATTACTTGGCGTGGGGCTAATTGTTTGGGCCCATTTCTTGGACCAGCCCACCTATGGCGAAGTTACTAAAATACCCCTACCTCTAGGGAAGGCAATCCTCCACCACTGAGGCGACTAAAATACCCTCATTTATTAGAGGTCCTATCCTCTATAAATAGCGGTTGTTTCACCAATCAAAAGGTAAGCAATTCTCGGCTACAAAACCCGGAGCATCTCTCTCTACATTGATCACTTTTCTCTCTACCTCAATCATTTCCGACTTGAGCGTCGGAGGGCGATCCGGGACCACCCCGGGGTAGGCTAACCTTGTTTTGCGGGTTTCCGGCGTACGAACAACGGAGCTCAGGCGTACCTTCTTGGGGCCCACATCAAATCTGACAACATATTACAATCCTTAATTTCTTGACAGAAACATCTTTTATGATGTGGTACCTAAGTTGGACCACTCAAAGAACTTTGCTTTCTTAGTTATAACTAGCCTTATATGCACGCGATGCATACGTTAATTTCAAAACTTTTTTATTCTATTATAATTCATCCGCACCATAGTTATGATTACACTTAAAATGTGAAAGATTAATAATTAGATGAATTTAAATATATTGATTCGCTAATGTAAAAAACTAACAAAAGTTGTGAGTGATTTTTAATAATAATTTTTTGTGAATGAATTTTGAATAAAAAGAATAGACATAATGAGTTGGTTTGACTGAATTAAAAACTATCAAAAGTAGTGAATGTTTCAGACTTTTTAATGTACGGTTTTTTCACCAGGTACCCCTGAGGTTTCGCAATATTCACCTGGTACCCTCGCGTTTTCAACAATTCACCTGGTGCCCTGAGGTTTTGAAAAATACTCAGAATACCCTTAATGACTAACGGTCGTCAACTCCGATAGTCATTAAGACTAAATCAACCAAATTAACCCCCTAACTAACCTAACTAATACTAATTAATCCTAATTAACTTTAATTAAACCGAATTAATAACTTTAAACCCTAATTAACCTATCTCTCTCCCCTAACCCCTAACCCCACCACCCTCCCACCCCCCCCCCACCACCCCAACCACCTCTGTCCCCACCCCTCCCCCCCCTCCGCATACCCCCTCCCCCTCCCCTCTGCCGGCGCCTACCCCTTTCCCCTCCCCTCCTCGCCCCCTTCCCTCGAATTCCCAGGTCCCCCCCCTCCTCCTCTCCTCTGTTTTTTGTCGCCTAAAATCGAACCCCATCCCCCTCTCGTTTTCGAATTTCCGGGCTACGAGGGGGAAATCGACCGAGGATGCAGCAACAACATCGACGGCGACCAAGGACGGCGGCAACACGGTTTCGAGGGAAGACGGAGACAAAGCAGCGGCGAAAGTTAAGGTTGGGGGAAATCCGGTGAAAGGAGTGAGGCGAGAAAGTGAGAAATCGAAGGGGTGGGGGCTGGGAAATCAATGGGGAAGGGGGAGGGGAGGGGAGGGGGAAATCGACGGGGAGGGAGTGGAGCTTGGGGCGCGGCGGCGGTGGAGGGGATGGGGGATGGGCTGCTGTGAGTGGAGGGAGGGGAGGGGGAGGGTGTGGGGGCTGGGCTGGGGTGGGGGGTGGGGGCCGGGGGTGGTGGGAGGGGGTGGGGGTGGGGGTGGGGCGAGGGGGTGGAGGAGGGGGCGCTCAAGTTAGGTTAATTAAGTTTTTTCAGGGTCAAAGTTAACGGAAAGTTGACGGTAGGGTCACGTCAGGTATTTTTCAAAACCTTAGGGGCACCAGGTGAATTGTTGAAAACGTGAGGGTACCAGGTAAATTTCGTCAAACCATAGGGGTACCTGGTGAAAAAACCGTTTAATGTATACCATCTTCTCTTATAAAAAAAGTCAATATATTTTGTCCATTAAGTTTTTTGATTGAAATAATATTGATGCATATACCATTTTTAACTTGTTTAAAATGGCAAGTTGAAATGAGAAATGGGTCTTAAATTATTTCTTTTTGTAATTGTTTTTATTCCATTAAATCATTAAGGGTAATTTAGTATTTTCAGAGGGGGAGACCATCTTCCTTTCTCCTTCCCTTATATAATAGAGATGTATGAGTTAGGATTGGCTGGGTTTATATAAAAAGCAAAAAGATAGTACAACGAACAAGGGATGAAAAATTTAAATTTTATAAAGAACTTTGCTTCTTTGTTAGAATTTAAGAGTTAGGATCTGTTGGGTTTATATTAAGATATAAAAAGATAAACAAGAGATGAAACATTGAATCTAGGATTTTTTAACTGGAATAATACAAACTTTGGCCCGTTCTCTAGCAATAATACAAACTTTTGATTATTTTTTAATAATACAAACTTTAGGCCAAAATTCCTCCAGTAAGTCGAAACCGGTTGGTAACTTGTTGTTGGAGGTAACAAGCTGACGTGGCACTCATTAAGACACGTGTCATTATTTTATTGGCTGATTTTAAAATTTTTGATTTAAATATCAAAAAACATTAAAATCATTTTCTCTTTTTCTTTCTCTTCTCCTGCTCCCCCTCCCCAGCACTGTTTCTCTCTCTTCATGCTCACCGGAAATACCACCCCCACCTCCACCGACACGGATGAAACCACGGCCCTCACCACCCCCACCCCACCATGCCCAGCCTTCGGCCTTTCCCTCGGCCTCTCTCTCTCTTCGTCCCCCCGTCGAGCCCGAACCCCACGCCCCGTCGCGAGCCCGGAACCCCGCCTCCCCCAACCCCGTCGAATTCCCGCCCATCCGCCGTCGAGTCGAGCCCCGTAACCCCACGCCCCGTCTTCTCTCTCATTCTCTCCTCATTTTTTCTGTTACGAGAAAAACCCACTTCATTTTTGAAGACAACTTTTACGGGTTTTTATTTTTACACTTAAAGACCTTATCTTTACCTTAGTTTTTCAGTTTTTCTTCATCCCATTTGAGTTTATGTGGAAGTAATAGAAATGGGTTGTTGATTTTTCCTTTTTTTGGGTTGATTTTAGTGATGGGGGTTGTTTTTGGACCCACTTGATTGAGCTTGCAAGTTTAATCCTTTAATGGAAGTAAAGAAGGGTTGTGGAAGTAAAGAAGGGTTGTGGGGTGGTTTCGGTGGTGGTTGTGGGGTGGGGGAGGGGGTGGTTGGGTTTGGTGGTTTTCGAGGGTGGGGTCCGCGAGTTGCTTTCGGGGGGTGGTTGTGGGTTGGTTTCGGTGGTGGTTGTGGGGTGGGGGGTGGGGGTGGGGGTGGGGGGTGGGGGGGTTCTTTGGGTTTGGTGGTTTTCGGTGGTGGGGACCGTGGGTTAGTTTCGGTGGGTGGTTGTGGGTTGGTTTCGGTGGTGGTTGCGGAGTGGCGGAGGGGGTGGCTATGGGGTGGGGGGGGGGTGGTGGCTGTGGGTTGGTTTCGGGGCGGTGGTTGTGGGGTGGGGGGGAGGGGCCGAGGTGGTTCGGGTGGGTGGGGGGTTGGGGGAGGAGGGAGAAAGAAGAAATATCATTTGGTAATTTTTTTTTTTTTTCTGTTTTACTGAAGTCAACTTGACCTACTGGAGGAATTTTGGCCTAAAGTTTGTATTATTAAAAAATAATCAAAAGTTTGTATTATTGCGAGAAAACGGGCCAAAGTTTGTATTATTGTGGTTAAAAAATCCTTGAATCTATTACTATGCTTTTGTATTTGACATCAACAATATAATTTATTTTTGCGTTATTTCTAGTGTTTTTTTATGTCCCTTTCTAATACTTTCACAACCATTATAAAAAAAATTATGGGATGCTTTAATAATTTGTTAAAGTTAAAAGATCAACCTTGGGTTACACGATGCCCGATGGTTAAACTATCACAAGACTTATAAGTTGGAGTACTAAAAGGTGAAAATGAAAAAGTGAGGTCCTAAATAGTGAACTACCTAAAATGTTAGGTCTAAACCGTATGCTGAACTCGAGAAAGAAAGGAAGTAGAGTGGAGAGAGATGGAGTGGAGGTGTATGACAGATATGAAGGGCAGTTCGTACTGTATTTAGAGTGAGACACAAAAAAACTTAAGGCTATAAATAGAAGTTTGCCTTTATTTTCTAGTTGACAAATCTTGTTATCCAAATAAGTGTTCTAAGTTCTCACACGAGCATGTATACATCAATGCAAGCATGCACACTCTTCACACTAAATTCATAATTGAAATTTATGATAATAAACCAACATATTGCTGGTTGTTGGCAAGCTTATGCAGGATATACCACAATAACAGACCTCGCCCCTAAAATGGGTAAGATCTTATAGTCACTGAAACCAGCATTGTCGAAGAGATACTTCCATTGTTCTTCAGTTCTTTCTTTTCCTCCTAAGACGGACAACATTTGCATATCCATGAGAAATTGGGAATTAGAATGACTTGCACTGTCACTTGGGATCCCCACCACCATTTCTATAATTATCACCTTGCCTCCTTCATCTTTGCTTGGAATTGCTTCTCTACATCGTTGAAGTACCTTTATGCAATGATCATCACTCCAGTTATGCAATGCCCACTGCAACACACAATCAAATAAGGAGCTTGTCCCAAATAATAAATTATAATCGTAATATGAGAATAGTAGCATATTATAAGAGCATATTTGTTAAACTTAGAGTAATCTAGAAAAATCTTTCAACATTGTAATTCTAGAATTCCCTTTAATAATCTAGTAAAAAAAAGGGACTTAACTAGAGATATCCACTAAACCTAAACAAGTAGCTAGAAGCCTAGAATAATTTAGGGAGTAGATGTCGGTTTAGAGAATTGACCGACAATGCACTACTATATATAAGTGCAATGCTTATGCAAGTTGTTGTAAGAAAGCAACATATCAATACAAAGAATACTTTCAATAGCTTCTCCCATTTTTTCTAAAAGCCACTTAGGCTTTGTTCTTTTGGACTGAATAAATGGAAATTCATTTCAGTTCAGTTCTGTAACAACCCATAATTTTTGCTCCTAGTTTTTCGCAAAAATTTTCTCTAAAATTATTATTTTCTCTAAATTAATGATTTTTAATTTATAATTTTGGGAGCCGAATTATTATTTTTATTTTTATGGCGTGTTAATGTGTTTATTATATTTATATTTATATTTATAATATAATTTATTAGAATTATTTTCATTATTAAGTATTTTCAAAGGTTAGGCGCGATTTAGGAAGTTAACGATTTATCGCGTGGCGGACTTTTGTTGCATTGATCTTGATGACTTGGGCCGAATTTTTTTTGGTGATTCTTGGGCTTGGACAGCCGGCCAAGGGGAAGGAGAAGAAGAAGCTTCTCTTCTTTTTATTTTCTTTTTGTGACCCTTTGTAGTTTTGTAACCCACATAACCCCCCTAATCATTTCTCCTTAATGAAACTATTAAATTTAATCTTTAAACACTCCAAATTCTGATTAAAATTCAGAACTCCATTGCTGCCATACTTCAAGAATTTCGGACATCATCATCTTCATCATTCTCTCAAATTTTTCATTTTCTTCTCTTCATCAATTGTTCGTGATTTGTTCTACTTGCCTCTTTCTTGTACGTGGTGCTTGGAGATTGAAGAAGGAGAAGGGTGCACGCCTATAACGGGGTTTTCCAGTAATATTCAGCTCGTCTCCGACGATCCAGGTAACTAGTAGTTATCTTAGAACCATAGTGATTAGGGTATTATTCGGTATTAGATTATTACGCTAGGAATTATTTAAAATACTTTTTGAATGAAATTATTGATGAAATTTGACATGAATATACTTGATTCATGCTGTGTGAATACTGTATAAAAAAAAAATTTCGTCTGATTTTTAGTATTTATTTGATTTAATTGGTGTTTTGTGTGTTTTTGGCTTATTTGCATAATAATTATTAAACGAATGTTAAAATTGCTGAAATTATTTTACTTGGATCATGTTACATGTGTAGTATGTATTCCATGCCTTAGAATAATTTTTTCCTACCTTTTACCGGTTTATTTAATTGATATATCTGTTTTTGCAATTTCATTTCAGTCAGTATATAAATCATGAAAATTATTTCTGGAGGCCGAAAAATTCATTTCTTTGTATATTATGTATTTTCGTGAGTTTATGCATGTTATTTAAATTTTTGGTAATTTTTGGGCGTTTATTTGTATTTATAATTATTGTATTGGCTTTATTGAGTAATCTGTATATTAAAGTTTAAAAATACTTTTGGAGTCCGAAAATTATAAATAAAAATTGTACCATGTCAGTAGAGCCATTAGGGTCGTATGATATTTTTTTTGTGATTTTACTGCTCGAACTTATTAGTTTAATAATTATTATTGGGTTTTTGTTGTGAAATTGAGGATACTCTTTTAAATTATTTGAGAGCTTGTTAATTAGAAATAATTTGTAATCTATTATGTTCTTGGTTGCTGATGTTCAGTAGGTTGCAGTAAGTATTATTGGGTATCCTTATGTTTATGTTTGATTTATGAAAGAAAATGATTAATTGTTACTACTCTTTTAATGAATAAGTTTTGGAGTTAATTGGTGATGTATTTTTGATTGAATTGTTGGTGCTGTAAAAACTAGTTTAATATCATTCTTGATGTTTAGAGATGTTCAAGTGTTTATTGTGGGATACATTTGTTGAAAGTTTGTAAGTTATCAATTTTGAGGAATTATGAAGAGTTGTTTTGATGAATTATTGGTATAAGGCCGGGTGGCATCCCTTTTCGATGAATATTTTATGATGAATGATACTATGACGATATGCATGATTTTATTTTGAGATAAGAATATCCGGTGGGATAGATGTAGTCCCCGGTGAAGAACATGCCAACCACCTGGTTTGCGAACTAGGGGTACACCTCGGTTAATTGTTGCCGTCCAAGGGGTCAGAGAGTTCTGCGTGTTCTACCCTGCATCGGGAGTTTGGCCATTCTTAGACACAGGCAGTGGGGAACGTAAACCCATAGACTGACCTGGAGATTGTGATCTGACAAACCTTAGGAAGTGAATTGCGATTCACTGGCGTTCGGTTTCTGACTCAATAACTTGTTGTATTTTTGATTTATTATTATTTATGTATTCTAGAATTGATTCACTCACTATATCTTGTTTACTTATTGTTGATGATCACTTGTATTACCTATGAGCTTTATGGTTTTTAGATGCATGTTATTGATATAATGATTGTATGCTTTCCTTTCTTATTAATCTATTTCTGAATCGTGCTTTGATTGCTTTTGTTGCGGGAGAAGCGCTAGTTACTCCCCACCGATCGTGGAATTATTTAATATATATCCTTGCAGATGGAAATGACTGCTAGACTTGTGACTGCTTGGGCTAGCAGAGTGAGGGTTTGTAGTGAGAAGAAGCTCCTGGTATTGTTTTTGGTAGATGAGTTCTATGCAGACCATAGAGAGTCCTACTTTTGGCTAGGTTTCAAGGACTATCTAAGTTTTAACGGGAGACTTGCATGTCTCGTAGTTTTTGGATTGATGTTATGATATAATTGGGATATTTCTTTTATTTAGAACTATAATGTTTTCTCGGATATTACTTTTCTTTTTGAAGCTATGAAACTTTGATTTGAGGATTATCCTTAATTATTGTTTTAGAGTAGCATAACTGTCCTGACGTTATTTCCGCTAACGTCTTTTTAGTATATCTTGATTAGATATTGTTTAGTATCTTAGTAGTAGAAGGACGGGGTGTTACAGTTGGTATCCTAGCAAATTTACCCGAGACCCTTACTTAGCCATTAAGAAACTCCCTGGAAATGTGTAGTTGAAGTAACTAGGGTCATTAGAATCTTAGGCTTCAAGAAAAGTAGTGGTGAGAGGGTCACTTGGGTAGGAAACCACGGGAAAATATTTTTCTTATTTTGATGTGATAAGTTGTTAAATTACAGCTAATAATGTGTTCAGTAATGAATGTTTAACTTGTCTTTGTAGAATGCCTTGAGGTTTGTCTAGTGCTAGAAAAGAGGCTGCCCGGAAAAGGCGCCAAGCACTTGAGAACGCTATCATAGCTATGGCTAATCGATCTTCTACTCCGCCTAGTGGGCAATATGTCTTTGATCGGTTTGACCGTCACCTTCTCCTACTTTTGACGGGACTTCTGATTTTGTGGTGTTAGAAGGGTGGATAAGGGAGATGGAGAAACTGTTTGCTACTGGTTGCCCTGCTGCTGAAATGGTGTCTATTGGTACCTATTATCTGAAGATGGAAGCTGATAACTGGTGGAGTACTATTCGTGCAAGCTGCATGGCTACACCGGGTTTTGGATGGGATGAGTTTCGTATTAAGCTGAAGGACAGGTTTTATCCTGATGAGCTCCGTTGGCAGATGCAGGAAGAGTTCTTAACTCTGTCTCAGGGTACTCTGAGTGTGCAGGAGTACACTGATAAGTTCACCGAGCTGTCCAGGTTTGCTACCACAGTTGTACCTACTGAAGATGAGCGGGTAAAAAGGTACATCAAGAAAATGGATCATAGGGTGAGGACCCATGTTCTGAGTTCGGGTGCTTCGACCTTCTAGGGAGCCTATGAGATAGCTCTGAGTATTCATGCCTCTTTGAAAGAGGAGGATTCTGCTAAGGCTGCTGCTGCTAAGAAGCCTGCTGCTACTTATGTTCAGTTCCCGGCCAAGAAGCCGAGGTATGAGCCGTCTGGTCGAGGGGGTTATCAACAGGGTTTTGGATCTGGTTATCGTCCGAGTTTTGATCCAAGCAAGTGCCGAATCTGTGGTAAGGCTGCTCATCCGGGGAAGAATTGTGATGGATCGACTGTTGTTTGTTTCTATTGCAAGGAGGTGGGGCATAAGTCTTTCCAGTGTTCTAAGAATCCTAGAGCTCCGTCTTTTTCTGCTGGTCCTGCTAAGCCAGTTGATTCTTCTGCTCCTCCAAAGAACATGATTTATGTGATGACGCAAGCTGAAGCCGATGTCCATCCTGATGTCATCTCTCGTACTTTTGTTGTAAATAATACTCCTGCTTTTGTTCTGTTCGATACTGGTGCTACAGTGTCTTTTGTTGCTAGTTCCTTCATTCGAAAAGCTAATCTTTCCTCTAGATCTCCTGTTAAGTCCCTAATATCTCTTCCGTCTGGTGAGAATTATCCCTGTCATTCTGAGTTTAAGGGCGTGCCTGTCAGCATTCTGGGTTCTGAGTTGCCAGCTGATCTTAAGGAGTTTCCTATGTCAGAGTTTGATGTGATCCTTGGAATAGACTGGCTATCGAAGTATCATGCATGCATTCAGTGCCGTGATCAGAAGGTGGTGCTCCAAGATTCTAAGGGAAAAAGGATTTCTTATTCTGGTGTTGTAGTGAAGAAGGGTGTTAAGTGGGTGTCCGCACTGAGAATGCGGAAGATGCGTCAAAAAGGTGATGTGGTATACCTATGCATGGTGAGGGATTTGTCATCTGAAGATCAGCTCGAGAGTATTCCGGTAGTTCGGGATTATCCTGATGTATTTCCTGAATAGTTGCTAGGTATTCCTCCTGAAAGAGATGTGGAGTTCTGCATTGATTTAGTACCGGGTACTGCTCCTATATCCAAGGCTCCGTATAGAATGGCACCGTCTGAGTTGCAAGAGTTGAAGACACAATTGCAAGAGTTGATAGATAAGGGCTTCATAAGGCCTAGTGTGTCTCCTTGGGGTGCTCCTGTTCTGTTTGTCAAGAAGAAAGACGGGAGTATGCGTCTGTGCATCGATTACCGTGAACTGAATAAGGTAACGATTAAGAATAAATATCCGTGGCCTCGCATTGAAGATCTGTTTGATCAATTAAAAGGTGCTGGAGTATTTTCCAAGATCGACCTGAGATCCGGATATCATCAAATTCCCGTTAAGAAGGAGGATATTCCGAAGACTGCTTTTCGCACCAGGTATGGGCACTATGAATTTGAAGTGATGCCATTTGGTCTCACGAATGCTCCTGCGATTTTCATGGATCAAATGAATCGCTCTTTCCACGAGTACTTGGATACTTGTGTGGTCGTGTTTATCGATGATATTCTCGTTTACTCTAAGGATGAGAAGGAGCATGAGAAGCATTTGAGACTGGTGTTGGATGTTCTGCGCAAGCAAAAGTGGTTCGCAAAGCTGTCTAAGTGCGAGTTTTGGCTGAAGGAAGTTGCTTTTCTAGGGCATGTAATCAACAAGGAAGAAGTTAAGGTGGATCCCGCTAAGATCAAGGCTGTTGTCGAGTGGGAGAGTCCTAAGAATGTGACCGAGGTTCGAAGTTTTCTGGGTCTGGCTGGCTATTATAGGAGGTTCGTTCAAGATTTCTCCAAGATAGCTCAACCTCTGACTCGCTTGATGCGCAAGGACTGCAAGTTCGTCTGGTATGAGGATTGTGAATGGGCTTTTCTGAAGCTGAAATAGAGTTTGACCTCTGCTCCTGTTCTTACCTTGCCATCTGAGGGCGTTGGGTATGAAGTGTTAAGTGATGCATCGAAGAATGGTCTGGGTTGTGTTTTGATGCAGCAAGGGAAAGTAATAGCCTATGGTTCGAGGCAGCTGAAGGTGCATGAAAGGAATTACCCGACCCATGATCTGGAGTTAGCGGCTGTTGTAACAACCCATAATTTTGCTCCTAGTTTTTTTCGCAAGAATTTTCTCTAAAACTATTATTTTCCCTAAATTAATTATTTTTATTTTATAATTTTGGGAGCCGAATTATTATTTTTATTTTTATGGCGTGTCAATGTGTTTATTTCATTTATATTTATAATATAATTTATTAGAATTATTTTTATTATTAAGTATTTTCAAAGTTTAGGCGCGATTTAGGAATTAACCGTTTTATCGCGTATCGGGCTTTCGGAGCATGGATCGTTGTTGAATTTGGGCCGAAAGTTTTTATGGGTGTGTGGGCTTGGGGCAGCCGGCCAAGTGGAAGAAATAGGGGAGCCTTCTCTTTTCTTTTCTCTTTTGTTTTTTCTCAAGACTCTTTGATGCCTTATAACCCCCATAACCCCCCCTTAATGATTTCTTTAATTAAACCTCATTAAACCTCTTAATTCACTTCAAAATTCTGATTAGAAAATCAGAACTTTTGGCTGTCATTCTTCAACATTTTCGTCCATCATCATCACCATCATCACCATTTTCATTCTCTCAAATTTTCTTCATTTCTTCTCTTTGATAATTGTTCGTGAATTGTTTTTGTGGCTTTTTCCTTATACTTCGCGCTTGGAATTTGAAGAAGAAGAGGGTCACACGCCTACTGTGGGGATTTCCAGAAGTTTTCAGCTCGCCTCCGACGATCCAGGTAACTAGTTGTTATCCTAGAAACATAGTGATTAGAGTAGTATTCGGTATTAGATTAATACGTTAGGAATTATCTAAAATACTTTTTGAATGATATTTTTGATGAAATTTTACATGAACATACGTGACACATGCTATGTGAATACTGTATATAGAAAAATAATTTTTGCATGATTTTTAATATTTATTTGATTTAATTAGTATTTTGTGCGTTTTTGGCTAAATTTCATAATAATTATTGAACGACTGTTAAAATTGATGAAATCATTTTTCTTAGATCATTTTACATGCGTATAATGTATTCCATGCCTTGGAATAATTTTTATCTACTGTTTACTGTTTTAATTAATTGATATATCTGTTTTTGTAAATTCTGTTCAGTCAGTATATAATTCATGAAAATTATTTATAGTGGCCGAAAAATTAATTTATTTGGATAATATGTATTTCCGTGAGTTTTTACATGTTATGTGAATTTTTGGTAATTTTTGGGCGTCTGTTTATATTTTTAATTATTATAATGGCTTATTTGAGGAATCTGTATATTAACTGTTAAAAATACTTTTTGAGTCCGAAAATTATAAATAAAAATTGTACCATGTCAGTAGAGCTATTAGGGTTATATGATAATTTTTGTGTGATTTTACTGCTCGAATTTGTTAGTTTCATAATTATTATGGTGTTTTTGTGATGAAATTGAGGACACACTATTAAATTGTTTGAGGGCTTGTAAATCAGATATAATTTATAATTTAATATATTCTGGGTTGCTGATTTTCAGTAGTATACAGTATGCATCATTTGAGTAACCACATGTTTAGGTTTGATTTATGGAATAAAATGATTTAATTGTTATTACTCTTTTAATGAATTATGATTTAGAGTTAATTGGTGATGTATTTGTGATTGAGTGTGGTTGCTGTAAAAACCAGTATATTGTCATTGTTGATGTTTGGGAATGTTCAAGTGTTATTGTGAGAGTTATTTGTTGAATATTTTATAAGTGATTTATTTTGAGGAATTATGAAGAACTGTTTGATGAATTGTGGGTATAAGGCCGGGTGGCATCCCTTTTGACGAATATTTTTGATGAATGATACTTAGTTTGTATGCATGATTGTATTTTGAGATAAGAATATCCGGTGGGATAGATGTAGTCCCCCGGTTAAGAACATGCCAACCACCCGGTTTGCGAACTAGGGGTACACTTGGGTTAATTGTTGTCGTCCGAGAGGTCGGGGGGTTGCGTGTTCTACCCCCGCATCGGGAGTTTGGCCATTCTTAGACACAGGCAGTGGGGAACGTAAGCCCATAGACCGACCCTGGAGATTGCGATCCGACAAACCTTAGGAAGTGATTTGCGAATCACTGGCGTTCGGTTTCTGACTCAATAACTTGTTGTATTTTTGATTTATTATTAGTATTTATTTATATTTGAATTATGTCACTCACTATATTATGTTTACTTATTGTAAATGATCTCTTGATTTATCTATGAGCTTTATGATTTCTATGTGCATGATATGATGTAATGAATTGCATGTTATTCCTTTCTTAATAATCTACCTCTCGAATAGTGCTTTGATTGCTATTGTTCGGGAGAACTGCTAGTTACTCCCCACCGATCGTGGAAATATGTATTATAATCTTGCAGATGGAAATGATTGCTAGGCTTGTGACTGCCTGGGCTAGCAGTGTGAGAGTTGGTTGTGAGAAGAAGCTTTTAGTTTTGTTTTTGGTAGATGAACTTTATATAGGTCATAGGGAGACTTATTTTTGGATTGCTTTCAAGGATATTAGTTTTATTTAAGTTTATTTTGGGAGACTTGCATGTCTCATGGTATTTTGGATTTGTTAGTATGATATAATTTGGGATACTTCTTTTATGTTGGAACCATGATGTTACTTGGAGATTTATTCCCTTTTTAAGCTATGAATTTTGAGTTATTATCTTTATTTATTGTTTTAGAGTAGCATACCGTCCCGACGTTATTTCCGCTAACGTCATTTTAGTATTTCTTGAATTAATAAGGTTTAGTATCCTAGTAGTAGAAGGACGGGGTGTTACAGTTGGTATCAGAGCAAAGTTACCCGAGACCCTTACTTAGCCACTAAGAAACTCCCGGGAAATGTATAGTTGAAGTAAATAGGGTCATTAGAATCTTAGGCTTCAAGAAAAGTAGTGGTGAGAGGGTCACTTGGGTAGGAAACCACGGGAAAATATTTTTCTTATTTTGATGTGATAAGTTGTTAATTTACAACTAATAACGTGTTCAATAACGAATGTTTAACTTGTGTTTGTAGAATGCCGCCTCGAGGTATGACTAGTGCTAGAAAGGAGGCTGCCCGGAAAAGGCGCCAAGCACCGGAGAACGCCATCATAGCTATGGCTAACCTGGGTCTTCGCTCCGCCTAGTGGGCAATCTGTTTTTGATCGGTTTGACCGTCACCGACCGCCTACTTTTGACGGGACTTCTGATCCTGTTGTGCTGGAAGGGTGGTTAAGGGAGATGGAGAAGCTATTTGCTTGCCTCTTGGATGTCTGCTTCTTGAAATGGTGCCTATTGGTACCTACTATCTGAAGATGGAAGCTGATAACTGGTGGAGTACTGTTCGTGCAAGCTGCATGGCTACACCGGGATTTGGATGGGATGAGTTCCGTGTTAAGCTGAAGGAGAGGTTTTATCCTGATGAGCTCCGTTGGCAGAAGCAGGAAGAGTTCTTAACTCTGTCTCAGGGTACTCTGAGTGTGCAGGAGTACACTGACAAATTCACCGAGCTGTCCAGGTTTGCTACCTCAGTTGTACCTACCGAAGCTGAGCGTGTAAAGAGGTACATCAAGAAAATGGATCCTAGGGTGAGGACCCATGTTCTGAGTTCGGGAGCTTCGACTTTCCAGGGAGCATATGAAATAGCTCTGAGTATTCATGCCTCTTTGAAAGAGGAAGATTCTGCTAAGGCTGCTGCTGCTAAGAAGCCTGCTGCTACCTATGTTCAGTTCCCAGCTAAGAAGCCGAGGTATGAGCCGTCTAGTCGAGGGGGTTATCAACAGGGTTCTGGATCTGGTTTTCGTCCGAGTTTTGATCCGAGCAAGTGCCGAATCTGTGGTAAAGCTGCTCATCCGGGGAAGAACTGTGATGGATCGACCGTTGTCTGTTTCTATTGCAAGGAAGTGGGGCACAAGTCTTTTCAATGTGCTAAGAATCCTAGAGCTCCGTCTTTTTCTGCTGGTCCTGCTAAGCCAGTTAGTTCTTCTGCTCCTCCGAAGAACAGGATTTATGTGATGACGCAAGCTGAAGCCGATGTTCATCCTGATGTCATCTCTGGTACTTTTCTTGTAAATAATGCTCCTGCTTTTGTTCTGTTCGATACTGGTGCTACAGTGTCTTTTGTTGCTAGTTCCTTTGTTCGAAAAGCTAATCTTTCCTCTAGATCTCCTATTAAGTCCCTAATTTCTCTTCCGTCTGGTGAGAATTATCCCTGTCATTCTGAGTTTAAGGGCGTGCCTGTCAGTATTCTGGGTTCCGAGTTGCCAGCCGATCTTAAGGAGTTTCCTATGTCAGAGTTTGATGTGATCCTTGGAATAGATTGGTTATCGAAGTATCATGCCTGCATTCAGTGCCGTGACCAGAAGGTGGTGCTCAGAGATTCTAAGGGGAAAAGGATTTCTTATTCGGGTGTTGTAGTGAAGAAGGGTGTTAAGTGGGTTTCCGCTCTGAGAATGCGGAAGATGCGTCAAAAAGGTGATGTGGTATACCTTTGCATGGTGAAGGATTTGTCATCCGAAGATCAGCTCGAGAGTATTCCGGTAGTTCGGGATTATCCTGATGTATTTCCTGAAGAGTTGCCAGGTATTCCTCCTGAAAGAGATGTGGAGTTCTGCATTGATTTAGTACCGGGTACTGCTCCTATATCCAAGGCTCCGTATAGAATGGCGCCGTCTGAATTGCAAGAGTTGAAGACTCAATTGCAAGAGTTGATAGATAAGGGCTTCATAAGGCCTAGTGTGTCTCCTTGGGGTGCTCCTGTTTTGTTTGTCAAAAAGAAAGACGGGAGTATGCGTCTGTGCATCGATTACCGTGAGCTGAATAAGGTAACGATCAAGAATAAATATCCGTTGCCTCGCATTGAGGATCTGTTTGATCAGTTAAAAGGTGCTGGGGTATTTTCCAAGATCGATCTGAGATCCGGATATCATCAAATTCCCGTGAAGAAGGAGGATATTCCGAAGACTGCTTTTCGCACCAGATATGGGCACTATGAATTTGAAGTGATGCCATTTGGTCTCACGAATGCTCCTGCGATTTTCATGGATCAAATGAATCGCTCTTTCCACGAGTACTTGGATACTTGTGTGGTCGTGTTCATCGATGATATTCTCGTCTACTCTAAGGATGAGAAGGAGCATGAGAAGCATTTGAGACTGGTGTTGGATGTTCTGCGCAAGCAAAAGTGGTTCGCAAAGCTGTCTAAGTGCGAGTTCTGGCTGAAGGAAGTTGCTTTTCTAGGGCATGTAATCAGCAAGGAAGGAGTCAAGGTGGATCCCGCTAAGATCAAGGCTGTTGTCGAGTGGGAGAGTCCTAAGAATGTGACCGAGATTCGGAGTTTTCTGGGTCTGGCTGGTTATTATAGGAGGTTCGTTCAAAATTTCTCCAAGATAGCTCAACCTCTGACTCGCTTGATGCGCAAGGACTGCAAGTTCATCTGGTCTGAGGATTGTGAAGAGGCATTTCTGAAGCTGAAAAAGAGTTTGACCTCTGCTCCTGTTCTTACCTTGCCATCTGAGGGCGTTGGGTATGAAGTGTTCAGTGATGCATCGAAGAATGGTCTGGGTTGTGTTTTGATGCAGCAAGGGAAAGTAATAGCCTATGGTTCGAGGCAGCTGAAGGTGCATGAGAGGAATTACCCGACCCATGATCTGGAGTTAGCGGCTGTGGTGTTTGCACTAAAGATATGGCGACACTATCTGTATGGTGTTCCGTGTAAGGTGTATACTGACCACAAGAGCCTGAAGTACATCTTCACTCAGCGTGATCTTAACATGAGGCAGAGAAGGTGGCTTGAATTGATCAAGGATTATGATCTGACCCTGGATTACCAAGAGGGTAAGGCGAATAAAGTAGCGGATGCTCTGAGTCGCAAGAGTAAGCATTCATTAAACGCTGCTATGGTTGTGCCTCGTGAATTGTGTGAAGAGTTTCGCAAGCTTGATATCGAGGTTGTTCCTCAGGGTTATGTATCTGCTTTGTTGGGTTCCATGAGTGCTGAGCCTGAGTTGTTCCAGGAGTTAAGAAGCAAGCAAAAGGGTGATCCAAAGCTGGAGAAGATCCGTGAAGCAAAGATGCAAGGTCGTGCAGAGAATTTTGAGATCGTGTGCGATGATAGCTTGAGGTTTATGGGGCGTTGGTGTGTGCCCAATGATGGTGAGCTTAAGAGAAAGATTCTCGAGGAAGCTCATAGTACTCCTTATTCCGTTCATCCCTGGGGGTGACAAGCTCTATAAGGATCGAAGGCTAATTTTTGGTGGCCTGGTATGAAGAGAGAGATTGCCGAGTTCGTAGCTAGGTGTTTGGTTTGCCAGAAGGTGAAAATTGAGCATCAGAGGCCTGGTGGTTTGTTGCAACCTTTGCCTATTCCTGCTTGGAAGTTCGACTCGATCTCGATGGATTTCGTGATGGGTTTGCCTAGAGCCGCCGGTGGATTGAATCTTTGTGTGGGTGATTGTGGATCGGTTGACTAAAGTGGCTCGTTTTATTGCGATGAAGAACACTTGGTCTATGGAAGAGTTAGCTGAAGCTTATGCTAATGAGATAATTCGTCTTCATGGGGTTCCCAAAGACATTGTCTCCGACCGTGATCCGCGATTCCTATCCCATTTCTGGATTGCTTTGCAAGAGGCTTTTGGTTCGAAGTTGAAGCTGAGTACTGCATTTCATGCAGCTACCGATGGTCAGACTGAGAGGACTATTCAGACCTTGGAAGATATGCTTCGTGCTTGTGCCTTGGAATTTCAGCAGTCTTGGGTCAAGTCTCTTAGCTTGGTGGAGTTTTCTTATAACAACAGTTATCAAGCTAGTATCCAAATGGCTCCGTATGAGGCTCTCTATGGAAGGAAGTGTCGTAGTCCTACTTGTTGGAGCGACATCAGTGATTCATTGATTTTGGGCCCGGAGTTAATTCAGGATACAGTTGAGCAGGTGAAAGTAATTCAAGCGAAGATGAAGGCTGCTCAAGATAGGCAGAAGTCGTATGCTGATTTGCATCGGAAACCTATTTCTTTTGAGGTGGAGGATAAGGTGCTTTTGAGGGTTTCTCCTATGAAGGGAGTGATGCGGTTTGGTCAGAAGGGCAAGTTGAGTCCGAAGTTCGTAGGTCCCTATGAGATTCTTGAAAGGATCGGGGAGGTCGCGTATCGTTTGGCTTTGCCGCCAGAGCTGTCGAAGGTTCATGATGTGTTTCATGTGTCGCGATTCTTGCAGGTATCGTAGTGATCCTTCGCATGTGATCCCTGTTGAATTGGTGTCAGTTGAGCCGAATCGACTTTTGAAGAGCGACCTGTTCGTATATTGGACCGTCAGAACCGTGCTCTGAGAAGGAAGGTGATTCCCTTGGTTAAAGTACTTTGGAGAAGTCAAAAGTACGAAGAAGCAACTTGGGAAACCGAAGAGTCGATGCGACTGAAATACCCGGAACTATTCGTTTCAGGTACTATTTGTGTTCTTCTCTTGTTTTTGTGTTTTCGAAGTTTCGAGGACGAAACTTTATTTAAGGAGGGGAGATTGTAACAACCCATAATTTTGCTCCTAGTTTTTTTCGCAAGAATTTTCTCTAAAACTATTATTTTCCCTAAATTAATTATTTTTATTTTATAATTTTGGGAGCCGAATTATTATTTTTATTTTTATGGCGTGTCAATGTGTTTATTTCATTTATATTTATAATATAATTTATTAGAATTATTTTTATTATTAAGTATTTTCAAAGTTTAGGCGCGATTTAGGAATTAACCGTTTTATCGCGTATCGGGCTTTCGGAGCATGGATCGTTGTTGAATTTGGGCCGAAAGTTTTTATGGGTGTGTGGGCTTGGGGCAGCCGGCCAAGTGGAAGAAATAGGGGAGCCTTCTCTTTTCTTTTCTCTTTTGTTTTTTCTCAAGACTCTTTGATGCCTTATAACCCCCATAACCCCCCCTTAATGATTTCTTTAATTAAACCTCATTAAACCTCTTAATTCACTTCAAAATTCTGATTAGAAAATCAGAACTTTTGGCTGTCATTCTTCAACATTTTCGTCCATCATCATCACCATCATCACCATTTTCATTCTCTCAAATTTTCTTCATTTCTTCTCTTTGATAATTGTTCGTGAATTGTTTTTGTGGCTTTTTCCTTATACTTCGCGCTTGGAATTTGAAGAAGAAGAGGGTCACACGCCTACTGTGGGGATTTCCAGAAGTTTTCAGCTCGCCTCCGACGATCCAGGTAACTAGTTGTTATCCTAGAAACATAGTGATTAGAGTAGTATTCGGTATTAGATTAATACGTTAGGAATTATCTAAAATACTTTTTGAATGATATTTTTGATGAAATTTTACATGAACATACGTGACACATGCTATGTGAATACTGTGTATAGAAAAATAATTTTTGCATGATTTTTAATATTTATTTGATTTAATTAGTATTTTGTGCGTTTTTGGCTAAATTTCATAATAATTATTGAACGACTGTTAAAATTGATGAAATCATTTTTCTTAGATCATTTTACATGCGTATAATGTATTCCATGCCTTGGAATAATTTTTATCTACTGTTTACTGTTTTAATTAATTGATATATCTGTTTTTGTAAATTCTGTTCAGTCAGTATATAATTCATGAAAATTATTTATAGTGGCCGAAAAATTAATTTATTTGGATAATATGTATTTCCGTGAGTTTTTACATGTTATGTGAATTTTTGGTAATTTTTGGGCGTCTGTTTATATTTTTAATTATTATAATGGCTTATTTGAGGAATCTGTATATTAACTGTTAAAAATACTTTTGAGTCCGAAAATTATAAATAAAAATTGTACCATGTCAGTAGAGCTATTAGGGTTATATGATAATTTTTGTGTGATTTTACTGCTCGAATTTGTTAGTTTCATAATTATTATGGTGTTTTTGTGATGAAATTGAGGACACACTATTAAATTGTTTGAGGGCTTGTAAATCAGATATAATTTATAATTTAATATATTCTGGGTTGCTGATTTTCAGTAGTATACAGTATGCATCATTTGAGTAACCACATGTTTAGGTTTGATTTATGGAATAAAATGATTTAATTGTTATTACTCTTTTAATGAATTATGATTTAGAGTTAATTGGTGATGTATTTGTGATTGAGTGTGGTTGCTGTAAAAACCAGTATATTGTCATTGTTGATGTTTGGGAATGTTCAAGTGTTATTGTGAGAGTTATTTGTTGAATATATTATAAGTGATTTATTTTGAGGAATTATGAAGAACTGTTTGATGAATTGTGGGTATAAGGCCGGGTGGCATCCCCTTTTTGACGAATATTTTTGATGAATGATACTTAGTTTGTATGCATGATTGTATTTTGAGATAAGAATATCCGGTGGGATAGATGTAGTCCCCGGTTAAGAACATGCCAACCACCTGGTTTGCGAACTAGGGGTACACCTGGGTTAATTGTTGTCGTCCGAGAGGTCAGGGGGTTCTGCGTGTTCTACCCTGCATCGGGAGTTTGGCCATTCTTAGACACAGGCAGTGGGGAACGTAAGCCCATAGACTGACCTGGAGATTGCGATCTGACAAACCTTAGGAAGTGATTTGCGAATCACTGGCGTTCGGTTTCTGACTCAATAACTTGTTGTATTTTTGATTTATTATTAGTATTTATTTATATTTGAATTATGTCACTCACTATATTATGTTTACTTATTGTAAATGATCTCTTGATTTATCTATGAGCTTTATGATTTCTATGTGCATGATATGATGTAATGAATTGCATGTTATTCCTTTCTTAATAATCTACCTCTGAATAGTGCTTTGATTGCTATTGTTCTGGGAGAACTGCTAGTTACTCCCCACTGACTGTGGAAATATGTATTATAATCTTGCAGATGGAAATGATTGCTAGGCTTGTGACTGCCTGGGCTAGCAGTGTGAGAGTTGGTTGTGAGAAGAAGCTTTTAGTTTTGTTTTTGGTAGATGAACTTTATATAGGTCATAGGGAGACTTATTTTTGGATTGCTTTCAAGGATATTAGTTTTATTTAAGTTTATTTTGGGAGACTTGCATGTCTCATGGTATTTTGGATTTGTTAGTATGATATAATTTGGGATACTTCTTTTATGTTGGAACCATGATGTTACTTGGAGATTTATTCCCTTTTTAAGCTATGAATTTTGAGTTATTATCTTTATTTATTGTTTTAGAGTAGCATACCGTCCCGACGTTATTTCCGCTAACGTCATTTTAGTATTTCTTGAATTAATAAGGTTTAGTATCCTAGTAGTAGAAGGACGGGGTGTTACAGCTGTGGTGTTTGCACTAAAGATATGGCGACACTATATATATGCTGTTCCGTGTAAGGTGTATACTGACCACAAGAGCCTGAAGTACATCTTCACTCAGCGTGATCTTAACATGAGGCAGAGAAGGTGGCTTGAATTGATCAAGGATTATGATCTGACCCTGGATTACCAAGAGGGTAAGGCGAATAAAGTAGCGGATGCTCTGAGTCGCAAGAGTAAGCATTCATTAAACGCTGCTATGGTGATGCCTTGTGAATTGTGTGAAGAGTTTCGCAAGCTGGATATCGAGGTTGTTCCTCAGGGTTATGTGTCTGCGTTGTTGGGTTCCATGAGTGCTGAGCCTGAGTTGTTCCAGGAGTTAAGAAGCAAGCAAAAAGGTGATCCGAAGCTGGAGAAGATCCGTGAAGCAAAGATGCAAGGTCGTGCAGAGAATTTTAAGATCTGTGCTGATGATAGCTTGAGGTTTATGGGGTGTTGGTGTGTGCCCAATGATGGTGAGCTTAAGAGAAAGATTCTCGAAGAAGCTCATAGTACTCCTTATTCCGTTCATCCTGGGGGTGACAAGCTTTATAAGGATCTGAAGGCTAATTTTTGGTGGCCTGGTATGAAGAGAGAGATTGCCGAGTTCGTAGCTAGGTGTTTGGTCTGTCAGAAGGTGAAAATTGAGCATCAGAGGCCTGGTGGTTTGTTGCAACCTTTGCCTATTCCTACTTGGAAGTTCGACTCGATCTCGATGGATTTCGTGATGGGTTTGCCTAGAGCTGCTGGTGGATTGAATGTTGTGTGGGTGATTATGGACCGGTTGACCAAAGTGGCTCGTTTTATTGCGATGAAGAACACTTGGTCTATGGAAGAGTTAGCTGAAGCTTATGCTAATGAGATCATTCGTCTTCTTAGGGTTCCCAAAGACATTGTCTCTGACCGTGATCCGCGATTCCTATCCCATTTCTGGATTGCTCTGCAAGAGGCTTTTGGTTCGAAGTTGAAGCTGAGTACTGCATTTCATGCAGCTACCGATGGTCAGACTGAGAGGACTATTCAGACCTTGGAAGATATGCTTCATGCTTGTGCCTTGGAATTTCAACAGTCTTGGGTCAAGTCTCTTAGCTTGGTGGAGTTTTCTTATAACAACAGTTATCAAGCTAGTATCCAAATGGCTCCGTATGAGGCTCTCTATGGAAGGAAGTGTCGTAGTCCTACTTGTTGGAGCGACATCAGTGACTCATTGATTTTGGGCCCGGAGTTAATTCAGGATACAGTTGAGCAGGTGAAAGTAATTCAAGCGAAGATGAAGGCTGCTCAAGATAGGTAGAAGTCGTATGCTGATTTGCGTCGGAAACCTATTTCCTTTGAGGTGGAAGATAAGGTGCTTTTGAAGGTTTCTCCTATGAAGGGAGTAATGCGGTTTGGTCAAAAGGGCAAGTTGAGTCCGAAGTACGTAGGTCCCTATGAGATTATTGAAAGGATCGGGGAGGTCGCGTATCGTTTGGCTTTGCCGCCAGAGCTGTCGAAGGTTCGAGATGTGTTTCATGTGTCGCAGTTGCGCAGGTATCGTAGTGATCCTTCGCATGTGATCCCTGTTGAGTCGGTGTCAGTTGAGTCGAATTTGACTTTTGAAGAGCGACCTGTTCGTATATTGGACCGTCAGAACCATGCTCTCAGAAGGAAGGTGATTCCCTTGGTTAAAGTACTTTGGAGAAGTCAAAAGTACGAAGACGCTACTTGGGAAACCGAAGAGTCGATGCGACTGAAATACCCAGAACTATTCGTTTCAGGTACTATTTGTGTTCTTGTCTTGTTTGTGTGTTTTCGAAGTTTCGAGGACGAAACTTTATTTAAGGAGGGGAGATTGTAACAACCCATTATTTTGCTCCTAGTTTTTCGCAAAAATTTTCTCTAAAATTATTATTTTCTCTAAATTAATGATTTTTAATTTATAATTTTGGGAGCCGAATTATTATTTTTATTTTTATGGCGTGTTAATGTGTTTATTATATTTATATTTATATTTATAATATAATTTATTAGAATTATTTTCATTATTAAGTATTTTCAAAGTTTAGGCGCGATTTAGGAAGTTAACGATTTATCGCGTGGCGGACTTTTGTTGCATGGATCTTGATGACTTGGGCCGAATTTTTTTTGGTGATTCTTGGGTTTGGACAGCCGGCCAAGGGGAAGGAGAAGAAGAAGCTTCTCTTCTTTTTATTTTCTCTTTGTGACCCTTTGTAGTTTTGTAACCCCCATAACCCCCCTAATCATTTCTCCTTAATGAAACTATTAACTTTAACCTTTAAACACTCCAAATTCTGATTAAAATTCAGAACTCCATAGCTGCCATACTTCAAGAATTTCGGACATCATCATCTTCATCATTCTCTCAAATTTTTCATTTTCTTCTCTTCATCAATTGTTCGTGATTTGTTCTACTTGCCTATTTCTTGTACGTGGTGCTTGGGGATTGAAGAAGGAGAAGGGTGCACGCCTATAATAGGGTTTTCCAGTAATATTCAGCTCGCCTCCGACGATCCAGGTAACTAGTAGTTATCTTTGAACCATAGTGATTAGGGTATTATTCGGTATTAGATTATTACGCTAGAAATTATTTAAAATACTTTTTGAATGTAATTATTGACGAAATTTGACATGAATATACTTGATTCATGCTGTGTGAATACTGTATAAAGAAAAATAATTTTCGTCTGATTTTTAGTATTTATTTGATTTAATTGGTGTTTTGTGCGTTTTTGGCTTATTTGCATAATAATTATTAAACGAATGTTAAAATTACTGAAATTATTTTTCTTGGATCATTCTATATGTGTAGTATGTATTAAATGCCATAGAATAATTTTTTCCTACTTTTTACCGGTTTATTTAATTGATATATCTGTTTTTGCAATTTCGTTTCTGTCAGTATATAAATCATGAAAATTATTTCTGGAGGCCGAAAAATTCATTTCTTTGTATATTATGTATTTCCGTGAGTTTATGCATGTTATTTAAATTTTTGGTAATTTTTGGGCGTTTATTTTTATTTTTAATTATTGTATTGGCTTTATTGAGTAATCTGTATATTAACGTTTAAAAATACTTTTGGAGTCCGAAAATTATAAATAAAAATTGTACCATTTCACTAGAGCCATTAGGGTCGTATGATAATTTTTTTTTGTGATTTTACTGCTCGAACTTATTAGTTTAATAATTATTATTGGGTTTTTGTTGTGAAATTGAGGATACACTTTTAAATTATTTGAGAGCTTGTTAATTAGAAATAATTTGTAATCTATTATGTTCTTGGTTGCTGATGTTCAGTAGGTTGCAGTAAGTATTATTGGGTATCCTTACGTTTATGTTTGATTTATGAAAGAAAATGATTAATTGTTACTACCCTTTTAATGAATAAGTTTTGGAGTTAATTGGTGATGTAATTTTGATTGAATTGTTGGTGCTGTAAAAACTAGTTTAATATCATTGTTGATGTTTAGAGATGTTCAAGTGTTTATTGTGGGAGACATTTGTTGAAAGTTTGTAAGTTATCAATTTTGAGGAATTATGAAGAGTTGTTTTGATGAATTATGGGTATAAGGCCGGGTGGCATCCCTTTTTGATGAATATTTTAAGATGAATGATACTTTGATGATATGCATGATTTTATTTTGAGATAAGAATATCCGGTGGGATAGATGTAGTCCCCGGTGATTCGGTGAAGAACATGCCAACCACCTGGTTTGCGAACTAGGGGTACACCTGGGTTAATTGTTGCCGTCCGAGGGGTCAGAGAGTTCTGCGTGTTCTACCCTGCATCGGGAGTTTGGCCATTCTTAGATACAGGCAGTGGGGAACGTAAGCCCATAGACTGACCTGGAGATTGCCATCTGACAAACCTTAGGAAGTGAATTGCGATTCACTGGCGTTCGGTTTCTGACTCAATAACTTGTTGTATTTTTGATTTATTATTATTTATGTATTCTAGAATTGATTCACTCACTATATCTTGTTTACTTATTGTTGATGATCACTTGTATTACCTATGAGCTTTATGGTTTTTAGATGCATGTTATTGATATAATGATTGTATGCTTTCCTTTCTTATTAATCTATTTCTGAATCGTGCTTTGATTGCTTTTGTTCTGGGAGAACTGCTAGTTACTCCCCACTGACTGTGGAATTATTTAATATATATCCTTGCAGATGGAAATGACTGCTAGACTTGTGACTGCTTGGGCTAGCAGAGAGAGGGTTTGTAGTGAGAAGAAGCTCCTTGTATTGTTTTTGGTAGATGAGTTCTATGCAGACCATAGAGAGTCCTACTTTTGGCTAGGTTTCAAGGACATTTAGTTTTTATCTAAGTTTTAACGGGAGACTTGCATGTCTCGTAGTTTTTGGATTGATGTTATGATATAATTGGGATATTTCTTTTATTTAGAACTATAATGTTTTCTCGGATATTACTTTTCTTTTTGAAGCTATGAAACTTTGATTTGAGGATTATCTTTAATTATTGTTTTATGATAAGAGGTTTTTAGTGTGTCGTTAAGGCACTAAAAACCGCTTCCCAAACAATATTTGTAGTCCTAACAAGCAATTACTAAGAGAATAGTAAGGGCAAGTCAAGGGTCGATCCACAGGGAAATTGGGATTGATTAGAGTCTATCTAGTCTAGACTACCTAATTGAAAGGTATTTGGGGGTTTAAAAGATGTTTGGTAACAATTAAGACTATCTATCAGCTAGAACAAGCAAAAATCACGAGTTTAAATATCAAATAAAGACACTAGAGTTAAGGCTACTAGTATGAATAAGAACGGATGATGATTGTTAATGCGATTGTGAAGCAACAAAGACGATTATGCAAGGTTTAGTTCTCCTCTAAAATACTTGAGTCCTCTCTCGAATGGTCCTCAAGAGTAATCGCTTAATCTATCAACTAAATCCTCTCTCGAATGGTCTTTAGTTAATTGATTAAGAGATTCGATAAGTTTGGAAAACCCCTAATGAAGGATCCCCTTAATTTCCACCCAATATCTTGGTATAGAAATTAAGTTGATTCTTGGGGATGATAAAAGAGTTCAAAATCCGATTTAAGAACATTTGAAATCAAAATACCAAAGTATAAATGTGATCAATATCTATCCTAAGGTCTCAAAACACCAAGATCAATGCATAAACTTCTCCATACATCACAATCACATCAACAACATTTTTAAAACCCTAATTCATACTTTCACCCTAACCCTAGATATGAAACTACTCACTAATCATGGAGTTAAAGCAATTAAGCAATGAATCTATGACTAATCTAAGGTTAAACATGATTAAGAAATTATTAAACTAATAGAAATCGCAATTATTAAACTAAGAGAATGAAGATCTTAAATAATATGAGAACATAAACAAACACCAAGAGAATGAAATAAAAACTAAAACTTTGAATTGAATTGAATGAAAAGTACCTTGAATGTATTGGAAATCACAAACTATGATCAACAATTCTCAAATCTCAATCAAACTAAAGTGTTTTCTCTCTAATACAAAACCCTAGAATATTGTGTAGAAAACTAGAATCAAGCGTCCCCCCTCTACTCCTCTCCAAAAGAGGGTTTAATGATCGAATGTTTTCTTTCCGGATCGTGAGGTGCGGGCGCACCAAAAGGAGGTGCGGGCGCACCTTGCTCAGGTGCGGGAGCACCGGACTTCGAGTGCGGGCGCACCTGAATCTTCTGTCTCAGGGTGGAATTCTCTTCGTCAAATGGTGCGGGCGCACCGTATGAAGGTGCGGGCGCACCCAATTAAGGTGCGGGCGCACCCAATTTAAGGTGCGGGCGCACCAATGTAGTCTGTTTTGTGCTCCAGGGGTGGTCGATGGTGCGGGCGCACCAGGTGGCTTGTGCGGGCGCACCATCGTGTGCGGGGCATACCAAGCGCACCTCAGGCTACCTTTCAGCCTCTAGCTCGATCCCTTATGCCATGTCTCGCATTTCTCGACCCCGAAAAGGGCAATACCGCAATAGAAACACGAACAAACATGGTGAAAGCATATGTGCTAGAAATTCGATCGAAATAGATCGAAAATCTAGCAAAATGTCACTATGACCAAGTATGATCACGTGAATGAAAAAGAAGGGAAAAGTGAGGAGAAAGAAGGAAGAAAAGGAGGAAAAGGGAGCTAAAACAAGCCAAAAGAAGGTAATAAAGTGCGTTAGAAACGCACTTATCAAACTCCCCCAAGCGTAGCGTTTTGCTTGTCCTCAAGTAAACCAAGAATGAGAGTGAAGGAGAGAAAAAGAATAAAAAGAAAAGGGAAACATGCAACAACCTAACCTATATGCTCTAAATGCAAGGATACAAACATGACATGTAAGCTAAATGAGTTCATATCAAGATTTAGGAGACCAACCAAACACAAGAGGGAAGATGATTAGGAAGCACAAGAGTGACTCTAAGGTCTCAATCTACCGATTAACCGAATCTCTTTGAAAGAAAGCTTTCCAAGAATGATTTCTCACTCTTCTCCACTTCCAAGACCCAAGTTTGACTCCTCCCTAGGGATGCTCAACCATAATTGCTCGCCTCTACCATGTTTTGATGACCCTCATCATGACTTGCACAAAATCTCACCCGCCACTACTAAATAGATCAAGACCAATCTAGGAGTCAACGGGGCTTTGTTAAGGTTGTAACGGGGCTAGGTTAGGGGTGTGGATCATATTCTAGGAATGTGGTGCAAAAAAAAGGGTAAGTGGAGTACAAACTAGGGGTAAATACTCCCCCAAGCTAGTCCTAACACTATTCTCAATTAAAGAACTCTCACACATATCCTTGAATTTCACTTGTTTCTTTTTCACTTTGTGAACTTCTTCCTTTTTCTCATCAATTTGATCTTTCTTTCTTTTCATTTTCAATAATAAACCAAAGCGGACAATAAGAACTTTCTTTCTTTTATATCTTTTGTCTTTCATTTTCACAAAATTTTTCAACTTTTACCATCATACAAGCACATTAACTCTCTTTCAACCAAGACTTAATATCAAAACCACTTAACTCAACAAAAACTACACATGTACTCCACTTTGGGGAAAGTTTGGCCATGACTCATTATGTGGGTTAAGCAAAAATAGGATAGAAAGGCTCGAGATGGGTTGAGAAGCGAATATCATGCGGGTATTCAAGCTTTTGGCTCTGTAGCTCCTATTACTAGCAAAAGAAACGCCCTAAATCATTCTCCTAGAGGCTCGTCTTATGTAATCTTGGGGAGCTAAAATGCAAGTCACAAGTTAGGCGATCAATGGTGAGGGTTGTGAGTGAGTCTTACGAGGTTCTTGGCTCTCCTTCGGGATTCATCGCACAAGGGGCAAGGCAATCCATTCATCCAACTCGCCTAATTTCAAAGAGACTCTACCAAAAGTTATTGGTTTCAAAAGCCGCCTAAAGTCACAACAGGGCTTCCAAAATCATCAAGTCTAATATAAGGAAGGTCTTCCAATCAAGTCATGAACTCTTTAGCCACAAATCATGCATGCAACCAAGCTATCCTAATGCATAATTTATTTTTTTTTTTTTTTTTTTTTTTTTTTTTTTTTACGAAAAGAAACTACCAAAGCACAATTGTACATGTGAAGAGAAGTCAGCAGGGGAGGAGGATGTCAATACCACAAAGAAACAATCACCAATACCAACCGAAAACCAATGAGACCCCCTAACTTCTAACCGTCTACGATCCCGAAACTCCCTAAGATATAGACATACAAGCAAGTCCCCCAAGCTTAAGCAAAACTCCGCGCTCGGAGTGGCAAAAGGAGGGAGAGGGAGGAGGGGTTAGGAAAAGCTCCTAATAGTTCCCACCATCCCCCCCATCGGGAGGGGGGAAATACCCACCAGAGGACCCATCATAGTAGGATGGGTAGTGGGGGTAAGGACGGAATGAAGGCTCCTCAAATGGCCCTTCTCGAGGGTCGAAAGAGGGGGGTAGTGGGGATGGTTAGGGAAGGGAGGCTCATGTCCGGAGTGGACATTGGCGAGGTGAGTGCGCCAAGCCACCCTAGACACATGGTCCAGGTCGGTGCGGATACCGGCAAAGAGTAGCCATAACCGCATGGTGATTGGCCTTCCGAGAGGCCCGCATCTGCGCTAAGGCTGCCATGACAGAGCCCATGTCGAAAGATTGAGAGGAAGAAGCTTCGGCCACCTCACTCTCGGGAATGCGGTGGTCGGGCCTCGGACCTCTCGGAACGCGGGGATCGATCTCCATAGGCATGGGCTCGGGGATAGCCCGTGGGATGTCATGGGCGGGGGAACCCGCCAACGGTTTTCGACGTTAGCCGGGAGGTCCCAAACGAAGTCGGGCCCTATATGACAAGAAGGTCGCCCCCCACAAGCCGATGCGGTTTTCCTTGTTATAATTGCGCAGAAATTTCATCTCGCAAGCCGGCACCATCCAATCCGTTGGACTGGCCAACAGTAGGCATGCCGGCTTCCAAGCGAGCCAAGTCATCGGTCAAGTCAAGGTAAGATGCTAGCCGGGTGACCATGCCACCACAAAGAATCTCCCCTGGCCACCGTTGTACCCCCCGAATTTCCTGCAGTCGGTTGAGGAGGAGAGAGCGGCAAAGTTAATGCGGGCTCTATGGTGAGCCCCGTCGGTGGCCAACCGAGAGAACCAGCAGCCTCGTCCTTCCGCAATCGCCCGACTTCCTGTTTAGGAAAGATGGTGTAAACCAACATCCTATGGAAGTATCGGAGAGCAAGGTGGATGATCTCCGACGCTTTGGACGAGTTCGTTCGAAACGAAGTCGTACCGTTGGTGATCTTTGCCCACCACTCTTGCTCATTATATCCCCGCCGATGACGCTCAAAGGGGCATCGCAGGGGGCTCGAGGGTCCATCCCAAACGCCTCACGCAATTCGTCAAAAGACAGTGCTCTTGTTTGATTAAACATGCGAAATTGAATAGTTAGAGCACCTGTCACATTACTTACGTTCAACGTACTCAAAAACTCGAGAGTGAGTTGATCGTAAGTAGGTTCACGAATATCGAGGAAGTCCGATAACCCGACATTAGCTGCCATCTCCCTTATCATCGACTCGATGTTAAGGAAGTTGCAGGTAGTGAGGTCATAGAACTTAGTGGGACGTAACGTGCGCTCAGAAAGTTGTTGGAAAATTTGTTTATGAGCGGCGTTTGGAAACTTTAGAGCATAAAGGGGAGGGGGATGCGAGCTAGACGAAGGTCCTTGTGAAGAGGACCCCGTCTTTGCTCGCTTAGACCTGGATGAGCCTTCACCTCCACTTCTTCCCATGGTGAAAAAGAATATATGTTTGGCAAAAAGGGAAGGAGAAGTGATGATCTGCTGCAAAGACACAACCACAAAGCGGACTCTCTACACAAAGAAACACGCAAAAGAAAAAAAAAAACAAAAACACCCAAAAAGAAAAATCAAACCACACAAAAGGGAAAACACAAAAAAAAGAAAAATAAAAACTAAGCCTAAAATCTACCAGCTAGCCATCCACAATTAGTAGCAACAAAGTCGCTAGCAATCAAGAGTTTCACCACTCAAAGAGACTTTCAAGCCAATTTCGCCAAACCAACCACAATTATGCACATAAAGCAACAACACCTCACAATTTCAAGCAATGTAGTTCTCACAAAGTAAGAATATTATGAATTTATCACAAACCACAAAAATTGCATATGTTCACCACATCACCAAACACAAAAATGACAAAAGTTCATGAACAATCAAAAGAAATTAGGAAAAACAAGCATGCAATCGAAAAGAAAACATACTAGAAGTCCAATTTAGTAGATTATTGATGAAAAAGCAAAGATTAGAAGGGAGTTACCAACATGGAGATGAAAATCCCCAATTTTGAAACCCTAGAAATCGAATCCTTGCAAAACCCCCAATTTTTGTGCTTTGAATGTTGTAGAGAAGATGGTGATAAAGATTTTGGGGAGATTTGCCCTTGAAAGTCGCCGGAAAAGGGTGTAAGGTCGCCGGATCTAGAGAGGAGGAAGAGAGAGAAAGAGAGTGAGTGTGAGAGAGAGTTTGAAAATGTGAGGAAAAGAGGAGAGAGAGGCCCGAAAATATTGCCCGGCCCGGGTTGGTGCGGGCACCTCTCACGGTGCGGGCGCACCTCTCCCTTCTGTTTTTTCCAAAAAAATATTTCGTAGGCTTTGGTGCGGGCGCACCACGTCGAGGTGCGGGCGCACCAAAGTCTACTGTTTTTGTCAAAGTCAGTCGACGAAGTGGTGCGGGCGCACATGGGCTAGGTGCGGGCGCACCAAAGTCTTCTGTTTTTTTTTTTTTTTTTTTTTTTTCCTCTGAAAATCGTGTGCAAAATTTGGTGCGGGCGCACATTGACCAGGTGCGGGAGCACCTAACCCGTCTGATGTGTACATATTTCGTCTCCAAAACACTCAATTCACTCAACTTCTCATAAAAATTCAGATGTTCCAATGTACCTCTCACGGCTGACTGATAAATCAAAACCGTAACTAACAAAGGAAAAATAAAAGAAATGAAAGAGAGGAAAGAAGAGAAACGGGTTGCCTCCCGTGTAGCGCTTGTTTTAAGTCATTAGCTTGACTAAAAAGGATACATCCATCATGAGAGTTGCTCGGGTGAGCGAAGAATCAAGCAACCAATGGAGCCAACAAAGATGCCAATCTTGGTAGAGCTTTAAACGTTGACCGTTCACCCGTAATGGACCGTTCTCACCCATCACCTCATAAGCCCCATAAGGAGTAGTCTTCAACACGGAGAAGGGACCCGACCACTTTGACTTTAACTTTCCCGGGGAAAAGCTTTAGTCTTGAGTTGAACAACAAGACTTTGTCCCCAATCCGGAAATCTCGTTGTTGAATCCGGTTGTCGTGCCATTTCTTCGTTTGCTCTTTTGTATAGTCTAGAACTCTCGTAAGCGCCAAAACGAAATTCCTCCAGTTCTACTAGCCTTTCTTTTCGAGCTTCTCCCGCCAAGTGTAGATCCATGTTGAGCTCCTTAATCGCCCACCAAGCCTTGTGCTCAAGCTCAACCGGCAAATGACATGCCTTGCCATACACAAGGCGATAGGGAGTGGTGCCTATGGGCGTCTTAAAAGCCGTGCGAAGAGCCCAAAGAGCGTCATCAAGTTTCAAAGACCAATCCTTTCGTGTCCTATTGACCACACGCTCAAGAACATTTTTAACCTCTCGATTCGAAACCTCAACTTGGCCTTGTGTTTGGGGGTGGTAAGGAAGACCTACTTTGTGATTCACCCCGTATTTCTTCAATAAGGCTTCTAATTGCTTTTTGGCGAAGTGTGAACCACCATCACCGATCAATACACGGGGCACCCCAAATCGAGGGAAGATGATCTTCTTCGAAGCTTGGTGACTACCTTATGGTCATTGGTGGGAGAGGCAATGGCTTCCACCCATTTGGTCACGTAGTCGACCGCAACAAGAATATATACATTCCCACGAGAAGGAACGAATGGGCCCATAAAATCGACCCCCCGGACATCAAACGGCTCAACCTCAAGAATGTTCTGTTGAGGCATCTCGTGCCGCTTTGTGATGCCACCACTCCGTTGACATCTATCACAAGCCACCACCAATGTTCGGGCATCCTTATGCAATGTTGGCGTAACATACCACATTGGAGCACCTTAGCAAAGCATTTTGTTTGCTCCACCATGTCCTCCACATGCCAAAGTATGGCAATGATGCAAAACCGAGGACATCTCATGATTAGGAACACACCTCCTAAACATGCCATCAGCACACTTCTTAAAAAGGAGCGGGTCATCCCAAGTAGAACCTCGAAACTTCTTTAAAGAACCGCTTCCCTTTGTTGGGAAGTAAAACCATGAGGTTCAATCCCACAAGCCGGATAATTTGCATAATCGCCGAACCATGGAACCTCATTGTTCATAATGGCGAACAAGGCTTCTTCTCTCAAATCGTCCTCGATAGGAATCTTCTCCGGATTGTCGGGAGGGAGGCGTGAAAGATGGTCGCCTACCACATTCTCCGTCCCCTTCTTCTCTTTCATCTCAAAATCAAATTCCCCGAAGAAGCAACACCCACCTAATGAGCCTAGGCTTAGCATCCTTCTTACTCATCAAATACCGGACCGCGGAATGATCCGTATACACCACCGCCTTATTACATGTCAAGTAGGAACGGAACTTGTCAAAAGCAAATACCACGGCCAACATTTCCTTTTCCGTAGTTGCATAGTTTCGTTGAGCATCATCCGGAGTCCTACTTGCATAGGCTATCACATGTAGCCTCCCTTCCTTCGCGTTGCCCAAGAACAACTCCCACCGAAAAGTCACTAGCATCGCACATTAGTTCAAAAGGCAAGCTCCAATCCGGAGCTTGCACAATGGGGGCGTAAGTAAGGGCTTTCTTAAGAGTTTCAAAAGCCTTAGTACAAGACTCATCAAACGCAAAATCAACATCTTTCTGAAGTAGATTCGTCAATGGTTTGGCTATTTGAGAGAAATCCTTGATGAAACGTCGGTAAAAACCAGCATGTCCAAGGAAAGCACGAACTCCCGTCACCGAGTTCGGTGGCGGAAGCTTCTCAATAACCGAAACCTTTGCCGGATCTACTTCAATACCCTTTTTCGACACTTTATGCCCAAGTACAATGCCTTCCTCGACCATAAAGTGACACTTTTCCCAATTCAAGTACAAGGTTCGTCTCTTGACACCTTTTTTAACACAAACTCAAGATTAACCGGACATGTGTCAAAAGACGAACCACACACACTAAAGTCGTCCATGAAGACTTCAATGGAATCTTCTAGCATATCAGAGAAGATTGCTGTCATACACCTCTGAAAAGTGGATGGGGCATTACACAAACCAAAGGGCATCCTTCGATATGCAAATGTCCCATACGGACAAGTAAAGGTGGTTTTCTTGGTCATCCCGGATGAATGGGGATTTGAAAGAATCCTGGAATAACCATCAAGAAAACAGAAGTGTGAATGACGAGCAAGCCTCTCCAACATTTGGTCAATGAAGGGAAGGGGGAAATGATCTTTCCGGGTGGATTTGTTCGGTTTCCTCGTAATCAATACGTACTCTCCACCCAAAGGATGACTCCTAGTTGAGATTGTTTCTCCTTTCTCATTCTCAACTATAGTCATGCCTCCTTTTTTGGAACCACGTGAATCGGGCTCACCCACTTGCTATCTGAGATAGCATAAATGATTCCCGCGTCACGTAGTTTCAAGATCTCCTTTTTAACAACCTCTTTGAGGTTGGGATTGAGCCTTCTCTGATGCTCGATGGAGGAGGCATTACTATCGATGAGATGGATACGATGCATAGCAAGAGAAGGGCTTATCCCCTTAAGGTCATCAATCGAATACCCAATGACATCCATATATTTTTGCAAAATTCCAATCAGTTTTGATATAGAAATGTCATCAAGACTCGAATTGACAATAACAGGATAAGTACATGCATCATCAAGAAAAACATATCTAAGGGAGGAGGGAAGGGGTTTGAACTCTACCTTGGGAGGAGGCTTAGAACACTCCTCTTTTTCGGTGGATGATGCAACTAGAACCTCAAACGCCTCATATTGCGTGTCCTCTTTCATGTCCAAGTTAAGGGTGTCGGAAAGTGCAAAGATACAAATCGCTCCCCGTAATCATCCACACTCATGGTGTCCTCCACCTCATCTTCCACTAGGTTTACCCTAAGCAAATTTTCTCCATCATAGGTTTCTTCAAGTGTCTTAGAGAACTCGAACACCACCCGCTCATTAGCTACCTCAACCGTGATTGTGTCGTTTTTGCAGGTTTATCACGGCACCCAAAGTCTTCGAGCTTCTCTTCCCTGCAATAAGAGGAGTCTCGTGGATCTTCCTCCATATCCATCACCACAAAGTCGCATGGTACAAACACATGCCCGACTTGAATCGGTATATCCTCCAACTCACCACAAGGGGACTCTCACAAGTGCGGTCCGCCAATTGAATCGTTTTGCGCGTAGGATGAAGAAGAAATTTCAGGTGCTTTGCAATAGAAAGAGGCATCAAATTGACACTAGCTCCCCAGATCGGCCAGTGCACCCTTAGGTTCTAAGTCACCTATCTTCACCGGCAAAGTGAAACTCCCGGGATCTCTTTGCTTCTTGGGCATAGTTCGTTGCACAAGAGCACTCACTTGGTAAGGTAGGGAGATAAGCTCATCTTCAAGTTTGCGCTTATTGGAGAGGATCTCTTTCAAGAATTTAGCATAAGCCGGCATTTGAGACATAGCCTCAAGGAATGGAATGTTGATTTGCGTGCTCTTCATCACATTCGAAATTTAGTGAACTTGTCACTCAACTTTCTCTCTACCAACCTCGTGAGGATAGGGAACCTGGAGGCACATAGGATTTGGTTGGTGGAGGTGATGGCAATGTGTTTTTGTCACCCACTTGAACATGTGACTCATCCTTCTCCTCAACGTCCTCTTTCTCGTTTCCTCGGCTCCATCCTCCTTCTCAACAATCTCAGCTTCTCCATCCTGCTCTAACTCCCCATTCGGCATCTTAGGACCCGCATAACTTGTTCCCGACCTCAAATGAATGGCTTTGGCTTGATGGAGGTTGGGGTTGGGAATGGGTTGGCCCGGAAGTTGATTTGTGGGGGTGGAGGGATTCTTCTCGACTACTTGGGCAATTTGGGTTTCAAGCATTTTGTTGTGGGCTTGTAGCTCTTGAAACCTTTGCTCATGGTTTTGGAGAATTTGGTTCATGGATTGGAGTTGTTGGAGAATTTGGAGAGAGGTGGGATCGGAAGATGGTGTAGGTTCGGGATTTTGTTTGGGGAAAGGAAGGTTGGAGGGAGGTTTTGGGTTGTTGGTCCTTTGATGTGGAGCTTGGTATGTGTTTGACCCTTGTGAGGAGGAACCACCTTGGTTATAGTTTTGGTTTTGGTTATACCCTTGCGCAAACCCTTGGTTGTGAGCTTGGTTGTACCCTTGTTGAGGTTGATTCCATCCTTGTTGAGGTTGGTTGAATCCTTGGGTGTAGTTTTGTTGAGGTTGTCTCCAACCTCCTTGTTGATTGTTCCTATACCCTTGATTCCCCCGATATCCATCTCCTCTTGCATTGATTGCCGCCACATGCTCCGAATGGGTACCTCCACAATAAGAAGTATCATGGTTAGTTCCACCACAAATATCACAAGAAAAAAGAGTTTACCTCGTGAAGGAGTAGACGATGCAAGATTGATCTTGGAGAGCTTCTTATCGAGTTGGTCCATCTTAGCTTGAATTTGATCCATGGGATCAATTTCAAACTTTCCGCTCTTCTTAGGTTGAGCACCTCTTCGTCTTCCACCCCATGAGTAGTTCTTGATCACCTCCTCGATTGTGGACTCAAGTTGTTCTTGCGGGATCTTAGATAGTTGACCTCCCGCTCCAAAGATCAAGATTGGCCCGTGAAATCGGATCAAGACCATCATAGAAGAATCGCATTAGTAGATTCTTGTTGAACTCATGGTGTGGGCATGAACGGATCATCTCCTTGAACCGCTCCCAAGCTTCGGCAAGTGTCTCATCGTTCTCTTGCTCAAATGAGGAGATCTTCCTCCTTATGTCCTGCAGCCTTCCACTCCGGGAAGTATTTCTTCAAGAATGCCATCGTGACTTGTTCCCATGTAGTGAGGGAATTAGCAGGCAAGCTCTTGAGCCATGACTTTGCTTTTCCGGTAAGAGAGGACCGGAACAGGTGCATCTTGATGTAGTCAGGAGAGACATCATTAGTGGTTATCATGGCACAGATCTCGAGAAACCTGTCGAGATGGTCTAGAGGATCTTCATCCGACCCCCCCACAAAATCGCTCCGCTTTCACCATCCGAGTATACCGAGGGTGAATGCTGAAATTTGTAGTGGTGGTAGGGAGTCGAATTCCACCTTGAAGAACATAGGAACCCGGATTTCCGAAATCCCTAAACAGTTGTGGATTTGCTTCACCCATTTCGATTCAACTTCACTTGATGTACTTGAGATTGGTGAAGAAGGCTCGAACCCAAAGTCGGATTTCCCAAATTCTTCCGAAGCTTTCGCAACGTACGGCCGATTTCAAGATCTAGAGGCAATGTGGGTGAACCGTGAGTTCTTCTTCTCATGTAACACAACAAAGCTAAGCAGAGGATTAGCAAATAACAACCACAGTTAAAAAGAAAATAAAAGAAGAATCAACTAAGCAAACTAAACTAAAATATACTTCATTCAATAGCACAGCCTCCCCTAACGGCGCCATTTTGATAAGAGGTTTTTAGTGTGTCGTTAAGGCACTAAAAACCGCTTCCCAAACAATATTTGTAGTCCTAACAAGCAATTACTAAGAGAATAGTAAGGGCAAGTCAAGGGTCGATCCACAGGGAAATTGGGATTGATTAGAGTCTATCTAGTCTAGACTACCTAATTGAAAGGTATTTGGGGGTTTAAAAGATGTTTGGTAACAATTAAGACTATCTATCAGCTAGAACAAGCAAAAATCACGAGTTTAAATATCAAATAAAGACACTAGAGTTAAGGCTACTAGTATGAATAAGAACGGATGATGATTGTTAATGCGATTGTGAAGCAACAAAGACGATTATGCAAGGTTTAGTTCTCCTCTAAAATACTTGAGTCCTCTCTCGAATGGTCCTCAAGAGTAATCGCTTAATCTATCAACTAAATCCTCTCTCGAATGGTCTTTAGTTAATTGATTAAGAGATTCGATAAGTTTGGAAAACCCCTAATGAAGGATCCCCTTAATTTCCACCCAATATCTTGGTATAGAAATTAAGTTGATTCTTGGGGATGATAAAAGAGTTCAAAATCCGATTTAAGAACATTTGAAATCAAAATACCAAAGTATAAATGTGATCAATATCTATCCTAAGGTCTCAAAACACCAAGATCAATGCATAAACTTCTCCATACATCACAATCACATCAACAACATTTTTAAAACCCTAATTCATACTTTCACCCTAACCCTAGATATGAAACTACTCACTAATCATGGAGTTAAAGCAATTAAGCAATGAATCTATGACTAATCTAAGGTTAAACATGATTAAGAAATTATTAAACTAATAGAAATCGCAATTATTAAACTAAGAGAATGAAGATCTTAAATAATATGAGAACATAAACAAACACCAAGAGAATGAAATAAAAACTAAAACTTTGAATTGAATTGAATGAAAAGTACCTTGAATGTATTGGAAATCACAAACTATGATCAACAATTCTCAAATCTCAATCAAACTAAAGTGTTTTCTCTCTAATACAAAACCCTAGAATATTGTGTAGAAAACTAGAATCAAGCATCCCCCCTCTACTCCTCTCCAAAAGAGGGTTTAATGATCGAATGTTTTCTTTCCGGATCGTGAGGTGCGGGCGCACCAAAAGGAGGTGCGGGCGCACCTTGCTCAGGTGCGGGAGCACCAGACTTCAGGTGCGGGCACACCTGAATCTTCTGTCTCAGGGTGGAATTCTCTTCGTCAAATGGTGCGGGCGCACCAGATGAAGGTGCGGGCGCACCCAATTTAAGTTGCGGGCGCACCAATGTAGTCTGTTTTGTGCTCCAGAATTGGTCGATGGTGCGGGCGCACCAGTGGCTTGTGCGGGCGCACCATCGTGTGCGGGGCATACCAAGCGCACCTCAGGCTACCTTTCAGCCTCTAGCTCGATCCCTTATGCCATGTCTCGCATTTCTCGACCCCGAAAAGGGCAATACCTGCAATAGAAACACGAACAAACATGGTGAAAGCATATGTGCTAGAAATTCGATCGAAATAGATCGAAAATCTAGCAAAATGTCACTATGACCAAGTATGATCACGTGAATGAAAAAGAAGGGAAAAGTGAGGAGAAAGAAGGAAGAAAAGGAGGAAAAGGGAGCTAAAACAAGCCAAAAGAAGGTAATCAAGTGCGTTAGAAACGCACTTATCATTTTAGAGTAGCATAACCGTCCTGACGTTATTTCCACTAACGTCTTTTTAGTATATCTTGATTAGATATTGTTTAGTATCTTAGTAGTAGAAGGACGGGGTGTTACAAGTTCAGTTCAGACTTATTCAGTTTAGTTGATCAGTTTAGACTTATTCAGTTGAAATTCAGACATATTCAGTTCATTTCAGTTCAATTCAATTCAAACTTATTCAGTTCAGTTCAGACTACAACTTATTATTATTATTATTATTATTATTATTATTATTATTATTATTATTATTATTATTATTATTATTATTATTATTATTATTATTATTATTATTATTATTATTATCATTATTATTATTATTATTATTATTATTATTATTATTATTATTATTATTATTATTATTATTATTAAGATTTTTGACAATGTCACTTTTAAGCTTTTTGGAGGGTATTTTTTGACCCATTGAATATAAAATAAGGGGGACAAGTGATTAAAAGAGTAATTTTTTTGTGAAAGAAGCGAAAGATAGAAAAGTAATACTCCCTCCGATTTATTTTGTAGTTCCTACTTTGAATATTTTTGTGAGAAGAAATTGGTTAAAGTAGGAGAACTTTCGGAAACGAAGGGAGTATTACTTTTTGGTGGGTGAAGAACTTCAAATAAATAAGTTTAAACAATGTAGCAATTAAAAAATAGAACATTTATTCTAAATTTCCTAATAACTTCTTCCATACGATCTCCAACCTCGTCATTTTCTTCCACCTCATCTTCATTATTATCTTCACCACCAACTTCATGTGCATCATTCAGTTTAACATCACTCCAAATTAGCCGTGCTAAGGCTTTTCGTCTTTCAAACATGGAAGCTTTTCGTTGGTCATCAAACATTATTATCAATATTATTAGTATTAGTGGTAATATTATTATTATTATTATCATTATCATTAATATTATTAATTCTTATCATTATCAATGATGATAAAAATATTACTATGCTTGTAATTATTAATAATACTCAATTCAGTTCAGTTCAGACCTATTCATTTCAGTTTAGTTCAGTTCAGACCTATTCAGTTCAGTTCAATTCGGTTTAGACCTATTCATTTCGGTTCAGTCCGGTTCGGACCTATTCAATCCAAAAGAACAAAGTCTTCCTGTCACGTTACATTCTTCACATATAATTACAAAGCCCACATTACGTACTTCCGCCAAATTCCATCAGCGGTATCCAAAATTCCCAAAGTCTCACTACTTTATTTAGCCAAAACACATTCAAATTAAACACAACATAAATTATGATAATGGCACTCAACAACCCACTTTTCCAATTCCAATTTTCGGGGGAGAAAATTATGATTTTTGAGAAATTAAAATGCAGACGTTACTTAAATCTCATGGTGGAGTTATGCCGATAAAGGATATACGGAGTATAAAGACGAGCGTATCCAAACCGAAGAAGCACAAAAAAGGCAGCTCGATGGTGAAAGAATGAAGGATGCTAAGGCATTATATCTCATACAAAATGCAATTACGGATACAATATTTTCAAGAATTTTATTAAGAGCCAACAATGCAAAGAAGGCTTAGGAGATCCTCCAACAAGAATTTCAGGGAGATAGCAAGGTGAGAAGTATCAAACTCCAATCTCTAACAAGAGAATTTGAAAACTTAAAAATGAAAGAAGGGTAATTAATGAAACATTATTTTTCAAAGGTAATAAATATAGTGAACCAAATGAAATCATGAAGAAGAGATCTCAGATGAAAAAATTGTGAAGAAGATTTTATTAAGTTTAACAGATAAATATGATAATATTGTTGATATTATTGAAGAAACAAAAGATATATCAAAAATTATGGTGGAACAACTTATGGGATCCTTGGAGTTCCATGAACAAAGGAAAAATCGTCGTATTAATGAAGAAGTAGTCAAGACTGCTCTTGTAGCAAAATTTAAGAAAATGCCAAGAAAATGTTGAGGATGAAGACAAAGAGAAGTCATCCAAAGGTATGAATCAAAAACTAGCCTAGAATATTTGCAAAAGGAATAACCATGATCTCGCAGATTTGTTGGCATAAAGGAAAGCCATAGTGTTGGAAGCGCAAAAGGTTTGGTCTTGTAGGAAAGAATTACAGGACCAAGAAAATTAATGAGATTGCCAATTTTGGCAAAGAAAAGCAAGAAGAAACTTTAGTTTGAAGTTTGCTAATGACAAGAGCATTAGCGGGGAGAGTTGGTGACATGAGCACCAACAACAAAAGAAATTTGGAGAAAAAGAATATTTTGAGCGATGGCTGATGACACGAGCATCGTAAGATAGTTGGTAACATGAGTACCAACGAGAAGATTAGAAAAATTGGGAAGTTATGTTGACAAGATCGAGGTTGGTAACATGAGTGTCAACATGGGAACTCAAAAGTACATATCCTCTGGTGGTTGGTGACAAAGTGCATCAACAATATTTTCCTTTTGAAGGTTTTCTGAAGTTCTAGATTTTTCAGATGAAGGGAGAGTGTTAAACTCATTGGTAGGAGCTCTTTCCATCATTGTAATAGGATTTTCAATTTTTACCCCTTATAAAGTAGGATTTTCATATTTCCCCCACTTACAAATAATCTTCATCTTACCGATATATTTATGTATATAATAAAAGGGACAATCAATATATACAAGAGACATCCTCTCAACCAAGCTAAGCTTCACCTAGTGGTAAGGAAAGAACCTTCCAACCTCAAGGTTGGGGGTTCACTAGTGGAAAAACATTGAATTGCAGCGGTCATTAAATGGCTTATTGCTGCGGTTTTAGCCGCGCCGCAATTAAGGGCACATCAATAGGTAATTCCTGTTGCAGCGGTTTTTAACTGCAGCAATAGAGCAACCTATTGCTGTAGTTTCTACCCAAAACCACAACAATGTGTATTTTTTTATATTAAAAATTAGGTCTGCTGTTGCGGTTTTCTACCCAAAACCGCAGCAATAGGTGCACGTTTTAAATTTTTTTTTTTTTGAAATTTAAGTGTTCATACTATTTTCAACCTTAAAATGAAATTAAAACCAAAAGTAACTAAGACGAACTAGTACAGCACATTGAATTCATGCATTGAATAGAAAATCAAAAAAACTGAAAATAAAAAATTACAATATCTAAAAGATAAAATAAAAAAAATCAGATAACCTAATGAGGATTTCAAACTAGAACTAAATAACTAATTCATAATTACATACAAAAAATGAAAAAAAAAACTAAATAAAAAAAGAATTCATAGAAAACGAAAAAAACTAATTACATACAAAAAATGAAAATGAAAAAAAAATTAAAAATGAAAACGAAGAGATTGTACGTCTGTACGTAGGAGTTAAAGCAGATCGACGAGGAACGTTAAAGGCGGTGACTGAAGGCAAAGGCTGAGGCGAGCTACGGCGAGCGAGGCTAAGGCTGAAGGCGAAGACCACGAGCGACGTCAACCGAGGGACCGCGAGCAAGGCTGAGGCTGAAGGCGAAGACCACTGGCGGTACACGTGTGTCAAGCCATTGAAAAGGGGTTTTAGACCGCTGCCATAACCACCGTGTGTCGAGGACTCAAGGTCTCGATTCTTTGAAGATGCCGGTGAACAGATGAAGAACGGCGAGAGAGATGAGGTGCGAAGGAAATGAGAGATGAGGAGGTGAGAACGAGATGAGGAGGTGAGAAGATGAGTGAGTTTGGGAGGATGAGAGATTGAGAGGCGTGAGAGACAGAGTGAGAGGAGAAAGATGGTGAAAATGAAAACGACGCCTAATATTAAGGGTGATAGAGATGGGGTTATAACCCTAGCAGCCTTTAATACTTACCAAGGACCTATTGTTGCGGTTCTTACAAAAAACCGCAGCAATAGATAAGTAAAAATAATATATTAATCTATTGTTGCGGTTCTGGGTGGGAACCGCAGCAATAGCTCTGGTCAAACCAGTCAAACAATTTTGAAAAATTACTATTGATATCTATTCCTGCGGTTTTCACCCAGAACGGCAGCAATAGGTTGATTTTCGAATTTTCCTTTTCTTTTGACGTGGTTTATTGCTGCGTATGGGTAAAACCGCGGCATTTCAGCAACAACAATAAGCAATTATTCTACTAGTGGTTCAATCCCCACTAGGGGCACTTTGGAAGAGGAATTCCCATTACCATCCCCCTTACTCTTCAAGTGTCTGCCCGCAAATCCAGGCTGGGTTATCCTGCGAGCCCTTTATCTTATATGGGATCCCCAATTAGGGCCCAAAAAAAAAAAAGATACATCCTCTCAAAAATAAAAAATAAAAAATGTATACAAGACACAGAGAGTAAAATGGTGTACACTCATATACTAACGTCGTGCCCCTTCGTAAATCCGGTATGAAGGGTAAAGTCGTGAAACCCTGAACTGCACAAGTCACAACCGCTTATATTTTGATCTTCACAAAACTTGTTGACGTACTTGTCCTTCAACAAGGCTTTGTGGTGTTTGGATTAGACAAACCTTTCAGGCTCTGTTTGCGGAAGAATTTTAGGTAGCTTAAATGATAAGGTGCTAACGTATTTTAGGTGCTAAAATGATTAGTAATGTTTGGGGAGTACCTAAAATAAAATTTCAGGTGGTTAAAATGACTTATATGATAAGTTAAAATTTGTACCTTTTCAAAATCTGTTGATTGAAATTTTGGGAAATCTTTTTAAACTTTTGATATCAACTAATCTTGCCAAAATAATTTATCAACTTAAGCAACTAATTTTGGCAAACAGTTAAGCTAATCAGTTATCTTATTAGTTCCAACTTTATCTTGTCAGTTTCAGTTAATTTATCAGTTTCAGTTTATTTTCAGATAGTATTGCCAAACATAGCCACTATTGCAATATTACTGCCAAATTTATAAATGGAGAAACACCTCAGCCTTCTAACTAGAGTTAGGAATCTTCCACAATTTGACACAAAACTACTTTTTGCCTTTGTTGGCCCGAACAATGCCTTAGTATTATTGTATGATACGATTCAGCAATCCAAGACAACTAATGTCATTTGAAAGTTGAAACCAATGGATTTTGGGAAAATTGTGCAGCTTTTGTAAAAAAAATAAAAAACCGTTAGATAGATTTCGCATGTAAGGAGGAGCAATAAAACATTCATCATGAGCGATTGTATAAAACCACTCACAGGCATATATTATTAAAAAAGGTTGAAAATATTAAAATAAAGTGGGTTTGGTATTTCAATAAGAAAAAAGTGGAAAAGGTAGGTGTGTCCCCATAATGAAAGTCGACATCTCTCGCCAACTTACGGATTTATATTAATAAAATATTGTGGGAAGCATTAAAATAATACTCTAAAAAGTGACACTGACAACTTTTCCCCCAAAAAGTACAATTAAAAACCCATGTTTGTGTATTTGAAACACCGGTTATTGTTAAATCAACCCCTGTTTGTGTGTTTGAAACCCATGTTTTTGTTAACTCAACCCCTGTTTGTGTATCCTTTTTCCCCTTCAATTCCCTAGTCAATTCCTTAATACCATCTTGACTTCATTTAATTGTTAAATTACCACTTTACCCCTTTTCTAATTGTTAAATTACCTATTTACCCCTGTGAGTGGTTTGAGGTTGCCGCTCCTGATTAGTTACTTCTAAATGTAATTCACAATCATATAGAGAAAACAAAAACATGGATATCTCAAACTTTTTCCTCCAACTCAACCAAGCTAACAGAATATGGAAATGATTTGTTTAGATGCAAGTCTTGATGCGATAGTACATCTATTACAAAATTTGATAACTCACCATGAATAATAGTGAACTTTTTTTTTATTAAAGTATGTTGTCTTTGGTTGTATTTGAATTATGAAGCATTTTGTATTTAGTACTTATTGGTTTTTTTTATTGGCATTAGATGCTATTGTAAAATTACGCTACCCCTGATCCAAAATCCTAGATCCGCGCAACGTTGCCACCTCTAATAATTAGTTATATATGGAGTAAAAGAGTCTGGCTGCTACTACGTAAATCATTGCATTGTAAATGTTCATTAAGCAAATTGAGATGGGTACAGTTTACCTTGAGTAAGACCGCATGAGCACGAGGAATTGCCTCAAACATGTCACCTGCAACGTACCTCAAGTTTCTTCCATTTCCTTGTAACCCTTTGACTACATGTGGTAGATCAAACACGATACAGTTTAGCTTAGGATAGGCCTCGGCAATTGCCTTAGCCATTATTCCAACACCACCAGCAACATCGACTAGCGATTCAATGCCTTCTATTGAGGCTTTGAACTCATTACTAGTCAGCAGCAAGCTCGAAATCAATCGCGAGTCATTTGCCATGGTTTGGTTAAACAACTCATTGAATTTTGCCGTATTAGGCATACGTTCATATAAATTCTTTCCTTGTGCCATGTGAAAAGGGGACTCGTCATTATCATCTTCTTGACGAAACCAAACACTAAAACTATATGATGGCTCAGTTAGAACTTGCTCCATTTCCAAAAGTGTAAAAGTTGCTTGAGTGAATGGATGATCTTGTAGGAGAAGCTGGGAGTTTAAGGTAAGATAATATGCTTCTTCTCCATTGACAAGTTTTGTGGTGGAGAAGAAGTGGGAATGAACAAGAAGGCGCATCAACTGTTGTAGAGATTGAGCCTTGTTTGGATGGATTGAAAGGGAGTTGGCTAGCTCATGAATGGTAATGGGTTTGCCATGTTTTTGAATTGCATCAGGAATGCTTAGTTGAATTGCACACTTTAAGGCCATGGAATTTAGGAAAGAGAAAGTATGGTTCCATATATGTGTAACGGCATCTAGTAGCTCTTTTGAGTGTTCGTTGGAAATAGAGTTGGCAGCCATTTTTTTACTCTATTAATGCTACCCTCTAGGGCTCTAGTGTAAGATATAATGTATATAGTGGTATGTACCAATCCAGAACCGGGCAGGACCAGAACCGCTGGACCAAAATATGGAAATTTTGTGGACCAGGATCGGCCGGACCGGAATCTTTCCGGTCGGGTTCGGTTTTGGACCGGTTGGACCTAAATCTTTATTTTTTATCAAATTTTCTTTTGCTTACATTTAAACATATTTATAAATTCGATACATTAAAATATAATAATTTTAAAAGTAGTAATCCTCAAGGCAATAAAGATTAAGTTTTAAATTTCTAACTTTTAATTTATTTTCAACCCTTAAACTTAATTTTTTCTTACTAAAAAACAGGAATTCCGGTCCACTGGTCTGTATCGTAAAATTTCGGGTTTGGAGCGGACCTGATCGGAAACCCAGAATCACAAATTTTTATGGACATGAGACCAGATCGAAATTTTCCAGTTCGGTTCGTTCTGGTCCAGTTTCGGTCCAAAATTGCACACCACTGATTGTATGTATATAAAAATCTACTCCGCTATAAGTGTAATATGATGTTGCTTCCTCCGTCCTATATCAGTTGTCATATCTGGGGAATGAAAATAAATAAGGGAACATCATTTGTTATGTTGTTTCCCACCTATTATATTACTTTTGGGCAATAGAAATGAAGTTAATATTTTTGTAGATTATTATTGGAATCTTGACAACTATTTGGGACATCTAGAAAAGAAAAATATGACAACTAAATTGAGACGGAGGAGTATAATTTAAGTTTAGCTTGTAATTTTCATGAGCCGAACATCGATAAGTTCAACTCGAAATACTTGCAAATAGGCTGCAAATAATTCTTAGCATATTATTGGTAATATAGGTTACTAGATGTTAATGGTAAAATTATTCAATATTGAGTACAGGTAGGGAACTCTTAATAATAAGGAAGATAAGGGTTATAAAAATTTATAACAAGTTTTCAAACTCAATTTGGGTTTTAACATAAGTTGAACTTGAAATTTAACCTTGAGAATTGGCTTGAAAATCTATGATCATTTGAAATTGAAAATTTTAGAACACCACCGTGTAAGTGGGCATAAATAGGGTATGTCATGGCAAAATTGGGCAACAACCCCTACTTACGAAGACGGGGTATTCTGTATTCAAGATGCGCAGACACATAAAACGCTCATTCATTGATTCTTGTGTAGTCATGCATATATACGGTATTCAGCCTCCAAAGCCAATTTCAATCTTGTGAGCACCGCTCATTAAGTAATTAGGGTCTGTTCTCCCCAACTTATATTCGATTCGCCTGGCAAGATTCGCTTCGGTTCAATTCAATTCGATTCAATTCGGTTCGATTCAATTCGGTTCCTAAATGATAATCATTACTATTAATTAGTTATAATTTAATTCGGTTCGGTTCGGTTCGGTAGTTTTATGCGAAGCAGATAATGCGCCGCCTTTTTTTTTTCCAGGTAAGATAAACATCCCTAATAAGTGGGGGAGCGGAATGGGGGAAATTGGAGATCCCACCTTACAGTTTATAAGAGGAAAGAAACGGAGTCTTGCCATATAAATGAAAAAAGGGCCTCCAACCAATTGTGTGTTTGTGTCAACCTTAATTCTTATTTACCTTGTACTTGGCACCCCACATTACAAACCGTGCGAAATTAGGAGCACACACAATGACACGAGTACTATTACACAACAATCCCATGTGACTGACGACCCACCCAATTCCCATACGGAGTACGGACCATACGTCCATTATCCATACCCACTTATTTCATCGACCTCGCTTCAAACGTGTAACATATTACATATGGTTATTATGTCAGTTGTTTATTTCAGCAATCCTGCCATTGATTTGCCAATAGATACGAGATATTTTACTTTTTGAACAATAGAACAAATCATTTAAGTGGTAGGTCAATTAGTATATCAATCATAATGTTGGATCTGGTGAGTTAGTGACCATTGAGATTCCAGAGCTAAAAAGATCAAAATTAATTCGGAGATGGCTACATCTACCTATTGGGTAGACTACTCATTAGAAATAGACAATTGCAGCAAATCTCACGGCCCACCAGCTAGAAAAAAAGAAGAGTTTTGTTACGTGAAATTGCAGGGTTAGTTCAGCATGAGGAGGGTTATTGGAAACAAAGGTCGCGGGATTTGTGGCTCACAGAGGGAGATCGTAACACAAAGTTCTTCCACCAGAGAGCCTCGGGGCGGAAGCAGAAAAATAATATTAACTCTCTTAAGGATGATTCGGGAACGGAGCATGTGGGTAATGAAGAGTTGGGGCAGCTCGCTATTCAATATTTTCGAAGTATGTTTGCTTCGAAAAACCCAACTCTTATCTCGCAGGCACTCGAAGATTTTCAGGCTCGTGTTTCCCATGATATGAATGAAGTTCTGCGCGCAGATTACAGAGAAGAGGAAGTTAGTCTTGCTTTAAGCCAGATGCACCCAATAAAAGCTCCGGGGCCAGATGGCACGTGTCCCATGTTTTTTCAAACGTACTGGCACATTGTTGGTAAGTCTGTTACTGATACTGTTCTTGGTATTCTGCGTGGGGCCCAGAAACTTGATATGTCAAAGGCCTATGACAGAGTGGAGTCGGATTTTCTGGATGCCGTGTTGGTGAAGTTTGGTTTTGATGCAACTTGGAGTTCGAGAGTGATGAGCTGTGTTCATTCTGTTTCTTTCTCTGTTCTCATTAATGGGAGACCTCATCGAAGAATTCTCCCCGAATAGAGGCATCGGCACGGGCGATCCTATATCGCCATACTTGTTTATCTTGTGTGCCGAGGTGTTCTCTCACTTGTCGCGGAGAGCGGAGGAAAATAATTCGCTTAGAGGTATCAAGGTGGCCCCCACCGCTCCTTCGTTAATCACTTACTTTTTGCTCATGATTGTTTGATTTTTTCAAGAGCTACTGTAAATGATGCGGAGGCAATTCAGAATGCATTATATGTGTATGAGATGTCGTCTGGCCAAATAAAACTACTCTGTCGTTCAGCAAGGGTGTTAGAGAAACTAGAAGGGGAGAAATTGCGCAACATTTGGGTGTTCAAATTGTTGATGTTCATGATAGGTACCTTGGGTTACCTACTACGGTAGGCCGCTCAGAAAAGGTCATTACTAGAGGAGTGAAAGAGAAATTGTGGAAAAAACTTCAAGGGTGGAAGGGGATGATTCTTTCAAAAGCTGGTAGGGAGGTTATGAAAAAGGTTGTGGCCCAATCTCTCCCTACCTACGCGATGAGTGTGTTTAAGTTTCCGTCTTCTTTTTGTGATGAAATCCGATCCTTGATAGCGCAATTCTGGTGGGGGCAAAAGAATGGTGAGAGAAAAATTCACTGGGTAGCATGGAAGAAATTATGTAGGCCTAAAGCTGAGGGTGGGTTGGTGATGAGTCATATTTATACATAGATTTTAGGTTCATTTAGGTTACATTTCTAGTTCAAATGAGAGCATTTAGGTGCATATTTGCATGATTTACTCAAGTTTGGCTATACTACTCTCTGTTTGCTTGTTTTGATGAATTTCAGGTGATATTAATGCAAATAGACTATGGTTGGCGAAGCTTGAGTTAAGCAAACATGAATAAAGAAGGTAGATTGCATGAGGATCACAAAGCATCTCTCTGAGACGAATTTGGGCTACAATGAAGCAAAACATTGCTGAAAGAAGTGCCAAAACTGAGTCTTGTACACTCTTTTACTCATAACTTTTTATACATAAATGATAATGGATTGATTCTAATTGGATTGGAAAGTAGACTTGAAGAGCTTTCCAACGACTGGTCACACACTGAATTTCGACGAGAGACGAGAAAGTTATGAAATTTTGAATATGAGCAGTTTTGGTATTTCTTACGGGCCCGGCCGGGCGGATCGCTGTTTTGCTTTTTCTTCGGGTTTTGACCTGTCAACCGCCCGACCGGGCGGAATCCGCCCCAGCAACCGGGGCGGGGTGATTTTTATGCGTTTTGAAGCGCGTGTTGCGCTGACTCTTATTTTCTTATAAATACTTATCCTTTTAGGGTTGAGGGGGACGTTTTTACACTATAGTTTCAGTTTTAGTTTTCCTAAGCACATTTTAATTACTCAAGAACCATAGTATTACTCTTTACCATTTTTACATTGGATTTTCAATAGAAGTTTGGATTTTTGGCAAGATTGTCCTACATTGGTATTTCTTCTCTTCTCTTGTTATCCTTATTCAATCTTTGATTATTGATTCACCATGTTTACTTGTTTCATCATGAATATGTTTTCTTTAATTATGATTGAGTAGTTTATTTCTAGGGTTAAGGGGATCCATGAATATTTATGAAGGGATGTTTATAACTTATTTTTAATGATGTATGTTGATTCCTATTGAATGTATTATCTCTATTCAATTCGATTTGGCCAGATTTGATTGTTATAGTATTGCAATATTAGGTTATGCGCCGAGAGGTATAAACTTGATATTAAGGCTAGTTTCAATAGTAGAATTGGTATTAATAAATTGCGGAAGCCTGTTAATATCATTCTATGGTTAATTTGGACTCGAGAGAGGAAATCAACATGTTTGACTGCATTATTTATTATTGATTATTGTGTTTCATCCTGGATTATTGTTCATTGGTGAACCTATGCCCTAGACTCTTTATTATTGATATTTCTCGATATAGTTATTGACTAGTTTAGTATAATTACAACCCAAACACTCGTTCCCTATAATCTAGATTTGATCACAATTAGGAAAAGAACACTTGTTTCCCGTGGATTCGACCCTACTTCCCTCGACTACTATTTGTTAGAGGACTTTAGGATTACTTTTGATTAGGTGATACGACTTTAGCCTATCAGTTGGGTTTTCGAGGCATGAAGTTGTTTAATTGGGCACTACTTGGTAAACAAGCTTGGCGGTTGATGAACTATCCGGGGAGCTTATTGGAGCAGATTCTGAAAGCAAAATATTTTCCTCACACCACTTATATGGCCTTTGAGTTGGGAACGAATCCGAGTTATACATGGCGAGGTTTATGGGAGGCAAAATGGGTTTTGCGGAAGGGGCACGGTGGAGGGTGGGTGATGGGGAGAGCATTAGAGTTTGGCATGATGAATGGATCCCAGGAACACAGTCTCACAAGATTTTATCTCCGCGGGGAAATGCGAATCCCAACGCTATGGTGGCAGATTTAATTCATCCGATTAGCAGATCGTGGAATAGAGATTTAGTATCACAACTTTTTCTCCCTTTTGAGGTAGACAGAGTTATGAGCATCCCTCTTAGCTCTCGGCTCCCAGTTGATGTGGTATGTTGGGACCTTGAAAAAGATGGTTTATATTCGGTAAAATCAGCATACAAAGCGTTGTGGGGAGCTTCGCATGATGAGCATAATGCGTCACCGTCTTATGCCACCGGACTTGTGAAAAAGGTGTGGGGTTTGAATGTACCTTGCCTAGGGTAATTTTTTTTGCTTGGAGAGCGATATCTAATGCGCCGCCAACAAGTTTAGAGCTGCACCGGAGGATGCCCAATTATTGCGCTGAGCGTGGTGTGTATGGAAGGGAGGAGGAGAGTGGTCTGCATGCGCTACTTTACTGCCCACTAGCTAAGGAGGTGTGGAATCTCAGCTTGCATAATGCTGTGTATAGGGAGGGACTGGGTTCAGTTGGTGATTGGTGGGGGTGGTGTTGGGAGAATATGGAGGAGGAGGAAATGTGTTTGTTCTTGACCACTGCATGGGCAATATGGGGTGCTCGATGTAAATGGTTGATGGAGAGCTCGGGCGGTGTTCCCGACGACACTCTTGAGTATGCCGTGAAGATTGATCGAGAGACTAAGAGTGCGACCCTTTTGTTTCGGTGGCCGGCGCGAGGACTTCGCCTCTTCCCGACTCGTGGTCGAAGCCCGCCGCATCGTTGGTGAAGGTAAATGTGGATGCTGGTTGCTTGGGAGCTTGGGGGGTGTGGTTTGGGGGTGGTATGTAGGGATGAACATGGCACGGTGTTGGCCTGCAGTACTCACCAATTCCAAGTAGCGTGGGAGCCACGCATAGCTGAAGCAAAGGCCATCTTCCATGGCTTGAAAGTGGCGCTGGAATTAGGCTATCAACACATTGAAGTTGAAAGTGACGAGTCTATTAGCTATCCAAGCGTTGAAGAGCACAAAAGGGGGATCTAGTGAATTTAATGTAATTATTGATGATGTTTTAGTGTTAGCTAGTTCTTTTAATACTGTTGTTTGGAGTTTTGTTAAACGCTCAGGGAATAAGGTCGCTCATATGTTAGCTCATCTCCAACCTTGGGAGTTTGGCAAGTGTATTTGGGTGGACGATATCCCGAACTATGTTATTTCTTTAGCTATGGTTGATATAATATGATCCCCCTTTTCTTGGGTTTAATTTCCCTCAAAAAAAAAAAGAAATAGACAATTAATTCTACTGAGTTGGACTTCACGAATTATTAATGTCTATCTCTAGTGGGTAGATTATCCAACGAGTAGACAGTTTTTCCCACTTAAATTTGTCATATTATGAATTTATGATAGTGGAGCCTCGAGGTTGTCTCGACCATTTATTGTTCAATGGAATTCTAAAATGGTCACTAATAGAAAATAACGCAAGATAGTCGCTTCTTAGGAAAAATAAAATGAATATAAAAATTGATACTTCTTTCGTCCCATTATATAGTTCCTGTATTTCTTTTTGGGTGTCCTAAACTGTTCCTCCCATTTCCCTTGTTTCTACTCCCTCCATCCCATAATATAGTACTCGCATTCCTTTTTGGGTGTCCTAAAATGTTGTGTCTATCTTCTTTTCTTTTATCAATTTACTTTTACTAAATTATCCTTCATTTCAACATAAACTTTCCAAAATAACCCCTACATTTCTTTAAAAAATGTGCCCCTATCTATTGTTTTACACCATTCCAATGAACATTAATTACTTTTCAGTAGAGGGGTTAGTATCCGGACAAAAAAATAATTATGAAAAGTCGGAAGTTTCTTTCAGTAGAGGGGTTAGTACTGAACAAAAAGATAGTCTGATGAGTATTCTCAACATGCGGCAAGTTGACAAGCACGACAAATACCTTGGTATCCCTTCTATTGCAGGAAGATCAAAGAAAGCTATTTTTGATTCTCTTCCTGATAGAATTTGGAAGAAACTCCAAGGGTGGAAGGAGAAATTATTATCAAGAGCCGGAAAGAAATTTCGATCAAGTCTCGTCATTCAAGCCATCCCAACTTATCTCACGGGAGTTTACAAATTTCCATGTCTCGATTATACAAAGAAATCCAATCGGCCATGGCCCGATTTTGGTGGGGAAGCTCGGATACTCGGCCGAAAAACGCACTGGAAGAATTGGGAGTCAATGTGTGATTTGAAGTGCCTTGGTGGGATGGGTTTCAAAGACCTCAAAATTTTCAATGATTCTCTTTTGGGTCGTCAAGCTTGGCGACTTATGAGAGAACCTAGCTCGCTTCTTGGTCGAGTCATGAAAGCTAAATATTATCCCCACTTGTGATTTTTTAGATGCTTCTCTTCACTAGTGGAAAAAAACGCAAGGGTCGGTCGTGTGCAAGGGCTGCGTTTATTGAAAAAACGCACCCTTAATAGTGAAGGGGCTGCGGTTTTTGGCTAACCGCGACCCTTGAGGGCCCAAATATAAAATAGACTCCTTAACTGTTCCCACGCACAAAGCGACTTCAAAGTTTAACCTAAATTTCTAATCTCGTCTCGCCTCTCTCTAACCTCTTCCTATCTCTCACTTCCTCTCTCCTCTTCGGCGCCAGTGACGCTCAACCGGCGACGCTTCCCTCACTCTGCAGTGGTTGTTCATCATCGCGATGTCGGCTCGCCGGAGATCGGCACTGCTCTTCTCTCTCTTTCCTCTGTTCGTTGCGCCGCTGTTCTTCCCCCGCCAGTGCTCGCTCACCGCCGTCGCAAGCCGGCGCCGACTAACCCGGTCGAATAATCCTGCTTACCGGAGTAACCGGGCCGCTGCATTGACCGGTTTAGGTTGCCTTGCTGAGGCCATCAGGAATTCTGAGGATGCTTATGGAAGGGCTCACCTCAGATTAGCCTCTTTGCTCATTGGGTCACTATTCCTTTATTTTATTAATTCATTCATTATTATGGAATTGTTGATTCATTGTTTTTGTAGATCTCAGTTTATGCCAATTGGATTTTGTTGCTATCTCATGAATTTTTCCTGGTTTAATTTTGATTGATTAGCTGTTAATTTGGTTTATGTGGTGGACAGTGTTGACTATGTTGTCATGCTCATTATTTCGTTTTCAGCATTATGGGCAACTTTTTGGTTGGCAATGTGATTGATTGAGTGTATAGATGGTGTTGCCTTGTACATTGCTGAGTTGTTGTATGCTTCAATAATGTTATGATTTAACAGCCATTAGTGAGTGATTTCAGCAGTTGTGATTTATCTACTAAAAGTGTTAACTGCCAAATTCAACAGATGGTGCAACTTAGAGCAGACACTTCTGCATTCTAGATTTCGTTTTAGGTTTCTTTGTTAGTTTGCTATATATAACCATTGTCGTGTTGTCTTGTGGGTTGTTTTTATGTATATAAATGATAATGTTTATAGATTATTGGACTATTCATTGTAAAGTAGTCATTTGGATGAAACTAGTCAATTAGGTATGTGGTAATTTGAATTAGAATGCTCAATTGGTCAATTAGGTATGTGGAAGTGGATTGGTCAAAAATATGAGAGTGGATGGTTTTGGGAGGTGATTGTTGATATTTTTTATGTGTAAGATATATTCTTTATTTGTGTAGAGAGTATGATTGATTATACTTTAAGTGGAAATCGGACGAACTTTTGAAGATTGATAATGAGGGACTCTACATATGAAGCGAAGAGGAGAGAATTGTTGCATATTCACTTTTTATGTATCTCTTAAGTATGAGAAAAGGTATGTCTTATTCTCATTCTTTTTATCGAGTTTTGTTTTAGAAATTAGAACCCTTAATCCGAAGTTGATTGTTCGAGGATGAACCTTATATATCCCCTTTCCCTCTTAGTTGAAGATGATTGTTCGAGGAATTAGTATGGGCATTGTAGCCCCCTTTGGGATCATGGTGCTGGTTTTGTTCAATTGTTTTTTTTACCCTTATTGCTTGCTTTTATGCTTATCCTTCTGAAATGGGTGGATAAGGAACATAAATGACAACACTAAACAGCAATCTGGTAACCTAAATTTTACCTCAGAACTTTTTATTTTCTCATCTAGTAATGCTTGATATGATGCAGCTGCTTCCTTTCTACGAACCTTCAATCTTACTCCTTCCATCTCTTGCTCATCCTTTTCCTTTCTCTTTCGAAGCTCTCTCTCTTTTTCTTTCAATTTTTTCTCGCAAATGTTGCATTTGCACAACACATTGAGGACCCCCAAAAGCATTAGAAAATTTTCAACCGAACAATCACACTAAAGAAAAGCTAAGAATGTCTCACTAGCACTCTAACTAGCCTAAAAATATTTACAGAAAATTAGAAACGACTTAGAAGGTCAAATGTTGATGTATCAACCTCTAACTATATAGAAAGGGGAAAGACACTCCCCAGAGTCACAATTAACGTGGGTATTCTTGTGAAAATTTCTTGTTTTTAAATGGAATCAAGATACTCGAGATATTTATATACTCGAGAGTTTAATATTGCCTCGATACTGAATCAGCTATTCAAACCTTGGTTTGCTCTTGTCCCTGTTTAAAGATATACTATACAGATCAAACAGGGCATGAGACTCACCATCTCGCAACTGAGCTTGTTGTTCCATGGCCTGTAATCGAAGCTTGAGTTCTGTGTTTTCACTTGATAGACCAGTTCTGTCTCTAAACAACAAAATTAAAGAAAAGTAAGCACATACGGAATTACCAGTGAGGATACTTAAATGCCTTAAACCTCCAGGATACTACAAATTTGTAATTGTACGTCTATAAAAGGGATGAATTAACAAGCAAATCTGTGAAGTTACCTATGAGATGTATGGTATGATTCCAGCAAATATACCTGATACAAAGTGAGCTGTGCAGAAAGAGTGGTTGATCTTTAATATAACATCGACCTTTAATAAGTCATCATATAACCAAGATTTTGTACCAATTGAATCCAGACTAAACATACACACTATTAATTAGCATTAAAATAGTCTTCACTGCATAGTTAGTAACTGCCACCCACATGTTTTTGTACATTTCTTGTTGCTGGGAATTTTCCAATTGTGAGGCAATAGGGGTCAAATGCTTTCAATTGGTATGTTATGTGGTGTAATTTGTAAATTTTATTTTCTTTTAAGGGTTATTATTAGGTGCCTTTGCCACTACATTAGAAAATTTGAAGTTCTCATAACTAAGTTATACCAAGATTGATGATATTTGATGTCTTGTTTCGATAAAAACTTGCAAGTGGAGAACATGTGAAGTTAAGGAAGACAAGGTCGGTGTACTCGTCCATCTGTGCTGTTAGCTATTGTGTTCAACGTGAACCATTTCTTGCGAGGCTTAGCAAGATCCTTTGCATCTTATGCATGTGGTGTATCACTATGCTTAATGTAAGACAGGTTCATGTTTGTATAACAATAATTAGAATGTAAGTAAAAGTTTTGTCAATATTTTTGCAGTATGTTTAGTACACATGTAATTTAATCTATATTTGTGTAAAAACATAATTTGCAATGAAAAATGATACTTATATATATATATATATATATATATATATATATATATATATAACTGTTTGGGAACATTTAGGACTAAAAAATGCAAAAAAAAAAAAAAAAGTCACAAGGGTTGCGGTCGGGGCAAAAACCGCACCCTTGGTGGGTTAGAGGCTGCGGTTAAGGGCCAAAACCGCAGCCCCTTAACCCACCAAGGGCTGCGGTTTTGGCCTCAACCGCACCCTTAACCCACCAAGGGCTGCGGTTTTTGCCCCAACCGCAGCCTTAACGCGCTAAGGGCTGCGGTTAAAAACCACAAACCTCTTCCTAAATGCCAAGGGCTGCTAGTCTAATGGGCTGCGGTCAAAAAACGCAGCCCTTGGGCCGTTTTTGACCGCGACCCTTGGGCTTTTTTCCTCTAGTGCTTGGATATTGCTTTGTAGCTATTTATGGAAAAGCATCTGGAGCTCCAAAGCCTTAGTGAAAGAAGGCATTGTGTGGCGTGTTGGGCATGGATGAGACATTAACATATGGGATGATCCTTGGGTAGCCGATGATAATGGTAGGTTTATTACAAGTGCGAAGCAGGACATTATTCATGTGGTAAGTGATTTAATAGATGCTGAAAATTTGGAGTGGAAAGTTGAAATGATTGAAGAGCATGTTAATGACCGTGATAAGCGATGCATTCTTGCCATACCCTTGAGTTCTACCGATATTTGTGATGAGATTACATGGGCTTTTGAAAAGAATGGCTCTTATTCGTTAAAACAGCTTATATGTTGGGGAAGGGTTGCAATCTTGATAATTTTCACAGAGCTTGGGTGGATATATGGAGTCTTGATGTTAGCCCCAAGGTAAGACATTTTCTTTGGCGTTTATGCACAAATTCTCTCCCTACTCGTGCTCTCCTAAAGCACAGACATCTCATTGATGATGCACAATTCCCATGGGGATGTGGTCACCCTGAAACGGCAGCTCGTGCCTTGTTCGAATGCCCACGAATTACTGCTCTTTGGCAGGACTGTGATTGTACCAGTATGGGTAGCACGAATTTGGAGGCCTCTATGTGTAACTTAGTGATGAGTTGGCAGCAACTTGATAAGAAAAAGGTGATGAAAGGGGCTTTCCTTGCTTGGGTAATATGGGGAGAAAGAAACCAGCTCATTTTCAAAAATCACTCAACACCAGACGCGGTTCTTTTGGCTCGTGTGGCGAGGTTGGTTGACGAGCATGGCAAGCATTCGACTTGCATTTACCAGAACAAGCTGTCAAGGAGTCCTTCTAGCTCCAAGGTGTGGCATGCACCACCATCAGGTATGTGTAAACTTAATGTTGATGCCTCGTTGGCTGTTGAGGGATGGATTGGGCTCGGGGTTATAGCTCGTGATTCTGTTGGGAGGGTGTTATTTGCTGCCACAAGACGCGTCAGAGCTCATTGGATGGCTGAAATTGCGGAGGCCAAAGCCATTGCTATGGCGATTCGTTTGGGTAAACGGTATGGGCTCAAGGAAATAATTCTCGAATAAGATTGTCAAGTTGTGATAAACCGCCTCTCAAGGAATGATACCTATCTCTCGGATCTTGATATTGTTCTTCATGACATTCTATCTTCTTGTACTTTTTTCTCTTCCATTATTTGGTCTCATGTTCTACGTGATGGCAATTCTGTAGCTCATCACTTAGCTAAGCTAGTACCTTTTGGTGTTGAACAAATTTGGGAAAACCACGCTCCATCGGAGGTGGCGCCCTATGTACTCATGGACACTTTGTCCTTGTGTTAATGCTAGCTTATTTTTCCGCTCAAAAAAAAAAATTTACTTTTCAATTTTATTTTAAAGGAAAAAGAAAATAAAAAACTAGTTTCAAGACAAAAGTACTAAAAGAGCACTTACCTAAATACTTCCTCTGTTTATTTTAGTTGCAACATTTGCCTTTTCACATTTACCGAGACACTTATTTGAACGTTAATATCTCATATTGGGTGTAAGTAAAAATTATAAAAATTTGATATTTGGAATCATCGCATTGAGACGAATCTAACAAGACCCCCACTTGACTATGTTTTTTCTTATATAATGGTGCGAGATTACTGAACAAAGTTAGTTGATGAATAGTGCTAAAAAGCAAATGTTGCAACTAAAAAAACAGAGGTAGTATATGTTTTTGGGAAATCCTACAACTCCTATTTTTGTTAATTCCCGTGAAAAATAAGAAGTAAGCACTATATTAGGGGACACATGGAGTATTTTAGAACATCACTTTTACTCTCTCTCCTCCTTTTCATATGGGTTTTGACACTCTCATTTAATGCTCCCTCAATCTCATTGGTTCAGTATAAGTATAACAAAAAGCACTTTATATTCTCTCTCCTTTTTTCACATGTCTACCCATTTAATGTTCCCATTCTTTTTCATTTTTTAATGACAATAATGCCAAAAAAACATCAACCTCCTACATTACAATCATCTATACTAATATATTAAAAGGCGTGTATGACAAAGTATACACGCCACGTGGCACTCTCTTAATCCACTAGGATTGTCCAATGTTTGCATATGTCATGTCAATTATCAAAAGCAAATTGGCTTGCAACAAGATTTGAACCTGTGACATCTTGCTATTATACTTAGCACCATTACCATCTCAACCAACTTCTAATCATGCTTTAAATGCTCACATTATTATATGTGTACATTTTAAAAGACGTGTATGACAACGTACACACGCCACGTGACACTCTCTTACTCCACTAGAATTATCCAATGTTTACATATGTCATGTCAACTAACAAAAGTAAATTGGCGTGCAACAAGATTTGAACCCGTGACATCTTGCTATTATACTTAGCACCATTACCATCTCAACCAACTTCTAATCATGTTTTAAATGTCCACATTATTATTTGTGTACCTTTTAAATGTTGAATTTTTTTTTTTATTATATTTTAATGCAAATGGGAAAAAATGCATATCAAGTTCCAAAAAATACCACCGGGGCAACACCGGGCCCAAATACTAGTTGTTTCCTTAATTATCGTGCCCAAAATGAAACGAGAACTATAAAATGGGACGGAGGGAGTATAATTAAAACAACTTTTCAATATTACAATGATTCTAAAACCATATCATCATAACACTTCTTGGCACTACAAGAGATATTATTGGATGTTTTTTTTAGTACCAAAAAAAAGTTTGTACTCCATGGATCAAACACTTTCGAGTGCCAACAATAATTTAATTCAATAAATATTATTTTCTAACATTTTATAAATATTACATTTTCCTTAATCAATACTCCCTCTGTATTTTTTTATCTTTCCTACTTTGACTTTGCACGTTTGTCAATGCACTTATTCAACTTTAAATATCTTTCATTACATATTAGTAAAAATTATAATGATTGAATATTAATAAACTACTCATTGAGACGAATCAAACAAGACCCCACATGACTATATTTTTTCTTATATATTGAGAAGAATTTAAAAGATTCTCTCTAATTGTGAATAGTGTCAACATTCCAAGTGAGAAAGATAAAAAAATACAGAGGGAGTAACATTTTTTTAATATTTTTGATAAGTATTGTTTTATTTCATGTTAGTGCCTGTTTTGGACACTAGCTATTACTGATGAACATCTACATTTTGGAACAGTTTACTATATCATTTTATTAATGGGAATTACAACACTAGGTTTTTATTTTTTGTAGCCAAGTTCAGTTCAACTCACTTCAACTCACTTCAACGTTTATTATTAGGAAACATATGGTTATTATGTCAAATGTTTATTTCAGTTCTTCCTGCTAGCTTTGCCAATAGATACAAAAAATTTACTTTTTGAACAAACAAACAAATCATTTAGGTGGTAGAGCAATCACTATATCAATTACAATGTTAAATTTGAGGTGTTATTTGGTTGATCATAGGAAGTTAAATCTCATGAGTCACGGGCAAGTCCCACTTACCCAGGGAACATTTCGGACTAAAAAATGCAAAAAAAAAAAAAAAACCGCAGCCCTTGGTGGGTTAAGGGCTGCGGTTAAGGGCCAAAACCGCAGCCCTTAACGCGCTAAGGGCTGCGGTTAAAAATCGCAGCCCTTCCTAAATGCCAAGGGGTCGCTAGTCTAATGGCTGCGGTCAAAAACGCAGCCCTTGGGCCGTTTTTGACCGCACCCTTGGGCTTTTTTCCTCTAGTGCTTGGATATTGCTTTGTAGCTATTCATGGAAAAGCATCTGGAGCTCCAAAGCCTTAGTGAAAGAAGGCATTGTGTGGCGTGTTGGCCATGGACGAGACATTAACATCTGGGATGATCCTTGGGTAGCCGATGATAATGGTAGGTTTATTACAAGTGCGAAGCAGGACATTATTCATGTGGTAAGTGATTTAATAGATGCTGAAAATTTGGAGTGGAAAGTTGTAATGATTGAAGAGCATGTTAATGACCGTGATAAGCGATGCATTCTTGCCATACCCTTGAGTTCTACCGATATTTGTGATGAGATTACATGGGCTTTTGAAAAGAATGGCTCTTATTCGTTAAAACAAACTTATATGTTGGGGAAGGGTTGCAATCTTGATAATTTTCACGAGCTTGGGTGGATATATGGAGTCTTGATGTTAGCCCCAAGGTAAGACATTTTCTTTGGCGTTTATGCACAAATTCTCTCCCTACTCGTGCTCTCCTAAAGCACGAGACATCTCATTGATGATGCACAATTCCCATGGGGATGTGGTCACCCTGAAACGGCAGCTCGTGCCTTGTTCGAATGCCCACGAATTACTGCTCTTTGGCAGGACTGTGATTGTACCAGTATGGGTAGCACGAATTTGGAGGCCTCTATGTGTAACTTAGTGATGAGTTGGCAGCAACTTGATAAGAAAAAGGTGATGAAAGGGGCTTTCCTTGCTTGGGTAATATGGGGAGAAAGAAACCAGCTCATTTTCAAAAATCACTCAACACCAGACGCGGTTCTTTTGGCTCGTGTGGCGAGGTTGGTTGACGAGCATGGCAAGTATTCGACTTGCATTTACCAGAACAAGCTGTCAAGGAGTCCTTCTAGCTCCAAGGTGTGGCATGCACCACCATCGGGTATGTAACACCCCGTAATTTTCACCCTTATTTTTTTGTGTTTGTTTACATTAAAATGATATTTTTTGTAAAAATAAATAATTTATTATTTAGATTATTTTGGAACGTGTTGTGAAAATGTGTATATATATATTTATATGATGTGATATATGTATATATATTTATTTTAAGTTTATAGTTATTTATTTTAAAGGTTATATTAGTTTCGTTATTTATTTAGGCGTTTAGGATGCATTTTTTTTTGCCGCGTAGCGTTTTTGTAACAATGTTGGACCGATTTGAGTGATGAAATGTTGCATCGCATGTGGCGTGTTAATGTGTTTATTATATTTATATTTATAATATAATTTACTAGAGTTATTTTCATTATTAAGTATTTTCAAAGTTTAGGCGCGATTTAGGAATTTATCGATTTTTCGCGTGGCGAACTTTTGAAGCATGGATCATTGTTGAATTGGGCCGAAATATTTTTGTTGGTGTGTTGGGCTTGAAAGCCGGCCAAGAAGAGCTCCTCTTCTTTCCTTTCTTTTTATTTTTCCTTGTGACTCTTTGTAGCTTTGTAACTCCTATAACCCCCTAATTATTCTCCTTCATTAAAACCCTTTATTTCAACCATTAAACATCCATAAAATTCTGAGTTTTATTCAAAGAAGTTCAGCATCATTTGCATTTATCACCCACCGTTTTTCAAGAAAAGGAAGAGAGAAAAGGAAGAGGAAAAGAATAGAAAGGTTCAACCCGGTTTTTCTTGTCGCACCTTCACGAAAATAACCGTAGCCGGAGATCTAACCGTTGGATCGTCTACAAATTTGTACACAACGTTTATAACGTCTTGTTCTACATTCTGACCGGAGCGATTTAGAATCTAGCTTTTGATCATCGCGAATCATGGTCGGAACAGAGCAGTGTGACATGAGATTTATCAACGTTCAAGAAGAAAATGCCTAGTGATTTGGTTGCTTCAATTCTCGTTCGTTGTGCCTTGGGGTTAGAAGAGGAATTGGATTGTATGCGTTGCTCTTAACCATCTCTTTAGACTCAGCTCTCCTCCCGACGTTCCAGGTAACTAGTAGTTATCTTAGAACCATAGTGATTAGAGTATTATTCGGTATTAGATTATTACGCTAGGAATTATTTAAAATACTTTTTGAATGAAATTATTGACAAAATTTGACATGAATATACTTGATGCATGCTATGTGATTACTGTAAAGAGAAAAATAATTTTCGTATGATTTTTGGTATTTATTTGATTTAATTGGTGTTTTGTGCGTTTTTGGCTAAATTGCATAATAAATTATTAAACGGATGTTAAAATTGCTGAAATTATTTTTATTAGATCATGTTGTATGCGTAGTATGTATTCCATGCCTTAGAATAATTTTTGCCTACTGTGTACTGGTTTATTTAATTGATATATCTGTTTTTGCAATTTCGTTTCTGTAAGTATATAAATCATGAAAATTATTTCTGGAGGCCTAAAAATTCATTTATTTGTATAATATGTATTTCCGTGAGTTTATGCATGTTGTGTAAATTTTTGGTAATTTTTGGGCATTTATTTATATTTTTAGTTATTATATTGGTTTTATTGAGTAATCTGTATATTAACTTTTAAAATTACTTTTGGAGTCCGAAAATTATAAATAAAATTTGTACCATGTCAGTAGAGCCATTAGGGTCATATGATAATTTTTGTGTAATTTTACTTCTCGAACTTATTAGTTTAATCATTATTATTGGGTTTTTGTTGTAAAATTGAGGGTACACTTTTAAATTATTTGAGAGCTTGTTAATCAGAAATAATTTGTGATCTTTTATGTTCTTGGATGCTGGTGTTTAGTAGGTTGCTGTAAGTATTATTGGTATCATTATGTTTATGTTTGATTTATGTAAAAATGATTAATTGTGTACTATTCATTTATTTAATAAGCCTTGGAGTTAATTGGTGATGCATTTTTTATTGATGTTGTTAGTGCTGTAAAAATTATTTCACTATCATTGTTGATGCTTAGTTATGTTTAAAGTATTGTGGTTGGAGATACTTTTGATGAATTATGGGTATAAGGCCGGGTGGCATCCCTTTTGACGAATATTTTTGAAATGAATGATACTTTGATGATATTTATGATTTTATTTTGAGATAAGAACATCCGGTGGGATAGATGTAGTCCCCGGTGAAGAACATGCCAACCACCTGGTTTGCGAACTAGGGGTAAGCCTGGGTTAATTGTTGTCGTCCGAGAGGTCGGGGAGTTCGCGTGTTCTACCCCCGCATCGGGAGTTTGGCCATTCTTAGACACGGGCAAGTGGGGAACGTAAGCCCATAGACTGACCTGGAGATTGCGATCTGACAAACCTTAGGAAGTGAATTGCGATTCACCAGCGTTCGGTTTCTGTCTCAGACACTTGTTTTACCTATACTTTTATTTTTCTAAAAGTACTCTTGAGATGATTTATTTATTTTTATCCAACTCACTTGCTATTTATTATTCATTTGCGTTATTTGTGAGTTATATGGAAGTGGATGCATATTGTAGTTAACTTGACTTAATTATTTCCTTTCTTATTAATCTATGTCCGAATCGTACTTTGATTGCTTTTGTTCGGGAGAACGCTAGTTACTCCCCACCGATTGTGGATATTTGTTGTATATTTTGCGAGGTTTTGTTGATGGGGATTTTCTTTGATTTTGGGCTCGGGTTGAGATGCGAGAAAAAATCTATTAGGGGTTTTAGTTCTAGACTTCTCTTTAGTTTGAGATAGTTTTCTCATTTTGATTTTAATCTAAGTAATTAATTTACTTATAGTATTTACTTATGTTTGTTTTTATCACTTAGTTATTTAAACACTATTCTTGTAGTAGTGACATTCCCAGAAGACGATGTTTCCGCCATCGTCCTATTAAATATATTATCATTTCTTTCTTTTCCGCCTTTGAAATTCTGGGGTGTTACAAGGTATGTGTAAACTTAATGTTGATGCCTCGTTGGCTGTTGAGGGATGGATTGGGCTCGGGGTTATAGCTCGTGATTCTGTTGGGAGGGTGTTATTTGCTGCCACAAGACGCGTCAGAGCTCATTGGATGGCTGAAATTGCGGAGGCCAAAGCCATTGCTATGGCGATTCGTTTGGGTAAACGGTATGGGCTCAAGGAAATAATTCTCGAATAAGATTGTCAAGTTGTGATAAACCGCCTCTCAAGGAATGCTACCTATCTCTCGGATCTTGATATTGTTCTTCATGACATTCTATCTTCTTGTACTTTTTTCTCTTCCATTATTTGGTCTCATGTTCTACGTGATGGCAATTCTGTAGCTCATCACTTAGCTAAGCTAGTACCTTTTGGTGTTGAACAAATTTGGGAAAACCACGCTCCATCGGAGGTGGCGCCCTATGTACTCATGGACACTTTGTCCTTGTGTTAATGCTAGCTTATTTTTCCGCTCAAAAAAAAAATTACTTTTCAATTTTATTTTAAAGGAAAAAGAAAATAAAAAACTAGTTTCAAGACAAAAGTACTAAAAGAGCACTTACCTAAATACTTCCTCTGTTTATTTTAGTTGCAACATTTGCCTTTTCACATTTACCGAGACACTTATTTGAACGTTAATATCTCATATTGGGTGTAAGTAAAAATTATAAAAATTTGATATTCGGAATCATCGCATTGAGACGAATCTAACAAGACCCCCACTTGACTATGTTTTTTCTTATATAATGGTTCGAGATTACTGAACAAAGTTAGTTGATGAATAGTGCTAAAAAGCAAATGTTGCAACTAAAAAAAACAGAGGTAGTATATGTTTTTGGGAAATCCTACAACTCCTATTTTTGTTAATTCCCGTGAAAAATAAGAAGTAAGCACTATATTAGGGGACACGTGGAGTATTTTAGAACATCACTTTTACTCTCTCTCCTCCTTTTCATATGGGTTTTGACACTCTCATTTAATGCTCCCTCAATCTCATTGGTTCAGTATAAGTATAACAAAAAGCACTTTATATTCTCTCTCCTTTTTTCACATGTCTACCCATTTAATGTTCCCATTCTTTTTCATTTTTTAATGACAATAATGCCAAAAAAACATCAACCTCCTACATTACAATCATCTATACTAATATATTAAAAGGCGTGTATGACAAAGTATACACGCCACGTGGCACTCTCTTAATCCACTAGGATTGTCCAATGTTTGCATATGTCATGTCAATTATCAAAAGCAAATTGGCTTGCAACAAGATTTGAACCTGTGACATCTTGCTATTATACTTAGCACCATTACCATCTCAACCAACTTCTAATCATGCTTTAAATGCTCACATTATTATATGTGTACATTTTAAAAGACGTGTATGACAACGTACACACGCCACGTGACACTCTCTTACTCCACTAGAATTATCCAATGTTTACATATGTCATGTCAACTAACAAAAGTAAATTGGCGTGCAACAAGATTTGAACCCGTGACATCTTGCTATTATACTTAGCACCATTACCATCTCAACCAACTTCTAATCATGTTTTAAATGTCCACATTATTATTTGTGTACCTTTTAAATGTTGAATTTTTTTTTTATTATATTTTAATGCAAATGGGAAAAAATGCATATCAAGTTCCAAAAAAATACCACCCGGGGCAACACCCGGGCCCAAATACTAGTTGTTTCCTTAATTATCGTGCCCAAAATGAAACGAGAACTATAAAATGGGACGGAGGGAGTATAATTAAAACAACTTTTCAATATTACAATGATTCTAAAACCATATCATCATAACACTTCTTGGCACTACAAGAGATATTATTGGATGTTTTTTTTAGTACCAAAAAAAAGTTTGTACTCCATGGATCAAACACTTTCGAGTGCCAACAATAATTTAATTCAATAAATATTATTTTCTAACATTTTATAAATATTACATTTTCCTTAATCAATACTCCCTCTGTATTTTTTTATCTTTCCTACTTTGACTTTGCACGTTTGTCAATGCACTTATTCAACTTTAAATATCTTTCATTACATATTAGTAAAAATTATAATGATTGAATATTAATAAACTACTCATTGAGACGAATCAAACAAGACCCCACATGACTATATTTTTTCTTATATATTGAGAAGAATTTAAAAGATTCTCTCTAATTGTGAATAGTGTCAACATTCCAAGTGAGAAAGATAAAAAAATACAGAGGGAGTAACATTTTTTTAATATTTTTGATAAGTATTGTTTTATTTCATGTTAGTGCCTGTTTTGGACACTAGCTATTACTGATGAACATCTACATTTTGGAACAGTTTACTATATCATTTTATTAATGGGAATTACAACACTAGGTTTTTATTTTTTGTAGCCAAGTTCAGTTCAACTCACTTCAACTCACTTCAACGTTTATTATTAGGAAACATATGGTTATTATGTCAAATGTTTATTTCAGTTCTTCCTGCTAGCTTTGCCAATAGATACAAAAAATTTACTTTTTGAACAAACAAACAAATCATTTAGGTGGTAGAGCAATCACTATATCAATTACAATGTTAAATTTGAGGTGTTATTTGGTTGATCATAGGAAGTTAAATCTCATGAGTCACGGGCAAGTCCCACTTACCCAGGGAACATTTCGGACTAAAAAATGCAAAAAAAAAAAAAAAAACCGCAGCCCTTGGTGGGTTAAGGGCTGCGGTTAAGGGCCAAAACCGCAGCCCTTAACGCGCTAAGGGCTGCGGTTAAAAATCGCAGCCCTTCCTAAATGCCAAGGGCTGCTAGTCTAATGGCTGCGGTCAAAAAACGCAGCCCTTGGGCCGTTTTTGACCGCAGCCCTTGGGCTTTTTTCCTCTAGTGCTTGGATATTGCTGTAGCTATTCATGGAAAAGCATCTGGAGCTCCAAAGCCTTAGTGAAAGAAGGCATTGTGTGGCGTGTTGGCCATGGACGAGACATTAACATCTGGGATGATCCTTGGGTAGCCGATGATAATGGTAGGTTTATTACAAGTGCGAAGCAGGACATTATTCATGTGGTAAGTGATTTAATAGATGCTGAAAATTTGGAGTGGAAAGTTGAAATGATTGAAGAGCATGTTAATGACCGTGATAAGCGATGCATTCTTGCCATACCCTTGAGTTCTACTGATATTTGTGATGAGATTACATGGGCTTTTGAAAAGAATGGCTCTTATTCTGTTAAAACAGCTTATATGTTGGGGAAGGGTTGCAATCTTGATAATTTTCACAGAGCTTGGGTGGATATATGGAGTCTTGATGTTAGCCCCAAGGTAAGACATTTTCTTTGGCGTTTATGCACAAATTCTCTCCCTACTCGTGCTCTCCTAAAGCACAGACATCTCATTGATGATGCACAATTCCCATGGGGATGTGGTCACCCTGAAACGGCAGCTCGTGCCTTGTTCGAATGCCCACGAATTACTGCTCTTTGGCAGGACTGTGATTGTACCAGTATGGGTAGCACGAATTTGGAGGCCTCTATGTGTAACTTAGTGATGAGTTGGCAGCAACTTGATAAGAAAAAGGTGATGAAAGGGGCTTTCCTTGCTTGGGTAATATGGGGAGAAAGAAACCAGCTCATTTTCAAAAATCACTCAACACCAGACGCGGTTCTTTTGGCTCGTGTGGCGAGGTTGGTTGACGAGCATGGCAAGTATTCGACTTGCATTTACCAGAACAAGCTGTCAAGGAGTCCTTCTAGCTCCAAGGTGTGGCATGCACCACCATCAGGTATGTAACACCCCGTAATTTTCACCCTTATTTTTTGTGTTTGTTTACATTAAAATGATATTTTTTGTAAAAATAAATAATTTATTATTTAGATTATTTTGGAACGTGTTGTGAAAATGTGTATATATATATTTATATGATGTGATATATGTATATATATTTATTTTAAGTTTATAGTTATTTATTTTAAAGGTTATATTAGTTTCGTTATTTATTTAGGCGTTTAGGATGCATTTTTTTTGCCGCGTAGCGTTTTTGTAACAATGTTGGACCGATTTGAGTGATGAAATGTTGCATCGCATGTGGCGTGTTAATGTGTTTATTATATTTATATTTATAATATAATTTACTAGAGTTATTTTCATTATTAAGTATTTTCAAAGTTTAGGCGCGATTTAGGAATTTATCGATTTTTCGCGTGGCGAACTTTTGAAGCATGGATCATTGTTGAATTGGGCCGAAATATTTTTGTTGGTGTGTTGGGCTTGAAAGCCGGCCAAGGAGAGCTCCTCTTCTTTCCTTTCTTTTTATTTTTCCTTGTGACTCTTTGTAGCTTTGTAACTCCTATAACCCCCTAATTATTCTCCTTCATTAAAACCCTTTATTTCAACCATTAAACATCCATAAAATTCTGAGTTTTATTCAAAGAAGTTCAGCATCATTTGCATTTATCACCCACCGTTTTTCAAGAAAAGGAAGAGAGAAAAGGAAGAGGAAAAGAATAGAAAGGTTCAACCCGGTTTTTCTTGTCGCACCTTCACGAAAATAACCGTAGCCGGAGATCTAACCGTTGGATCGTCTACAAATTTGTACACAACGTTTATAACGTCTTGTTCTACATTCTGACCGGAGCGATTTAGAATCTAGCTTTTGATCATCGCGAATCATGGTCGGAACAGAGCAGTGTGACATGAGATTTATCAACGTTCAAGAAGAAAATGCCTAGTGACTGGTTGCTTCAATTCTCGTTCGTTGTGCCTTGGGGTTAGAAGAGGAATTGGATTGTATGCGTTGCTCTTAACCATCTCTTTAGACTCAGCTCTCCTCCCGACGTTCCAGGTAACTAGTAGTTATCTTAGAACCATAGTGATTAGAGTATTATTCGGTATTAGATTATTACGCTAGGAATTATTTAAAATACTTTTTGAATGAAATTATTGACAAAATTTGACATGAATATACTTGATGCATGCTGTGTGATTACTGTAAAGAGAAAAATAATTTTCGTATGATTTTTGGTATTTATTTGATTTAATTGGTGTTTTGTGCGTTTTTGGCTAAATTGCATAATAAATTATTAAACGGATGTTAAAATTGCTGAAATTATTTTTATTAGATCATGTTGTATGCGTAGTATGTATTCCATGCCTTAGAATAATTTTTGCCTACTGTGTACTGGTTTATTTAATTGATATATCTGTTTTTGCAATTTCGTTTCTGTAAGTATATAAATCATGAAAATTATTTCTGGAGGCCTAAAAATTCATTTATTTGTATAATATGTATTTCCGTGAGTTTATGCATGTTGTGAAAATTTTTGGTAATTTTTGGGCATTTATTTATATTTTTAGTTATTATATTGGTTTTATTGAGTAATCTGTATATTAACTTTTAAAATTACTTTTGGAGTCCGAAAATTATAAATAAAATTTGTACCATGTCAGTAGAGCCATTAGGGTCATATGATAATTTTTGTGTAATTTTACTTCTCGAACTTATTAGTTTAATCATTATTATTGGGTTTTTGTTGTAAAATTGAGGGTACACTTTTAAATTATTTGAGAGCTTGTTAATCAGAAATAATTTGTGATCTTTTATGTTCTTGGATGCTGGTGTTTAGTAGGTTGCTGTAAGTATTATTGGTATCATTATGTTTATGTTTGATTTATGTAAAAATGATTAATTGTGTACTATTCATTTATTTAATAAGCCTTGGAGTTAATTGGTGATGCATTTTTTATTGATGTTGTTAGTGCTGTAAAAATTATTTCACTATCATTGTTGATGCTTAGTTATGTTTAAAGTATTGTGGTTGGAGATACTTTTGATGAATTATGGGTATAAGTAGGGTGGCATCCTTTTGACGAATATTTTTGAAATGAATGATACTTTGATGATATTTATGATTTTATTTTGAGATAAGAACATCCGGTGGGATAGATGTAGTCCCCGGTGAAGAACATGCCAACCACCTGGTTTGCGAACTAGGGGTAAGCCTGGGTTAATTGTTGTCGTCCGAGAGGTCAGGGAGTTCTGCGTGTTCTACCCTGCATCGGGAGTTTGGCCATTCTTAGACACGGGCAGTGGGGAACGTAAGCCCATAGACTGACCTGGAGATTGCGATCTGACAAACCTTAGGAAGTGAATTGCGATTCACCAGCGTTCGGTTTCTGTCTCAGACACTTGTTTTACCTATACTTTTATTTTTCTAAAAGTACTCTTGAGATGATTTATTTATTTTTATCCAACTCACTTGCTATTTATTATTCATTTGCGTTATTTGTGAGTTATATGGAAGTGGATGCATATTGTAGTTAACTTGACTTAATTATTTCCTTTCTTATTAATCTATGTCTGAATCGTACTTTGATTGCTTTTGTTCTGGGAGAACTGCTAGTTACTCCCCACTGATTGTGGATATTTGTTGTATATTTTGCAGGTTTTGTTGATGGGGATTTTCTTTGATTTTGGGCTCGGGTTGAGATGCGAGAAAAAATCTATTAGGGGTTTTAGTTCTAGACTTCTCTTTAGTTTGAGATAGTTTTCTCATTTTGATTTTAATCTAAGTAATTAATTTACTTATAGTATTTACTTATGTTTGTTTTTATCACTTAGTTATTTAAACACTATTCTTGTAGTAGTGACATTCCCAGAAGACGATGTTTCCGCCATCGTCCTATTAAATATATTATCATTTCTTTCTTTTCCGCCTTTGAAATTCTGGGGTGTTACAAGGTATGTGTAAACTTAATGTTGATGCCTCGTTGGCTGTTGAGGGATGGATTGGGCTCGGGGTTATAGCTCGTGATTCTGCTGGGAGGGTGTTATTTGCTGCCACAAGACGCGTCAGAGCTCATTGGATGGCTGAAATTGCGGAGGCCAAAGCCATTGCTATGGCGATTCGTTTGGGTAATGTCATGTCAACTAGAATTATCCAATGTTTACATATGTCATGTCAACTAACAAAAGTAAATTGGCGTGCAATAAGATTTGAACCCGTGACATCTTGCTATTATACTTAGCACCATTACCATCTCAACCAACTTCTAATCATGTTTTAAATGTCCACATTATTATTTGTGTACCTTTTAAATGTTGATTTTTTTTTTATATATTTTAATGCAAATGGGAAAAAATGCATATCAAGTTCCAAAAAAATACCACCCGGGGCAACGCCCGGGCCCAAATACTAGTTGTTTCCTTAATTATCGTGCCCAAAATAAAACGAGAACTATAAAATGGGAGGGAGGGAGTATAATTAAAACAACTTTTCAATATTACAATGATTCTAAAACCATATCATCATAACACTTCTTGGCACTGCAAGAGATATTATTGGATGTTTTTTTTAGTACCAAAAAAAAGTTTGTACTCCATGGATCAAACACTTTCGAGTGCCAACAATAATTTAATTCAATAAATATTATTTTCTAACATTTTATAAATATTACATTTTCCTTAATCAATAACATTTTTTAAATATTTTTGATAAGTATTATTTTATTTCATGTTAGTGCCTGTTTTGGACACTAGCTATTACTGATGAACATCTACATTTTGGAACAGTTTACTATATCATTTTATTAATGGGAATTACAACACTAGGTTTTTATTTTTTGTAGCCAAGTTCAGTTCAACTCACTTCAACTCACTTTAACGTTTATTATTAGGAAACATATGGTTATTATGTCAAATGTTTATTTCAGTTCTTCCCGCTAGCTTTGCCAGTAGATACAAAAAATTTACTTTTTGAACAAACAAACAAATCATTTAGGTGGTAGAGCAATCACTATATCAATTACAATGTTAAATTTGAGGTGTTATTTGGTTGATCATAGGAAGTTAAATCTCATGAGTCACGGGCAAGTCCCACTTACCCAGGGGACCTGTGTAAGCATCTTCGCCATTTTGTAGGAAGTGTGACTTCCAATGTTTTAAGAGCTTTTTTTCCCTATATAATGCTAGAAATATAAAAATTTCTCACTTTAAATCAAAATAAAAATAAAATTGCCTCCCTACCAATTACCATCCACTTGAGAGTTAAAACGGATACGTGATGTTGGAAAAAATAGTTTCAAACAAAGGCAGTGACTTAAGGTAAACCATTACGTTAATTAGCCTTTCCTCTTCGTTTATAGTGGTGGGCAAATTTGGTTTAATGTAATGCTCTTAATTAGAGTAGAGGAAAAACATTTATTAGATCTTTACTTTTAATTGTTGAATTGTAGAGATCATATCAGTTGCTGTTGCTCACTAATTCATATTCTCCATCTCTTATTACACATGTTAATTTAGTTTTACATTCAAATAAGTTAATTATTGTTTCATACTCCAAGATACGTAGAATATTGAATGCAAAAAAAAAAAAGAACATATATATTGAGCTTATATTGTAAGGTTAAAATTTATGATTGGTTTCACCTTGTAAATTTGCAATTTGAAGACACGCGTGTTGAAGAAGAAACGCGTACTAAGAACAATTTGTTAAAGTTAGACTATCAACTTTGGGTTACAGGATGGTTAAACTATCACAAAACAATAGGTTGGAGTACTAAAAGGTGAAAATGAAAAAGTGAGGTCCTAAATGGTGAACAACCTAAAATGTTAGTAGATCTCAACCGTATGCTGAACTCGAGAAAGGAAGTACGGTGGAGAGAGATGGAGGTAAGAGTGTGGGATAGCTATGAAAGGCATTTCACTCTGTATTTGGAGTGATACCCAAAAAACTTAAGGCGATAAATAGAAGTTTGCGTTTATTTTCTTGTTAACAATTCTTGTTTTCCAAATTTGTGCTCTAAGTTCTCACACGAACATGTACACATTAATACATCAATGCAAGCATGCACACTCTTCACGCTAAATTCATAATTGAAATTTATGATAATACACTTATACACCAACATATTGTTGGTTTTTTTTTTTTTTTGACAACGAGAAAATTTGCATTAATTTAAAAAACAGAGGTACATCCTAAGGATAGTACATCCATTCTAAAACAAAGAAACTAAATTGAGCATTACATGCTCTTATATAACAAGTACAATAATGTAAATAACGAAAACATGGATAAATCTGCTCGATTTGGAGATCTCGGAAGTTGGATAACTGCAATGCGCTTCTACCGGTGGATGACAATCGCCAAACACCTGATGAAGGGAGTAGGAGGCGTGGACCGGCTTCACAAATAGGGAAACAAAGAAACAGCGAGTTGAGGAACTCGCAACATGACCAAGTCACAATCCTTTGTGACTTAATACCCTTTGGAATGGGTATTTTAGGCTTCTCCGCAAAGGAGAAGCTCAAATAAGTTGACGCGCTTATAAACCCAATTAACAAATTGGGGAGCCGTCTTCGGATATCGTTTTGTCAAGGCAATGAGCAATAAGATCATTACCAAGCGAGACCGAGAGCTAACCAGAGTTAAATCTCGAACAAACCACCGATTTACAAAATCGGAGAAAACAAACCCCGACCATGAAACCACTTGCCACGCAAACCCGAACCAATCACACAACTCAAACCCAACAATTGGAATACAAATACTACCTCCAAGCAAGAAACAAAACAATCGAGCGAGTAAGAAAACCAACAGAGACTCATACCAACACAACCAATAACTGGAACAACGCGGAGGAAACACCAACTAATCTAATACTCGGCGGCAACTAAAAAACCAAAAACGAGGGACCGGGGAAGGGGAGACCCACAACTAACGCAAACTAAACTAGGGATTCGACACAACACGAGATAGGGGAGGGGGAGTGGGAGGGGGAGGGGAAGCCCAAGTCGACACAACTAACACTAGATAGGGGAGGGGAGGGGATGCCCAAAACTACCGGAAAACTAAATAGGGGAGGGGATGGGGAAGCCCGAAAACTCACCAACAAACGCAACCAACTCACCGACAAACTGCCGGAATAACACTAGATAGGGGAGGGGAAGGGGATGCCAAACCGAAACCGGGGGGAGGGGGGAGGGGAAGCCCAAAATACAACCAACTCAACAAACGAAAATAAACCAGGGGAGGGGGGAGACGACTCACCAGACTCGACAAGGAGGGGAGACGCGACGCCGCCGGAGTTAACTTTGTCCACCGCGAAGACCGAACCTAGAGACCGAAAAAACTAGGAGAAACACGAAGAAAACCGACGGAAATCTATGAGGGGGACGACGAAAGGAGAAAAACGACAGGAAAACGATGAAAGAACGAAAGAAAAGACGAAGAAAACAAGGGAACTCGCCGGAGAACCCGCCGGAAACTTCGCGGCGCCGGAACTCCGGCGAGTTCCTAGGGTTAGGTTTCGTTGTTTAGAGAGAAGGCAGAGGAGGGCTGTTTAGAGAGAGATGTAACAACATATTGTTGGTTGTTGGCAAGCTTATGCAGGATATACCACAATAACAGACCTCGCCCCTAAAATTGGTAAGATCTTATAGTCACTGAAGCCAGCATTGTGGAAGAGATACTTCCATTGTTCTTCAGTTCTTTCTTTTCCTCTAGAGGCGGACAACATTTGCATATCCATGAGAAATTGGGAATTAGAATGACTTGCACTGTCACTGTCACTTGGGATCCCCACCACAATTTCTATAATTATCACCTTGCCTCCTTCATCTTTGCTTGGAATTGCTTCTCTACATCGTTGAAGTACCTTTATGCAATGATCATCACTCCAATTATGCAATGCCCACTGCGTACACACAAACAAATAATGAGCTTGTCCCAAATTATCATCCTAATATGAGCATAGTAGCATATAATAGGGGCATATAGTGTAAGTTTGGGAAAAAATATGAGTATTTTGGAGATCTATTTCTGATCAAATTAGGGGGTGTTTGACGCAATTTTTTTTCTCCCTGGATAATCACAAAAATGTCATTGTCACCATACATTAATTTCATAAAAAAAACATAGCTTATCTTTACCCTTTCTTTAAAAAAAAATAATGAAAATCACAAATTATTTGTTGTATAGATTTTTGGTGTGTTATAATGTGACCAGTAAAGTTTGTTATTTTACTTGTCAAATCACACGCCACGGCAAATATATGTGGAATGTTCCACAAGAATAAAACACTAATTGAAGGGTGTTTAGGAAAATAAATCACAACAACTATGTAACACATCATTGATACGTTAACTCATTGATAGGAGCTCATTCCACCCTTATAACAAGATTTCGATTTTGGTCCCTTACAAAAGTAGGATCTTCAGATTTCCCCCCACTTACAAAGAATTTTCATCTTACCTATATAGTATGTACTTATATAATGAAAGGGGCAATTAATCCATACAAGAGACATCCCCTAAAAAAATAAAAAAATAAATGTATACAAGACACAAATAATAACTCTACCATTATAACGTAGTTCATCCACTTAATTAGGATAGATTAAAAAAAATACAGAGGTAATACGATGATGTACACTTAAATACTCCATCCGATCCGTTTACAAATAATTGTTACACTTACACTTTTAACGTATGCCAATGTAAAACTTTGAGCACTAATATATCTAGCTTTGTATTTGCCAAAATTATAAAAAGTACATATTAAGACAAATCTAAAAAGATCTCATATGGCTATATTTTTATTCACATATAAACACAAACGATAGTCAAAGTGAAATTTGTGAATAGTGTAATTTGTCAAAGTATAACAAAAGGAAGTAGTAACGTCGTGTCCCTTCGTAAAATCCAACTTTATGAAGGGTAAAGCCGTAAAACCCTAAACTGTAAAACCATTTATATTTTGATCTTCACAACCCTCGTCGACTTGTTCCCTCAACAAGGCGTTGCAGTGTTTGGGTTACATAAACCTTTCAGTTTCACATATTCCCTCCATTTTTTAATAGATGTAACATTTGACTTTTCACACTTATCGAGACACAACTTGACCCCACGATATCTCTAATTTTTTAAATGTAAAAGTTATAAGAAATACATATTTGGAAAGTGTATATCAAGACGAATCCAACAAAATCACACGTGATTATATTTTTTCCTTATATATAAACAACAGTTGATGGTCAAAGGCAGGTGGATGACTAGTACCCAAAATCAACGTGTTACATCTAAAAAAGAACGGAGGAACCGAGGGAGTACTATTTCAACCTATTGAAATATTACTCCCTCTATAGATGGAAAAACCCATCAGAGTCTTCTAACTAGAGTTAGGAATCTTCCATAATTTGTCACAAAACTATTTTTTGCCCTTTTGAACCCCAGCAAGCGAGCAATGCTTTGGGTATTATTGTGTGATGCGATTCAGCAATTTAAGACAATTAATGTCATTTGATAAGGAAAGTTGTGAGTAAAGTGAAGGACAGAAGTTATTTTACTCGTAATACGCATTTGAAATATTGCAGCTTAGGGCTCGTTCGGTATTACTGTGGTTTTCTGTTTTTTGGTTTTTTCATTTTCAAAGTCATATGATATATGTCCTATAATGAATAAAAAATTAGTCAAACTTATTTGGAACATGATGATTTTGAAGACTGACAACTAAAAAGTGAAAACCACTTTTTCTGGTTTCCTGTTTTTGGTTTTTAGTTTTCAAAAAAAAACTGAAAACGGAAAACAAAAAACGATAACGAACGGGCCCTTAACTCTTAGTTTTCATTGAAGATTCATAATATCATTATTAATCTTGATAAAAGAAGCAATAAGAATGTAGCGGAATAGTAGATTCTCCAGTACTTGAGAATGTGGGTTCCAAACTTCACATTGACACATAATTACCTAATTAATACTCCCTCTCTCTCATAATAATTGTTACATACAGTTGACACACATTTTGTAGGAGAGAATGAAAAAGTTGATGGTGAATGTGGATCCCATTTTTAAAGAGATAACTCAAAAAGGAAAATGGAGTGAATCATTTGGTACAGTATTACACAGTTTTTGAAACTGTCATATTTAAATTTATCATAGAGATTCTAAATAAAACTATGCCAAATCTCATAAGATCAGAGTAATTTTTATTGTTTGTTCTTAGATTAGTTAGGATACTAGATAATAGATATATATAAAAATTGCAAAAACATTGCAGGATCAAGTAACCCTTGCCCTTAATAGAGCCTAATTATTGCCACCCAACAACTGATACACTATGGGTTCACTAGTTTCATATGAACCCAATAATTTTGGAAAATTTGTGCAGCTTTTTTTAGAACGAAAAAAATCAACTAATTGTTGTATAGATTTCGCATGTAAGACTGAACACAAAAACTAAGAGTAGTAGCAAGATGGTTTTGCTTTTTAGTTGAGTCCACCTGCATTAGACCGTTCTAGCGCAATCGACTCCCAACAATGCAAAAGCAAAACTCGTTTCTTTTCTTTTGGTTTTATCTAAAGTCTAACCTTCTTACGACCCTTACTTACTGCCTCTGCTCCTCGACCACACTCTTTAGTCATATTTTTGCTTGAGAGAGATCTTTTTGATCAAGTTAGTGATGATGATGTATTAAAATATTTTCAAAGTACGAAAACTCGTTAAATGCTTTTGTAATTTTTTTATCGATGTAATCCAACCAATTAACATTTTATTTAGCTATTGTAATTTGAATTAATGTGTTGAATTATGTAAATTATTGTAGTCTATTTTTTTACTAGCTCCAAACCCACATAGTTGAATTCCTGGATCCGTCAGTGTTGGCACCCCTAATAATCAGTTATATATGGAGTAAAAGATTCTGGCTGCTACTACGTAAATCATTTCATTGTAAATGTTCATACATGAAGCATATTGAGATGGGTTCACCTTGAGTAAGACGGCATGAGCACGAGGAATAGCCTCAAACATGTCACCTGCAACGTACGTCAAGTTTCTTCCATTTCCTTGTAACCCTTTGACTACATGTGGTAGATCAAACACGATACAGTTTAGCTTAGGATAGGCCTCGGCAATTGCCTTAGCCATAATTCCAACACCACCACCAACATCAACTAGTGATTCAATGCCTTCTATCGAGCCTTTGAACTCATTACTAGTCAGCAGCAAGCTCGAAATCAATCGCGAGTCATTTGCCATGGTTTGGTTAAACAACTCATTGAATTTTGCCTCATTAGGCATACGTTCATATATATTCTTTCCTTGAGCCATGTAAAAAGGGGACTCATCATGATCATCTTCTTGACGAAACCAAACACTAAAACTATGTGTTGGCTCAGTTATATCTTGCTCCATTTCCAAAAGTGCAAAAGTTGCTTGAGTGAATGGATGATGTTGTAAGAGAAGTTGGGAGTTTAAGGTAAGAGAATATGCTTCTTCTTCATTGACAAGTTTTGTGGTGGAGAAGAAGTGAGAATGAACAAGAAGGCGCATCAACTGTTGTAGAGATTGAGCCTTGTTTGGATGGATTGAAAGGGAGTTAGCTAGCTCATCAATGGTAATGGGTTTGCCATGTTTATGAATAGCATCAGGAATGCTTAGTTGAATTGCACACTTTAAGGCCATGGAATTTAGGAAAGATAAAGTATGGTTCCATATATGTGTAAGTGCATCTAGTAGCTCTTTTGAGTGTTCGTTGGAAATATTGTTGGCAGCCATTTTTGCTCTATTAATGCATGCTACCCTCTAGTGTAAGATGTATATAGAAAAATCTACTCCACTATAAGTGTAATGTGATGCTACTTCCTCCGTTCCATATTAGTTGTCATGTTTGGGGAATGAAAATAAATAAGGAAACATCATTTATTATGTTGCTTCCCATCTATTATATTACTTTTGACCAATAGAAATGAAGTTTAGTGAAACTTTTGATGCTTTTGTTGATTATTATTGGAAACTTGACAATGATTTTAGGACATCTAAAAAAGGAAAATATGACCTGATGACCTACCCAACACCTATACGGGCCATACCCATTCCATCAACCTCGCTTTAAACTTTTATTATTAGGAAACATATGGTTATGCCATACCCACTAATTCCATCAACCTCTGTTTATTTCAGTATTTCCTGCTATCGATTTGCCAATGGATACGAATTTTTTACTTTTTGAACAAACAAACAAATCATTTAGGTAGTAGGTCATTTAGTATATCAATCATAATGTTGAATTTGAGTGATCATTGAGAATCTAAAGCTGAAATATCAAGAATTAAATCTCCATATTATGATGGTGGAGCCTCGAGGTTGTCTCGACCGACGACCACTTATTGTTCAAGGGAATTCTAAACTGAACTTCTAAACGTCGCCCCCAAATTACTTAAAATCGCCCCAACTCCCTTATAAAAATACCATTATACCCTTGGCTGTTTTTACAACTCTCTCTCCACCACCACCTAAAATCACTAACCACCAATCGCTACCTCTCCGACCCACCGACTATCACCACCGACGAGCATAAAATTCCGACGAGTAATTCCGACGAGTAATTTTTTTTTTTTAAATGAATTTCATGGGGCCAACGTGTGGCCTGCACGTTGGCCCCATGAAATTCGTTAAAAAAAAATTTCGTTTAAAAAAAAAATTCGTCGGAATTTTGTGCTCGTCGGCGGTGGTTGGCGGTGGTGATCGTGGGTGGTGATGGTGAAGATGAGAGATAATATGAATTAGGGGAGGAGTTAAGTTGGAGTAAAAATCAAAACAAAAATCCTAAGGGTATAATGGTATTTTAAGAGGGGAGTTGGGGCGATTTTAAGTAATTTGGGGGCGATGTTTAACAATCCATGTTCACTAATAGAACACAATGCGAGATAGTCGTTTCTTAGGGGGGAAAAACGAATATAAAACTTGATACCATTAAAATATTTTTTTAAATGTTACACTTTTTGGTACTGCTAGAGATATCATTGGATCTTTTACGACTCATAAAACCCGCTCCTTGAATCTGATAATGCTCAGCCCATATCGTCATGGGCTGAGAGAACTGGCCCACCACACCATCCCACAAAATTCGTGGTCGGGTCCTGGGCTATGACGAGCCAGCTCAGCCCACGGCTCGGCCCGTCAAAACCGTCCATTGGCCACGCACCCCCACAGTGTAGGGGTGTAAGTGGACAGCAAAAATTACAGAGTCCAATCCAATCTAGTCCAAACTTGTCGGACTGGACTAGACTGAAAAATATTTGGACTCGGACTCAAATTTTTGATTCCAAATATTTTCGGACTGAATTTAGACTCACCCTTTCGGAGTCCAATAAGTCCAATGCAGTCCAAAAAATATTTTAGGATACAATATATAATATATTCAGTTCAAGAAATTAGACTCAAAATTACTTTAAATCCAACCAAACTTAAAACATCTTACATGATTATCTCTAGCTTTAAGTATATATCCTTAGGGCCTATTCTCCCCAACTTATTTTCAGTTCAATTCAGTCCAGTTCAGTTCAATTCAGTCCAGTTCAGTTCAGTTCTGTAACACCCCTTAATTTTTACTCTTTATTTTTGGCGTTGTTTACATTAAAAATGATATTTGTCGTTAAAATAAAATAATTTCTTATTAAAAACTATTTTTTGAAAGTGTATAATTATTTAATTATTGTATTATGTTGTTGTGATTATTAATTTAAAGTGTATATATTTATTTAGGAATTTTATTTGTTATTATTATTAATGTGCGTATCTTCTTTATAAAATAGTTAGTAATTTTTATTCTATAAAATTAGGTAGCGTGTTATTTTATTTTAAGCGTTAATTATATTTTGGACCGGCCAACGTAAGTCGTAATGAATTTTGCAACCCCATTTCCTTCTTATGCTGTCCGAAAGTTAGAGGAGTATTAAGCATAGTACTAACATCTTCTAACCCTCTTTGTAACCACCAAAAGATGAAGAGTCAAACCTTCATAAACCCCCCTTTATAATCACCCTTTAAGCCATTGCTTAATGAGGTTATTAATCAGGTTTTTGCTGCATTCTAACCCCCAATTTTCTCCCAACCCTTAGAGAGGGAGAGAAAGAGTTCTGCTCTCTTCTCGGATTTTCGTCCATTTTTGCACACCTAACTTGTTTGCATCATATCTCCTTCGTCTCTTATCGGAATTGGACATGTGAGTAGTCAAAATTCATCTACTCGGAAAGATCTTGCTCCTGGTAAAATTTGTTTTTGAAGAAAGTGAAAGACGCATCTGCAGTTTCTATATCAAACAAACGACTCATCCGGTATTCTTGGAGTTTTCGGGAGCAATGTTATTCTCTTCTTTCTTTGCCATTCTAGTATTATTTTCCACCTAAAATCCAGGTAACTAACATCTCTTCTAGCACGTTAGGATTAGAGTGGTGATTTTGGTATTGTTAGGATTTATGTTAGTAGGCTAGAAATCATGTCATTAGGCTTAGGAATATGTTAGGGTGCTATTAGAATTGTTCTTGTTATTTTTATTCATGTTAGTATCATGTTAGGATTGTATAAATATTATTCTTCATGCCTAATGTTATGCTTGTGATATTATATGTATTATTATCATGAAAGTATTAGGAATTTGTGAAAATTAGTAGCATGATGTTAGGGTTATGTTTAAGCATGTTTATTGAATGGTGTTTAAGGTTGGGTGTGGTTTTGGATGAATTCTTGTGGTTTTAGTAATCTGGAAATTTATTTATTTTGGGCTATGATTCATGTATTTGTGATTAATCATGTTAGAATAGTTATTTTATGTTGAATTATCATGTTTGGGGGTTATGTAATTTATGTTTTATGTTAATCCTCATGTTAAACTAGTTAATTTCTATGGTATAATCATATATTGGCTTGGGTATGTTTCATTTTGATGTATGAGTATATGTGGTGAAAATTTAGGTGAAATAGCATACCTAGTGCCGTGCACAAGGAAAAGAAACAGAAGGCATTTCGCGGCCCGCGATATATTTCACGACCAGCGACCAGTTTGGACAGTGTATGTTCAAAGTGTCATATCTCAGTCGTTTTACCTCGGAATTGAGCTTATGACCACTTGTTGGAAAGCTATTGAGATAAACTTTAACGTGCATTTGAAATTTCATAAAAATACTGTGTATTCTGAAAGTTATGTCTATTTGAAGTTGCTGCTTATGTTTAAAACCATTTTAAAAGGCGTACCTTGTTGTGTTGAAGCATATTAAGACTTGTTTTGAGGCGAAATCTTCATATATAGAGCTTTTTTAAAGAATTGTTGCATGTTTTATTTATTTTTATTGTTGAGTTGAATGATATATTTACTTATAGTTATATTGTGAGTGTTTTATTTATTTTATGATGGTATTGTTGTTTGCAATTAAATTAAGATTATAATAATGTTGTACTTTCATTAATCAATATCTAAGTTGTCGACGTTACAGTACACGAGGGGGAATAATACTGTCTTTAGTACCGTTTCGCCAAGAGTTATGTACCGGGGGTATTATAACTAACGTTGTAATTAACCTTGTACCCAAACTCAGACAATGAGAGTGTAGTAGTTAAAGTATTTGATTATACTGTGTTTTTGGTGTATAATTATGTTTTAATGAAGGTCTATTCTTTTTTAGTTTGGTGAAATGATTTTATTAGTATTATTATTACTAATACTTTGGGAAGAATGAATATTGTTGAATTGAAACTCTTGGAATGCGATCCTAGTTTCTGCTGATTTTGGGTGTAAGGCCTTAAGGGCATCCTTATTAATTATATTTGAGGATTAATGGATGAATAAATTATTGTATTTATTTGTAGAACTGTTTTATTGAGATTAAGATATCCGGTGGGATAGATGTAGTCCTCGGTGAAGAACATGTCAACCACCTAGGTTGCGAATTAGGGGTATATATTACCTGGGTTAATTGTTGTCGTCCGAGAGGTTAAGAAGTACTGAACTAGGTACTATCCTGCATCGGGAGTTTGGTCATTCTTAGACACAGACAGTAGGGAACGTAAGCCCATAGGCTGTCTGGAGATTTCGATCTGACAAACCTTAGGAAGTGGGTTGCGATCCACTGGCGTTCTGCTCTTTCTTAAAACCTATTATATTATTTTGTTTAATTATTTTGGAAGCTTATGCTATGGATCTTGTATGATTATCTTAAGTTCATTATTGTTGATTTACTTATTGTTATTAGAAGCATGTTGCTGTGTAGTAACATTTATTTTAACTTTACTTAAAATTGCAATTTGAATCCTATATTGGGCTGGGAGAGCTGTTAGTTACTCCCCACTGATTGTGGATATTTGTTGTATATTTTGCAGGTTTTGTTGATGGGGATTTTCTTTGATTTTGGGCTCGGGTTGAGATGCAAGAAATAATCTATTAGGTGTTTTAGTTCTAGACTTCCTTTTAGTTTGAGATAGTTAATTAATTTATTTATAGTATTTACTTAAGTTTGTTTTCATCACTTAGTTATTTAAACACTATTCTTGTAGTAGTGACATTCCCAGAAGACGATGTTTCCGCCATCGTCCTATTAAATATATTAATTCTTTTTTTGTTTTCCGCTTTTGAATTTCTGGGGTGTTACAGATGGTACCTCCACACCCGCACCCACACCCGCATAAAATTCTCATCCCCATCCCCACCCCACCACCCATTGCATGGGAAAATTCCAGACCCATCCCCGCCCCACCAAGTACATATTTAAACCCATCCCCCGCGCACCACCCGCATGGGTACCCGCACCCGCCTCGTACCCACTTCATCCATGCCCCACCACCCGCATGGGTACCAACACCCGCTTCGTACCCGCGTCATATCCACATATTTATATTTTGCAAGATAAAATTATTAATAATATAAGTATATATATATAATTTTAATAATAAATACGCGGGGCCGACGATGGTGGGGGCGGGGTGGGTGGGGCGGGCGGGGGTGGGGCGGGTATAGCATAAAATCCACACTCGCTCCACCACCCATTGCGGGTACCATTTTAATCCCCATCCCCGCCCCATCCCCGTCAAACCTAGACCCATGGCGGGGATGGGGCGGGTCTCCTACTTGATCCGTCCCACTGCCATCCCTATCTTTCGCGGCCCGCGTGATATTTCACGACCCGGGACCAGTTTGGGCAGTGTATGTTCAAAGTGTCATATCTCAGTCGTTTTACCTCGGAATTGAGCATATGACCACTTGTTGGAAAGCTATTGAGATAAGCTTTAACATGCATTTGGAATTTCATAAAAATACTGTGTATTCTGAAAGTTATGTCTATTTGAAGTTGCTGCTTATGTTTAAAACCATTTCAAAAGGCGTACCTTGTTGTGTTGAAGCATATTAAGACTTGTTTTGAGGCGAAATCTTGATATATAGAGCTTTTTTGAAGAATTGTTGCATGTTTTATTTATTTTTATTATTGAGTTGAATGATATATTTACTTATAGTTATATTGTGAGTGTTTTATTTATTTTAAGATGGTATTGTTGTTTGTAATTAAAATGAGATTATAATAATGTTGTACTTTCATTAATCAATATCTAAGTTGTCGACGTTACAGTACTCGAGGGAGAATAATACTGTCTTTAGTACCGTTTCGCCAAGAGTTATGTACTGGGGGTATTATAACTAACGTTGTAATTAACCTTGTACCCAAACTCAGATAACGAGAGTGTAGTGGTTAAAGTATTTGATTATACTGTGTTTTTGGTGTATAATTATGTTTTAATGAAGGTCTATTCTTTTTTAGTCTGGTGAAATGATTTTATTAGTATTATTATTACTAATACTTTGGGAAGAATGAATATTGTTGAATTGTAACTCTTGGAATGCGATCCTAGTTTCTGCTGATTTTGGGTGTAAGGCCTTAAGGGCATCCTTATTAATTATATTTGAGGATTAATGGATGAATAAATTATTGTATTTATTTGTAGAACTGTTTTATTGAGATTAAGATATCCGGTGGGATAGATGTAGTCCTCGGTGAAGAACATGTCAACCACCTAGGTTGCGAATTAGGGGTATATATTACCTGGGTTAATTGTTGTCGTCCGAGAGGTTAAGAAGTACTGAACTAGGTACTATCCTGCATCGGGAGTTTGGTCATTCTTAGACACAGACAGTAGGGAACGTAAGCCCATAGGCTGTCTGGAGATTTCGATCTGACAAACCTTAGGAAGTGGGTTGCGATCCACTGGCGTTCTGCTCTTTCTTAAAACCTATTATATTATTTTGTTTAATTATTTTGGAAGCTTATGCTATGGATCTTGTATGTTAATCTTAAGTACATTATTGTTGATTTACTTATTGTTATTAGAAACATGTTGCTGTGTGGTAACATTTATTTTAACTTTACTTAAAATTGCTATTTGAATCCTATATTGGGCTGGGAGAGCTGTTAGTTACTCCCCACTGATTGTGGATATTTGTTGTATATTTTGCATTTTGTTGATGGGGATTTTCTTTGATTTTGGGCTCGGGTTGAGATGCGAGAAATAATCTATTAGGTGTTTTAGTTCTAGACTTCTTTTTAGTTTGAGATAGTTAATTAATTTATTTATAGTATTTACTTAAGTTTGTTTTCATTACTTAGTTATTTAAACACTATTCTTGTAGTAGTGACATTCCCATAAGACGATGTTTCCGCCATCGTCCTATTAAATAAATTAATTCTTTTTTTTCTTTTCCGCTTTTGAATTTCTGGGGTGTTACAAGTTCAGTTCAGTTCATAATAATTATTATTAATTAGTTATAATTTAATTCAGTTCAGTTCAATTCAGTTCAATTCAGTTCAGTTCAGTTCAGTTCATTTCAATTCAGTTAAGTTGTTTTATGCCGAAGAGAACAGGCCCTTATTTTATAATCTCCAAATAGAATCTTGTTATACTTTTTCTTTTTTTAATGAAATCTTGAAATTCTTAACCTATGACTTGTGGCATAGGTTAGAAAAATCCTATGAAATTTTTTTATTTTGTTAGCATCGCTATTATATAAGGCATCAAAGTACCACATACAAAGGAAAAAATAAAAAAATAAAAAAGGAAAAAATAAAAAAAAAATTAGGGGATAACTAAATGCTTCTTTTTCAACGAAAAAGAGGAAACAAAGTACCACATACAACAATTTTTTGAAAAAACAAAATGCAAAGACATTTCTTTATATACGCTTTCGCACGCATTGCGTACATATAAGACTAGTTATTTTAATAAGTCAATAAGGCTCTATTACAATTTACATCTATCTATAACTTCATCCATTTCACTTTTCCATCTAAAAACTAGTTATTAGCTAAACCCGGGTTACGTCCGGGTAATGAACATTTTCATTTATTAATATTATACTTTGAAATGATTAGTACAAAATATCACTTGGTCTATTAAGACTTTAGTATAAACTTGGAGTCATGGGATCAAACCCTATATTATGCAATTTCTATTTTTTTTTATTGCATGTGGATTATAGGGAGTAAAATACCCTTAGGGAGAGTGCTATGTGGTACCATTTCTTGTTTAGGAACGTCTTTTAATATATTAGTATAAATTTGACAAACACAAATTATTAGAATATGCAGTCTAATTTTAACATTAAATTAGACAGATCCAAGCCAAACTAGTTACTAAATGAATTAAAAAATGTGATTATTAAATTGAATAAACTGGTCATTAAATAGATTAAATTTGTCACGTAATATATTGGGTTGTTGCTTAATTTTAAATTAAAATTAGACGATCTCTTACAACACAAATCTATATATATATATATATGTATATATATATATATCTAAAACCCAAAGCAAACAATTACCATACTGCCACATGTTCTCCCCCCTCCCAAGCATTGATACAAATTAAACAATAAAAATGTGTGTGTTAAGACTCGAACCCACAACATCTCCTTTGAGATACAAATACACTAGCCAATTAATCTACAAGCTCATATTGATTTAATATTGTAAGTAGAAGTAATTATGCTTCTTAAGTTAACACACAAATTCGACTCCTACATTAATTGACCTATCAAGTAAACGAGTAATATACCAATATATCCCCGTGTTAAAAGTTATATTACCTATCAAGTTTCCGTTTACCATAATAGTGATAATAAAACATCAAATCAACTTTTATGCATTATAAAAATCTATAATGGACCCACCAAACCTTAAGTTATGCTTAGTCTTTTACAAGATAAAAAACAGTATTACCAATCTGAAGCAGATATTTGATAAAAATATATTGTAGTTAATTTCAATCAATTATAGGTAGGAACGTAATAGAACATATCTTTATGACCCGAAAAATTATATTACATTATATGAAGGACCTATCCATTGTATGATATGAGTTTGTGCGTGGGTAACTTTTTGTCTTAAATAGACACTTATAAACTTATATAGGAGTGATCTATTTAAGATAAAAAGTTACCCTTTAAACCTGGGTAACCTTTTGTCCTAAATGAGTCGCTTTCACTTATATACAGGTGACTCATCTATGGTAAACAACTATTATTTGCTTAAAAAACACTCATTCTGACTTAAAAGAGCGACCCATTTTACTAAAAGTGAATGATATCACAATAAATTTATGATGTAGTCGGTACTCAATACTAATAGAAAGTTATGAAGCATTGGAGGTTCTCACATCTCATCTAAATATATACGCTGATATGAAGGCATGTAATTTAATTAATTTCATAAACAAATAATTGTAAACGAATTATACGTAATGAGCCGAGGCTTCGCCCGGGGCAACAACTAGTTAGACAACATAACATTATATAAGTGCTTAAAATGGTCCAGCACGTGACAACTTAGAATTTTTACATTAATTTCTCCACAATAATATAAGGGGTAGATTAACAGTAATTTTGACCAATCTTACAATTTGGTAAATTTCTGGCGGCTAAAAGATATGTTTTTTGTCAATATTACACGATGATGATGTCCCCACCTTAAAGAATTAATAGGGGAACTGGGAAAGGGTGAAGAATGTGCGTGTATGTATGTGTATTGGGTCGAATCATGCATGAGGACATCATGATCAATACATGAAAAATGAGGAGAGGCCCGAGAGGGTACATAGCAGCCGTTGAATTTGGACCAAACAATTGGGTGCTTTTGTTGACGGGTTTGTTACATCCCGGAACTCACTTATGGGCCCTGGATTTACGGATTTTCAGGGGTGTGGGACCTGTTATCAATGTGAAGCTGCAAAGTTGATTTGGTTTGCAATGAATAATTTTGTTTGGCCAAGTTTTAGGTCTTATTATTTTGGACACGGTTTCGATTCGATTCGCTCAACTCACCAATTCGGTTTATTTTAGTTTAATTAATTTCCTCTTACTATCTCGGTTCGATTCACTTTAGCTGTTGTCGCCTAGTTTTGTTTTGTTATTTAAAAGAACATGCTTAATTATGTATACGTATTCATAGAAATATACGAGACAATGAAGTCATCATATATAAAGTAGAGCTACAAAAAATGTTCCATCATATTTATGAATTATGAGAAAAAAGATATATCTAGTACTCATCTAAAAATGCGAAACATGCTTTAAGAGATTAAATTTGAAAATGGGTTATTAAAACGGGTTAGAATATGCATTGGGCTTAAACCATTTTATTTTAGACTCATTCTTTATTATTTCTTCGATCTGGACCAATTAAAGCGGAAGTAGTAGTGGGGTTCTACAATGGGGAGACACGATTAGGTTTCTAAAACTGTATTTAGAGTGATACACAAAAAAAAACTTAAGGCGATAAATAGAAGTTTGCGTTTATTTTCTAGTTGACAAATCTTGTTATCCAAATAAGTGTTCTGTTCTCACACGAGCATGTACACATGCAAGCATGCACACCCTTCACACTAAATTCATAATTGAAATTTATGATAATACACTAACAATCCAACATATTGTTGGTTGTTGGCAAGCTTATGCAGGATATACCACAATAACAGACCTCGCCCCTAAAATGGGTAAGATCTTATAGTCACTGAAGCCAGCATTGTTGAAGAGATACTTCCATTGTTCTTCAGTTCTTTCTTTTCCTCCTAAGACGGACAACATTTGCATATCCATGAGAAATTGGGAATTAGAATGACTTGCATTGTCACTTGGGATTCCCACCACCATTTCTATAATTATCACCTTGCCTCCTTCATCTTTGCTTGGAATTGCTTCTTTACATCGTTGAAGTAACTTTATGCAATGATCATCACTCCAATTATGCAATACCCACTGCAACACACAATCAAATAATGAGCTTGTCCCAAATTAGAATCGTAAAATGAGAATAGTAGCATATAATAGGGGAATATAGTGTAAGTTTGGGGAAAGAATATGAGTATTTTGGAGATGTATTTCTCATCAAATTAGGGGTGTTTGAGGTTAAAAAAAATTCTCCCTGGATAATCACAAAACTGTCATTGTCATATACATTATTTTCATCATATAACATTGCTTATCTTTACCCTTTTTTTTAAAAAAAAAAAAAACATAAAAATACACATATATTTGCTGTATAAATTTTTGGTGTGTAATGTGACCAGGTTAGTTTGTTATTTTACTTGTCAAATCACAAGCCATGGCAAATAAATGTGAAATTTTCCAAAAGAATAAAATTGAAGGGTGTTTAGGAAAATTATCATTGATACGTTAACTGTTAACTCATTAGTAGGAGCTCCTTCCACCCTTGTAAAAGATTTCAATTCTTGTCCCTTACAAATTAGGATATTCATATTTCCCTCAACTTACAAAGAATCTTCATCTTACCTATATATGTATGTATATATTGAAAGGGTCATTAATGTATATACGAGACATGGCCTTAAAAATAAAAAAATAAAAAAAAATGTATACAAGACAAATAATAACTCTAACATTATTACGTACTTCATCCACCTTTTTTAAAAATTGGTAAGAATAAATTCTCTGGGCTGCCCTCGCACAAGGCCCCCACCTAGAGGCCCATTACAAGCCAGACAGCCCTCGAACCCCCTCCCCCTTAAATCCCAAGCAAATGCTTGGGGTAGGAATTGAACCCTAGACCTAAGTAGGATAGATTTAAAAAAAATACAGAGGGAGGATAGTGGTGTATACAGTATAGTCAAATACTAGCGCCGTGCCCCTTCGTAAATCCAACTTTACAAAGGGTAAAGTCGTCAAAACCTGAACAGCAAAACTGCTTACATTTTGATTTTCATAAACCTAGTCGACTTGTCCCGAGAGGTAGAAATGGGCATGGGTAGGTTCTGGGTCGGGTTTAGCCAGACCCTAGACGCGGACCCTAAAATTTTTGTTGGACCCATACCCAGACCCTAAAGATCTAGAAAAATTGGGCCCAAACCCTTAGGGTCTACAGGGTCTAGGGTCTAGCCTATTTCCTTTATTTTTTCCCAATTTTCAATATCATTTATATTTTTTGACTTTTGATCGTGCCTATGATCTATAGGGTTTACGGTATGGGTCTAGGGTTTAAGGTCCAAATGACAAAAGTTGAAATTTTAGGATAAACACGAAAGTTTTTCTCTAAAACACAAAAGACAAAAAAGATGGAAAATTTGTCAGAAACAACCTTTTAAATACAAGCTTTTGCAAGAAACAACCTTTTAGAAAAATCTGGTAAAATAAGACCTTAAGAAAAAAAGTATTTTGCGAGAAATAACCTCAACCCATTTTCCGGCATTGACCAAGCATTTTTCAACGTTGACTCGTGATAAGTGACATTTATGTCACTTTTAGGGGTAGTTTTTAGATTATTTTTGTAATTTATTTTCATTTATTTCATCTATTTTGCCTTTATTTCTTCCTTTTCACATTTTGTAGCTTAAATTATTTATTTAGTGATTTTTGATAGTCTTTAGCTCTTAATTTCATAAGTTTATTTATTTCCTTTGTTTTATTAATTTTATAGATTAATCGGTTTGATTTTCGTGATTAGCTTTATATTTTTATTTCCTTTTAGTGTTCATTTTTTATTTTCTATTTGTCGTTTCTCCCATTGTATTTTGGTTTTGGTTGTAGGTGCGCGTTTTGGAGTTGCGAGATTCAAAGATCGAGTTATTTTTGGAGTTATAATGCAAGAGCTTATCCTTCACCACACTATCATCATATCCCACACCACATCTATCACCTATCCTACACCACACCATTTTTTAACCTCCACCACATCACATTTACTCCAAATACAAGCAGCCTATAACAAGCACCATAGCATCCACCATCACCATCACCATCACCATCACCACCACCACCACCACCACCACCACCCTCACCTCACTAAATCCTACAACACCACAACAATATCACCTCGCTCAGCCCACGACACAGAGCGGGCGCGCCGTGTAATCTAGCGCGGGCGCTCCGGCCTTTTTTTCATCGGGCAGAATGTTTAGAACACCATGAAATTTACACAGCGCGGGCGCGCGTCAGACACCAGCACGGGCGCGCTGCTTTGAGCGAGTCATGAACGTCTGAAACGTTGTACGGAATTAATGATGCTCGACGGTCGGATTTGATTTGAGTTTGAACTGTAAACTAAGCCGTGCGATGTCGATGGTGGATGATGAAATTCAGCAGCCATTCGATCCTGATAGAAGAAGCCCGTGAAAATCAACGGCCACAGTTGATGAATGATGATGATGGATGATGAATTGATGAATTGATGATGATGGGCGATGATGCAGGGGAGTGAAACCCTTTGAGAAGAATGCAGCAGCGAAGACGAAAGAAACAAGGAGTTAGGGGTTTCAATTTAATTTCCTTCATTTTAATTTATTTTTCCTTTTTTCTTTCTACCCCTTTTTAACTCCTTTTTCTTTTCTTTTTCTTTCTTTTCTTTTCTTCACTTGTTGCTGTACATTAGTCTCACGTTTTTCTTTCCTTTTTTTTATTTTCTTTTTCCATTTTTCTTTTTCCCTTATTTTTATTATCTTCACTCTTTATTTTTCCTTTCCTTTTTATTAGGAGTAGTACAAATACCCATTAAGCCATCTTTTATTGAAAAAAAAAGAGAGATTCATTAGCCCAAGTTTTATTTTATCCACCACTCTTAGGTTTAGAAGAGTTTTTAGGGTTTTAGGGAGGATTAACCTCCATAGTTTAGTTTAGGGGAAAAGTGAGAAAACTCAAAGAGAGATTGAAGATTTGGAGATTCAAGGGTGACAACTTGTATTTAAAGATTCAACAATTTATCAATGAGCATTTCTTACTCTCTCTCTCCTCTTTTATTGCTTTATTTTGATTGTTTTCATTAGATTAGTTGTTAAATGCTTAGTTTAATTATTTGTGGGTTATTTTGTTTAGTTTAATGTTAGATTAATGATTATTATCATGTTATTAGTGCTTAATTTCTCTAAAGTCCTCATTTTTGTATTTATGGAGTAGTTCGTTGGTTAGGGGTTTGGGTGAAAACTCTCATTAAAGTTATGAACTTTGCACTCTTTTTGGGGGTCTAATTTGGTTGATGGGTCTAAATGAACTATTGGGGTTTCTATTGGTAGTTTTTGTGGTTGGCCTCCATAAAAACTTAAATGCTAGTTACTTCAATAAAGGATTGAAAGATGAAATTGAAGAGTTAACTCCCCATATGTTCACTTAGCTAGATTTGCATGAAAATAGGGGTTTTAGCTAAGGGGTTTAAGTTGTCATCTTGTCATTCATGATCTTGAGTTGGAGTTTTGGTGCATGAAAATAGACCTTAATCCTCAACTTAAGTAGCCTTTTTTTAGCTTAAAAGAGTAATTAGGGATTTAAGAGATGACGCCTTTTTATCCATTGCTATTGTTATCCCCCTTCTTGTTTGTTGAAGTTCATGATTGAATTGAGTGGTGAATCCCATATCCTAGTCCCTCTAATACTATCGTAAACCTTTATTCTTTACTTGATTTAGTTCTCTTTAGTTAGTTCTTACATAGTATAAAAAAAATCCAAATTTCAATCACCATTGTCTTAGCCTAGTTTATTATAATTAACATTTTCAGTGATTACCCTTAGTCCTTGTGGAAGAATGACCCTTGCTTGCCATTGTACTTAGGTTAGTGGTTAGTTAGGTAGTTTGATTTAGGGGTTTTGTCCAACGACCAAAATATCCTCTATCAACTCGTTAAAACCAAACATGTGGAGGGCACGTGAACTGCATCTCTTATGTTTCAACTCTGTTTTTCTCCATTTTTTAACAATGACCAAATATTTTCCGACGTTGAATTCATCAGTATATGAAGGGAAATGGAGTTGAAACATAAGAAATGTGGATTACGTACGTGCCTTGCCATGTTTGACCTAAAATAATTGCTACATACAGTTGACACATTTTATAAGAGAGAATGAAAATGTTGATAAGGAAATGTGGATCCCAACTTTAAAGAGACATCTCAAAACGGAAAATGGAGCGAATACAATTTGATACATTATTACACAATTTTTGAAACTATCAGATTTAAATTTATCATAGAGAGTCTAAATAAATCTATGCCAAATCTCATAACATCAAAGTAATTTTAATTGTTTGTTATTAGATTAGTTGAGATACTAGATAATAGATATAAATATTGCAAAAGCATTGCAGGCCCGAGGAACCCTTGCCCGAGCCTGATTGCCACCCAACTACTGATACACTATGGGTTCACTGGATTCAGATGAACATAATGGATTTTGGAAAAAAATTGTGCAGCTTTTCAAAAAAAATTAACAAAACATTATATAGATCTCGCATGTAAGACTAAACACAATAACTAAGAGTACAAGCAAGATGGCTTTGCTTGTTAGTTGAGTCCGCCTGCCTTGAGTCCATTGTCGCGGGATTGAGTCCCAGCAATGCAAAAGCAAAACTGGTTTCTTTTCTTTTCTTTTCTGTTCTTTTGGTTTTCTCTAAAGTCTAACCTAGTCATTGCACTTACTTACTGCCTCTGCCTCCACGACCACACTCCTTAGTCATATTTCTTGAGAGAGATCTTTTATTTTGTTCAAGTTAGTGATGATGATGTATTAAAATGTTTTCAAAGTATGAAAACTCGTAGAATGCTTTTGTAGTTTTTTTTTATCGATGTAATGCAACGATTTAATATCTGATTTAGCTATTTTAATTTGATATTTTAATTAATGTATTGAATTTTTCAAGTAGATTATTGTAGTTTATTTTTTGACTGGCTCCACATCAACACAGTTGAATTCGTGGATCCGCATTCCGCCAGTGTTGCCACCTCTAATAATTAGTTATATATGGAGTAAAAGATTTTGGCTGCTAATATATACGTAAATCATTGCATTGTAAATGTTCATTAAGCAAATTGAGAAAGGTTCACCTTGAGTAAGACGGCATGAGCACGAGGAATATCCTTAAACATGTCGCCTGCAACGTACCTCAAGTTTCTTCCATTTCCTTGTAACCCTTTGACTACATGTGGTAGATCAAACACGATACAGTTTAGCTTAGGATAGTCCTCGGCAATTGCCTTAGCCATAATTCCAACACCACCAGCAACATCGACTAGCGATTCAATGCCTTCTATTGAGGCTTTGAACTCATTACTAGTCAGCAGCAAGCTCGAAATCAATCGCGAGTCATTTGCCATGGTTTGGTTAAACAACTCATTGAATTTCGCCTCATTAGGCATACGTTCATATAAATTCTTTCCTTGAGCCATGTGAAAAGGGGACTCATCATTATTATCTTCTTGACGAAACCAAACACTAAAGCTATATGATGGCTCAGTTAGAACTTGCTCCATTTCCAAAAGTGTAAAAGTTGCTTGAGTGAATGGATGATCTTGTAGGAGAAGTTGGGAGTTTAAGGTAAGATAATATGCTTCTTCTCCATTGACAAGTTTTGTGGTGGAGAAGAAGTGGGAATGAACAAGAAGGCGCATCAACTGTTGTAGAGATTGAGCCTTGTTTGGATGGATTGAAAGGGAGTTGGCTAGCTCATCAATGGTAATGGGTTTGCCATGTTTTTGAATAGCATCAGGAATGCTTAGTTGAATTGCACACTTTAAGGCCATGGAATTTAGGAAAGAGAAAGTATGGTTCCATATATGTGTAAGTGCATCTAGTAGCTCTTTTGAGTGTTCGTTGGAAATATTGTTGGCAGCCATTTTTTGCTCTATTAATGCATGCTACCCTCTAGTGTAAGATATATATAGAAAAATCTACTCCGCTATAAGTGTAATGTGATGCTACTTCCTCCGTTCCATATTAGTTGTCATGTTTGGGGAATGAAAATAAATACGGGAACATCATTTGTTATGTTGCTTCCCATCTATTATATTACTTTTGACCAATAGACATGAAGTTTAGTGAAACTTTTGATGCTTTTGTTGATTATTATTGGAAACTTGACAATGATTTTAGGACATCTAAAAAAGGAAAATATGACCTGATGACCTACCCAACACCTATACGGGCCATACCCATTCCATCAATTATTAGGAAACATATGGTTATGCCATACCCACTAATTCCATCAACCTCTGTTTATTTCAGTATTTCCTGCTATCAATTTGCCAATGGATACGAATTTTTTACTTTTTGAACAAACAAACAAATCATTTAGGTAGTAGGTCATTTAGTATATCAATCATAATGTTGAATTTGAGTGATCATTGAGAATCTAAAGCTGAAATATCAAGAATTAAATCTCCATATTATGATGGTGGAGCCTCGAGGTTGTCTCGACCGACGACCACTTATTGTTCAAGGGAATTCTAAAATCTCTATTACATAAGGGAAGGGGGAGCAACGGTGTCCTCTTTTGAACTGACTATTTTGCCCCCCCTTCCCTTTCTAAATTACAAAAGGAATCTCAATACCAAAATGGGGGTCAAACAAAGCCACCGGAAATTAATTTTCAACAATCACTCAGAAATCACTTATATGAGGAAACTTTACAAATCACTCATAGAATTGAGAAAATCACATTGTAAAAATCACGCAAATCACTCAAATGATCAGGAAACTTTACAAAAACTAAAAATTAACTTACAAACTAAAACTAATATACTAGGACGTCAATACATACAAAAACATTCACAAAATTCACTTATAAATCATTGTTCTCAATAACCATTCACAATTACATACTCACAAAAATTACCTATAAACATAAATCTGAGAAAAACATAAGATTTTGACAGTGATATCACACATTCGTCGATCGACGATTTGCGAACTTATAAACAGGTACATAATTATTTTAATCTTTAAAGTTATTTCACATTAGTCGACTGTTATGTAGTTGAAAAATTGGAGATAATAGCAATTAGTTGAAAAGGGCTTTTATATTTTTTTTTTTGTGCAAAAAAGGGCTTTTATATAATTAGACTTAAATTTGATTCATTTTCATATAAAATCAGAAAACAAGATGTGTATGAAATTTGATTCATTTATGACACTGATGAAAAAGTTGCAAATTTAGTTCTTTTTTAAAAAATTCCAATATAAAATTTTTGCCCAAAACTTTTGCAAAATATCCATGTTCGAAATAAATTTTGAAAAACAAAACAATAACAATCCTTTTTGCAAACAATTTTTGCAAAAATCCATTTTCGAGAAAAAAAAATTTACATTAATTTGCGAAAACCATTTAATGTGAAATCGGATTGTGTATGAAAAATTTAAAATTTCATTTCAAATATAATTGAAACTCAAAGTGTTTAAATTTAGAAAAGGAGAAAAATTAAAAATGACCATTTCATGCGAAATCAGATTGTGTATGAAAAACTTAAAATTTCATTTCAAATATAATTGAAACTCAAAGTGTTAAAATTTAGAAAAGGAGAAAAATGAAAATGACCATTTCATGCAAAATCAGATTGTATATGAAAAATTTAAAATTTCATTTCAAATATAATTGAAACTCAAAGTGTGAACATATTTAGAAAAGGAGAAAAATTAAAATGATGAAAATTTTTAAATATCAATTTGTGAAATCAGAATTTAGAAGTTAGACAAGGAAAAAAAACTGAAATTGTATTATACTTTTCGGTTACAATTTTGGGATCATAGAGAAATTACTGAAATCCATGATTTAAGAAATTACCTTTCTTTGTTACAAAATCGACCCAATTAGATCTACTTGTTGCTTAAGACTTGAATTGAAATGCTTGATTTTTTGATGTTGCTCTTTGACGTTGACTTGAAAATCTCTTGTTGCATGTATTACTTTGATGTTGTTCGCAAATTAGATTTCTTGCTTAAGACTTGAAACGTCTGATTTTGTTATTGTATATTGCATACTTGGATGAACTGGATTCCTTCAAATATGAATTAGGTTCCTTCAAAATATAGGTTGTAGATTTGTAGTGAGAGGAGAGAGAGAATGAATAGTTAGAAAAGTACTGAAATTATACAATGACAGGAGAGAGAGAATGAATAGTTGGAGAAATGTTTTTTTGTTCGTCTGCTGGGTCTTCACTCTTCACCGATTTAAGTGGCAAATAAGTATATGGACCAACTGTTCCCGGTTAACAAGCAAGATTTTTTAAAAAAAAAAATCCTCCTAAATTAAATCAGACATGCAGTGCACAAGTTTTATTGCTCAAAATAAATATAACCCAAACCAACCCATCATGATTCATTTGGATGGAATTTCAATTTATCACCTTAACTACTAACGCATCATGTGGATAAAAAAAGAAACTACTCTTATCTAAATCAAAGAATTACTATCACAATTTTCCACTAACAAACCACTTTTCACCAATTATGTAAAAAAAGTATATTGCAAGTTAAATTATAATATAATATTTATATGAAAAGAACACTACATAATTAATTAGTAAAGGAACATATTACTCCCTTAAGAAAAAGGATAATATGTGAAAACAAAATTTTTATGTACTATTTTTTTTGTGGGAAATAATCTTTTATAATTTTTCTCACAACTTAAAACTTTACAACATTTTGTATTTTTCTGCGGGAAATCAAAAACTATTATAAATTACAAAAATGAATAAAACCAAAAAAAAAGAACATGACGATATTTAGTAAAGAACATCATACTGATTATAAAAGAACATGCGCATATAAGACTTGAGAAACAAAAAACTATTCAAAATCACAAAAATGAATAACAACATAAAAAAAACATGGAAGAATCTTATTCACAAAATGGAGGTGAACTTAAATACTAACTTGCATTTTCAGTTTGTTTACTACTTAGTATTAGGCCTAAAAATATCATCGCACGCATCGCGTGCACAAAAGGCTAGTGTTCACTAATAGAACACAACGCGAGATAGTCGTTTTCTTAGGGGGGGGAAAACGAATATAAAACTTGATACCATTAAAATATATTTTTAAATGTTACACTTTTTGGTACTGCTAGAGATATCATTGGATCTTTTACGACTCATAAAACCCGCTCCTTGAATCTGTTAAAGCTCAGCCCATATCGTCATGGGTTGAGAGAACTGGCCCACCACACCATCCCACAAAATTCGTGGTCGGGTCTTGGGCTATGACGAGCCAGCTCAGCCCACGGCTCGGCCCGTCAAAACCGTCCATCGGCCACCCCTACAGTGTAGGGGTGTAAGTGGACTGCAAAAATTCCAGAATCCAATCCAATCTAGTCCAAACTTGTCCGTCTGGACTAGACTGAAAAATATTTGGACTCGGACTCAAATTTTTGATTCCAAATATTTTCGGACTGAATTTGGACTCACCCTTTCGGAGTCCAATAAATCCAATGCAGTCCAAAAAATATTTTAGGATACAATATATAATATATTCAGTTCAAGAAATTGGACTCAAAATTACTTTAAATCCAACCAAACTTAAAACATCTTACATGATTATCTCTAGCTTTAAGTATATATCCTTAGGGCCTATTCTCCCCAACTTATTTTCAGTTCAATTCAGTTCAGTTCAGTTCAATTCAGTCCAGTTCAGTTCAATTCTGTAACACCCCTTAATTTTTACTCTTTATTTTTGGCGTTGTTTACATTAAAAATGATATTTGTCGTTAAAATAAAATAATTTCTTATTAAAAACTATTTTTTGAAAGTGTATAATTATCTAATTATTGTATTATGTTGTTGTGATTATTAATTTAAAGTGTATATATTTATTTAGGAATTTTATTTGTTATTATTATTAATGTGCGTATTTGTTTTATAAAATAGTTAGTAATTTTTATTCTATAAAATTAGGTAGCGTGTTATTTTATTTTAAGCGTTAATTATATTTTGGACCGGCCAACGTAATGAATTTTGCAACCCCATTTCCTTCTTATGCTGTCCGAAAGTTAGAGGAGTATTAAGCATAGTACTAGCATCTTCTAACCCTCTTTGTAACCACCAAGAGATGAAGAGTCAAACCTTCATAAACCCCCCTTTATAATCACCCTTTAAGCCATTGTTTAATGAGGTTATTAATCAGGTTTTTGCTGCATTCTAACCCCCAATTTTCGCCCAACCCTTAGAGAGGGAGAGAAAGAGTTCAGCTCTCTTCTCGGATTTTCGTCCATTTTTGCACACCTAACTTGTTTGCATCATATCTCCTTCGTCTCTTATCGGAATTGGACATGTGAGTAGTCAAAATTCATCTACTCGGAAAGATCTTGCTCCTGGTATAATTTGTTTTTGAAGAAAGTGAAAGACGCATCTGCAGTTTCTATATCAAACAAACGACTCATTCGGTATTCTTGGAGTTTTCGGGAGCAATGTTATTCTCTTCTTTCTTTGCCATTCTAGTATTATTTTCCACCTAAAATCCAGGTAACTAGCATCTCTTCTAGCACGTTAGGATTAGAGTGGTGATTTTGGTATTGTTAGGATTTATGTTAGTAGGCTAGAAATCATGTCATTAGGCTTAGGAATATGTTAGGGTGCTATTAGAATTGTTCTTGTTATTTTTATTCATGTTAGTATCATGTTAGGATTGTACAAATATTATTCTTCATGCCTAATGTTATGCTTGTGATATTATATGTATTATTATCATGAAAGTATTAGGAATTTGTGAAAAATTAGTAGCATGATGTTAGGGTTATGTTTAAGCATGTTTATTGAATGGTGTTTAAGGTTGGGTGTGGTTTTGGATGAATTCTTGTGGTTTTAGTAATCTGGAAATTTATTTATTTTGGGCTGTGATTCATGTATTTGTGATTAATCATGTTAGAATAGTTATTTTATGTTGAATTATCATGTTTGGGGGTTATGTAATTTATGTTTTATGTTAATCCTCATGTTAAACTAGTTAATTTCTATGGTATAATCATATATTGGCTTGGGTATGTTTCATTTTGATGTATGAGTATATGTGGTGAAAATTTAGGTGAAATAGCATACCTAGTGTTGTGCACAAGGAAAAGAAACAGAAGGCATTTCGCGGCCCGCGATATATTTCACGACCCGCGACCAGTTTGGACAGTGTATGTTCAAAGTGTCATATCTCAGTCGTTTTACCTCGGAATCGAGCTTATGACCACTTGTTGGAAAGCTATTGAGATAAACTTTAACGTGCATTTGAAATTTCATAAAAATACTGTGTATTCTGAAAGTTATGTCTATTTGAAGTTGCTGCTTATGTTTAAAACCATTTCAAAAGGCGTACCTTGTTGTGTTGAAGCATATTAAGACTTGTTTTGAGGCGAAATCTTGATATATAGAGCTTTTTTGAAGAATTGTTGCATGTTTTATTTATTTTTATTATTGAGTTGAATGATATATTTACTTATAGTTATATTGTGAGTGTTTTATTTATTTTATGATGGTATTGTTGTTTGTAATTAAAATGAGATTATAATAATGTTGTACTTTCATTAATCAATATCTAAGTTGTCGACGTTACAGTACTCGAGGGAGAATAATACTGTCTTTAGTACCGTTTCGCCAAGAGTTATGTACCGGGGGTATTATAACTAACGTTGTAATTAACCTTGTACCCAAACTCAGACAATGAGAGTGTAGTAGTTAAAGTATTTGATTATACTGTGTTTTTGGTGTATAATTATGTTTTAATGAAAGTCTATTCTTTTTTAGTCGGGTGAAATGATTTTATTAGTATTATTATTACTAATACTTTGGGAAGAATGAATATTGTTGAATTGAAACTCTTGGAATGCGATCCTAGTTTCCGCTGATTTTGGGTGTAAGGCCTTAAGGGCATCCTTATTATTTATATTTGAGGATTAATGGATGAATAAATTATTGTATTTATTTGTAGAACTGTTTTATTGAGATTAAGATATCCGGTGGGATAGATGTCGTCCCCGGTGAAGAACATGCCAACCACCTAGGTTGCGAATTAGGGGTATATATTACCTGGGTTAATTGTTGTCGTCCGAGAGGTTGGAAAGTACTGAGCTGGGTACTATCCTGCATCGGGAGTTTGGCCATTCTTAGACACAGGCAATAGGGAACGTAAGCCCATAGGCTGTCTGGAGATTTCGATTTGACAAACCTTAGGAAGTGGGTTGCGATCCACTTGCGTTCTGCTCTTTCTCAAAACCTATTATATTATTTTGTTTAATTATTTTGGAAGCTTATGCTATGGATCTTGTATGATTATCTTAAGTTCATTATTGTTGATTTACTTATTGTTATTAGAAGCATGTTCTTTGTGCGGTAACATTTATTTTAACTTTACTTAAAATTGCTATTTGAATCCTATATTGAAATTTGGGAGAGTGTTAGTTACTCCCCACTGATTGTGGATATTTGTTGTATATTTTGCGGGGTTTTGTTGATGGGGATTTTCTTTGATTTTGGGCTCGGGTTGAGATGCAAGAAATAATCTATTAGGTGTTTTAGTTCTAGACTTCCTTTTAGTTTGAGATAGTTAATTAATTTATTTATAGTATTTACTTAAGTTTGTTTTCATCACTTAGTTATTTAAACACTATTCTTGTAGTAGTGACATTCCCAGAAGACGATGTTTCCGCCATCGTCCTATTAAATATATTAATTCCTTTTTTCTTTTCCGCTTTTGAATTTTTGGGGTGTTACAGATGGTACCTCCACACCTGCACCCACACCCGCACCCACACCCGCATAAAATTCTCATCCCCATCCCCACCCCACCACCCATTGCATGGGAAAATTCTAGACCCATCCCTGCCCCACCAAGTACATATTTAAACCCATCCCCCGCGCCACCACCCGCATGGGTACCCGCACCCGCCTCGTACCCACTTCATCCATGCCCACCACCCGCATGGGTACCAACACCCGCTTCGTACCCGCGTCATATCCACATATTTATATTTTGCAAGATAAAATTATTAATAATATAAGTATATATATATAATTTTAATAATAAATACGCGGGGCCGACGAGGGTGGGGCGGGCGGGGGTGGGGAGGGTATAGCATAAAATCCACACTCGCTCCACTACCCATTGCGGGTACCATTTTAATCCCCATCCCCGCCCCATCCCCGTCAAACCTAGACCCATGGCGGGGATGGGGCGGGTCTCCTACTTGACCCGTCCCACTGCCATCCCTATCTTTCGCGGCCCGCGAGATATTTCACTACCCGCACCAGTTTGGACAGTGTATGTTCAAAGTGTCATATCTCAGTCGTTTTACCTCGGAATTGAGCTTATGACCACTTGTTGGAAAGCTATTGAGATAAGCTTTAACATGCATTTGAAATTTCATAAAAATACTGTGTATTCTGAAAGTTATTTCTATTTGAAGTTTCTGCTTATGTTTAAAACCATTTCAAAAGGCGTACCTTGTTGTGTTGAAGCATATTAAGACTTGTTTTGAGGCGAAATCTTGATATATAGAGCTTTTTTGAAGAATTGTTGCATGTTTTATTTATTTTATTATTGAGTTGAATGATATATTTACTTATAGTTATATTGTGAGTGTTTTATTTATTTTATGATGGTATTGTTGTTTGTAATTAAAATGAGATTATAATAATGTTGTACTTTCATTAATCAATATCTAAGTTGTCGACGTTACAGTACTCGAGGGAGAATAATACTGTCTTTAGTACCGTTTCGCCAAGAGTTATGTACCGGGGGTATTATAACTAACGTTGTAATTAACCTTGTACCCAAACTCAGACAACGAGAGTGTAGTAGTTAAAGTATTTGATTATACTGTGTTTTTGGTGTATAATTATGTTTTAATGAAGGTCTATTCTTTTTTAGTCTGGTGAAATGATTTTATTAGTATTATTATTACTAATACTTTGGGAAGAATGAATATTGTTGAATTGAAACTCTTGGAATGCGATCCTAGAATCTGCTGATTTTGGGTGTAAGGTCTTAAGGGCATCCTTATTATTTATATTTAAGGATTAATGGATGAATAAATTATTGTATTTATTTGTAGAACTGATTTATTGAAATTAAGATATCCGGTGGGATAGATGTAGTCCCCGGTGAAGAACATGCCAACCACCTAGGTTGCGAATTAGGGGTATATATTACCTGGGTTAATTGTTATCGTCCGAGAGGTTGGGAAGTACTGAGCTAGGTACTATCCTGCATCGGGAGTTTGGTCATTCTTAGACACATACAGTAGGGAACGTAAACCCATAGACTGTCTGGAGATTTCGATCTGACAAACCTTAGGAAGTGGGTTGCGATCCACTGGCGTTCTGCTCTTTCTTAAAACCTATTATATTATTTTGTTTAATTATTTTGGAAGCTTATGCTATGGATCTTGTATGTTAATCTTAAGTTCATTATTGTTGATTTACTTATTGTTATTAGAAGCATGTTGCTGTGTAGTAACATTTATTTTAACTTTACTTAAAATTGCTATTTGAATCCTATATTGGGCTGGGAGAGCAGTTAGTTACTCCCCACTGATTGTGGATATTTGTTGTATATTTTGCAGGTTTTGTTGATGGGGATTTTCTTTGATTTTGGGCTCGGGTTGAGATGCGAGAAATAATCTATTAGGTGTTTTAGTTCTAGACTTCCTTTTAGTTTGAGATAGTTAATTAATTTATTTATAGTATTTACTTAAGTTTGTTTTCATTACTTAGTTATTTAAACACTATTCTTGTAGTAGTGACATTCCCATAAGACGATGTTTCCGCCATCGTCCTATTAAATAGATTAATTCTTTTTTTTTTCTTTTCCGCTTTTGAATTTTTGGGGGTTACAAGTTCAGTTCAGTTCATAATTATTATTATTAATTAGTTATAATTTAATTCAGTTCAGTTCAGTTCATTTCAATTCAGTTAAGTTGTTTTATGCCGAAGAGAACAGGCCCTTATTTTATAATGTCCAAATAGAATCTTGTTATACTTTTTCTTTTTTTAATGAAATCTTGAAATTCTTAACCTATGACTTGTGGCATAGGTTAGAAAAATCCTATGAATTTTTTTTATTTTGTTAGCATCGCTATTATATAAGGCAACACATGGGGGATACCAAAAAATAAAAAAGGAAAAAATAAAAAAAAATTAGGGGATAACTAAATGCTTCTTTTTCAACGAAAAAGAGGAAACAAAGTACCACATACAACAATTTTTTGAAAAAACAAAATGCAAAGACAGTTCTTTATATAGGCTTTCGCACGCATTGCGTACATATAAGACTAGTTATTTTAATAAGTCAATAAGGCTCTATTACAATTTACATCTATCTATAACTTCATCCATTTCACTTTTCCATCTAAAAACTAGTTATTAGCTAAACCCGGGTTACGTCCCGGGTAATGAACATTTTCATTTATTAATATTATACTTTGAAATGATTAGTACAAAATATCACTTGATCTATTAAGACTTTAGTATAAACTTGGAGTCATGGGAACAAACCCTATATTATGCAATTTCTATTTTTTTTTTTTGCATGTGGATTATAGGGAGTAAAATACCCTTAGGGAGAGTGCTATGTGGTACCATTTCTTATTTAGGAACGTCTTTTAATATATTAGTATAAATTTGACAAACACAAATTATTAGAATATGCAGTCTAATTTTAACATTAAATTAGACAGATCCAAGCCAAACTAGTTACTAAATGAATTAAAAAATGTGATTATTAAATTGAATAAACTGGTCATTAAATAGATTAAATTTGTCACGTAATATATTGGGTTGTTGCTTAATTTTAAATTAAAATTAGACGATCTCTTACAACACACACACACACACACACACACACACACATATATATATATATATATATATATATATATATATATATATATATAACCCAAAGCAAACAATTACCATCTTTGCCACATGTTCTCCCCCTCCCAATCATTGATACAAATTAAACAATAAAAATGTGTGTGTTAAGACTCGAACCCACAACCTCTCCTTTGAGATACAAATACACTTAGCCAATTAATCTACAAGCTCATATTGATTTAATATTGTAAGTAGAAGTAATTATGCTTCTTAAGTTAACACACAAATTCGACTCCTACATTAATTGACCTATCAAGTAAACAAGTAATATACCAATATATCCCCGTGTTAAAAGTTATATTACCTATCAAGTTTCCGTTTACCATAATAGTGATAATAAAACATCAAATCAACTTTTCTGCATTATAAAAATCTATAATGGACCCACCAAACCTTAATTTATGCTTAGTCTTTTACAAGATTAAAAACAGTATTACCTATCTGAAGCAGATATTTGATAAAAATATATTGTAGTTAATTTCAATCAATTATAGGTAGGAACGTAATGGAACGTATCTTTATGACCCGAAAAATTATATTACATTATATGAAGGACCTATCCATTGTATGATATGAGTTTGTGCGTGGGTAACTTTTTGTCTTAAATAGACACTTATAAACTTATATAGGAGTGATCTATTTAAGATAAAAAGTTACCCTTTAAACCTGGGTAACCTTTTGTCCTAAATGAGTCGCTTTCACTTATATACGGGTGACTCATCCATGGTAAACAACTATTATTTGCTTAAAAAACACTCATTCGACTTAAAAGAAGCGACCCATTTTACTAAAAGTGAATGATATCACAATAAATTTATGATGTAGTCGGTACTCAATACTAATAGAAAGTTATGAAGCATTGGAGGTTCTCACATCTCATCTAAATATATACGCTGATATGAAGGCATGTAATTTAATTAATTTCATAAACAAATAATTGTAAACGAATTATACGTAATGAGCCGAGGGCTTCGCCCGGGGCAACAACTAGTTAGACAACATAACATTATATAAGTGCTTAAAATGGTCCAGCACGTGACAACTTAGAATTTTTACATTAATTTCTCCACAATAATATAAGGGGTAGATTAACAGTAATTTTGACCAATCTTACAATTTGGTAAATTTCTGGCGGCTAAAAGATACTCCCTCCGCTTTTTTTTATTTCTTACGTTTGTTTCCTTGGGAATGAGCCACTACTTTTGACCAATTATTTTGATTATTTTATAAGTAAAAATATAGTCATGTGTGATCTTGTTAGATTCGATCCCGACATGTAGATTCATAATATCAAATTTTTATAATTTTTACTTAAGCGAAATAAGAGATATTAAGAGTTAAATAATCTTTGAAAATCGCAAGTCGAATGTAAGAAATAAAAAAAGCAGAGGGAGTATGTTTTTATGTCAATATTACACGATGATGATGTCCCCACCTTAAAGAATTAATAGGGGAACTGGGAAAGGGTGAAGAATGTGCGTGTATGTATGTGTATTGGGTCGAATCATGCATGAGGACATCATGATCAATACACTGAAAAATGAGGAGAGGCCCGAGAGGGTACATAGCAGCCGTTGAATTTGGACCAAACAATTGGGTGCTTTTGTTGACGGGTTTGTTACATTCCGGAACTCACTTATGGGCCCTGGATTTACGGATTTTCAGGGGTGTGGGACCTGTTATCAATGTGAAGCTGCAAAGTTGATTTGGTTTGCAATGAATAATTTTGTTTGGCCAAGTTTTTAGGTCTTATTATTTTGGACACGGTTTCAGTTTAGTTCAACTCAGCTCAATTCAGTTTATTTTAGTTTAATTAATTTCCTCTTACTATCTCAGTTTAGTTCACTTTAGCTTTGTTCAGTCTAGTTTTGTTTTGTTCAGTTTAAAAAAAGGCGCTTAGTTATGTATGAGATTCATAGAAATATACAGACAATGAAGTCATCATATATAAAGTAGAGCTACAAAAAATGTTCCATCATATTTATGAATTATGAGAAAAAAGATATATCTAGTACTCATCTAAAAATACGAAACATGCTTTAAGAGATTAAATTAGAAAAAGAAAAGCTGAATGAAAAGTAGCATGCTACTAGTATTTGGAGTAATAAGTCTAAACAAGACTTAATAACAGAAAGAATATCTTCACAAAAGTCAAGTTGGGTTAGAAAACGGTTACTAATGTCAAATACGGGATGTATACTTTTTTGAACGAGCTAGGATGTATAATTATCAACATGAATATGTAGTTATTTTTTAACGGAAGAATTAAGGTTGAGCTTAGTTGGTTGGAAATCCTCCTTCCAACATTGTAACAAGGGTTCGATTAATGCCCTTTGTAAAGTGAGATTCCTAATTTTCCTCCATTCATGCAAGGATTATTCATCTTACCTTTAAATAAAGAATTGTTTTTTAACGGGAAATTTAAAAATTAAATACAAGATACAACATTTACAAATATGAATGTGTAGAGGATACTTATATACGAACATATGCCGACATCGATGTACAAAGGATGTTTGTACCAAGCTAGCCAGGCTCACTTTGTAGGAATTCCACATCATGACCTCAAGGTTAGGGGTTCGAATCCCACCAAATGAGGGGCACTTGGATGAGAATTCCCCTTACAACTCCCCCTCCTTCCAACTTCCAAGTGCTTGGACCTTTGGATTGAGCCCTGTGCGAGGGCAGCCCATAGGTTATTCATCTTACCAAAAAAAAAAAAAAAAAAAAAAAACCAAAGGATGTTTGTAGATGTCAAGCACCAAATACACAACTAACATAAATGTACAAATGTCAGAAATATGATGACATAACCAACATGGATTGTGATTTTGAGTGTTCAGTAGAAAATTGCAATGATAAATTTACTATTATTTAATAACAATAACAAATTGCAAATTGTTTGACAAATAACAAATCCCATTCGAATTTTCATATTCCGAATGCGCGGAGCAGATAAGAAGACGGAGAAAAGACATTAAAAAAATTCAGGTTTATCTTGTCTTGGCGACACCAGAAACTTGGGTATTCCGAAATTTTGAAGGTATGTTTAGGACCAATTTTACTGTAATTTCAAAGATTTGAAATGTGTACTACATATATTTGAGTAAGAATTCAGAATTGATTTGTTGATTTATTCATTCTTATTCTTTTCACTGGTGAGTTCAAAAAATTCAGATTTTGGGGGTTCAGTTGAACCCACTAAACCCCCCTGTAATTTTGTAAATGGGTAATCAGTAATCACAATTATAACTTGTGGGTTTTCATTTGTAAAGGTAGTAGAAGTTTGTAGAGAATTTTAAGTTGCTTTAAGTTTTCATGGTGATGGACTGATGGGAGTGATTGTTTGGTAGTTGATGAAACGCTATCATTCTGCTGCAACGGTGAGTGAACCAACATATTGTTCAAGGGAATTCGAAAATGGTCACTAATAGAACACAATGCGAGATAGTCGTTTCTTAGGGGGAAAAAAACGAATATAAAACTTGATACCATTAAAATATTTTTTCAATGTTACAATGATTATCATCATAACACTTTTTGGTACTGCTAGAGTCATAGGGGCGTTCACCGGTCCAGGACGGGACCGGACCAGAATCGGCTGGATCGGAATATGGAAAAAATTTGGACCTGGATCGGATCGGAAAAAATTCCGGTCCGGTCCGGTTTTGGACCTGTTGGACCGGAATCTTTATTTTTTAAAAAAAAAAAATTCTTTTTTATTTGATTTAAAATACTTACAAATCAAATATATTAAAATTAATAATTTTAATAACAATATTCCTAAAGTTAATAAATCATACGTTTTTAAATTTCTAACTTTTTAAAACTATTTTAACATATAAACTTTTTATTTGCTAAAAAAATTGAAATTCCGGTCCACGGTACGCACCGGAATTTTCCGGGGTTGGGCCAGGACCGGAAACCGGAATTGACATTTTCTTTGGACCGAGTGTAACACCCCAGAATTTCAAAGACCGAAAAGAAAGAAATAATAATATAATTAATAGGACGATGGCGGAAACATCGTCTTCTGGGAATGTCACTACTACAAGATTATTGTTTATATAACTAAGTGATAAAAACAAACATAAGTAAATACTATAAGTAAATTAATTACTTAGATTAAAATAAAATGAGAAAACTATCTCAAACTAAAGAGAAGTCTAGAACTAAAACCCCTAATAGATTATTTCTCGCATCTCAACCCGAGCCCAAAATCAAAGAAAATCCCCAACAACAAAACCCGCAAAATATACAACAAATATCCACAATCGGTGGGAGTAACTAGCGGTTCTCCCGAACAAAAGCAATCAAGGTACGATCCGGACATAGATTAATAAGAAAGGAAATAATTAAGTCAAGTTAACTACAATATGCATTCACTTCCATATAACTCACAAATAACGCAAATGAATAATAAATAGCAAGTGAGTTGGATAAAAATAAATAAATCATCTCAAGAGTACTTTTAGAAAAATAAAAGTATAGGGAAAACAAGTGTGCGAGACGAGAAACCGAACGCTAGTGATTCGCAAATCACTTCCTAAGGTTTGTCGGATCGCAATCTCCGAGGTCGGTCTATGGGCTTACGTTCCCCCTTTGCCCGTGTCTAAGAATGGCCAAACTCCGTGCGGGGGTAGAACACGCGAGAACTCCCGACCTCTCGGACGACAACAATTAACCCGGGTGTACCCCTAGTTCGCAAACCAGGTGGTTGGCATGTTCTTCACCGGGGACTACATCTATCCCACCGGATGTTCTTATCTCAAATAAAATCATAAATATCATCAAAGTATCATTCATCTCAAAAATATTCGTCAAAAGGGATGCCACCCGGCCTTATACCCATAATTCTTCAAAAAATCCTCAAAATAAATCACTTACAAATTTTCAACAAATATCTCTCACAATAACACTTGAACATTCCAAAACATCAACAATGACAATATACTGGTTTTTACAGCAACCAACTCAATCACAAATACATCACCAATTAAGTCTAAATCATATTCATTAAAAGAGTAATAACAATTAAATCATTTTATTTCATAAATCAAACCTAAACATGTGGTTACCCAAATGATGCATACTGTATACTACTGAAAATCAGCAACCCAGAATATATTAAATTATAAATTATATCTGATTTACAAGCCCTCAAACAATTTAATAGTGTGTCCTCAATTTCATCACAAAAACACCATAATAATTATGAAACCTACAAATTCGAGCAGCAAAATCACACAAAAATTATTATATAACCCTAATAGCTCTACTGACATGGTACAATTTTTATTTATAATTTTCGGACTCAAAAAGTATTTTTAACAGTTAATATACAGATTCCTCAAATAAGCCATTAAAATAATTAAAAATATAAACAGACGCCCAAAAATTACCAAAAATTCACATAACATGTAAAAACTCACGTAAATAGATATTATTCAAATAAATTAATTTTTCAGCCTCTATAAATAATTTTCATGAATTATATACTGACTGAACAGAAATTACAAAAGCAGATATATCAAATAACTAAAACAGTAAAAAGTAGATAAAAATTATTATAAGGCATGGAATACATTATACGCATGTAACATGATCTAAGAAAAATGATTTCATCAATTTTAACAGTTGTTCAATGATTATTATGAAATTTAGCCAAAAAGCACAAAATACCAATTAAATCAAATAAATATTAAAAATCATGCAAAAATTATTTTTCTCTACACAGTATTCTCATAGCATGTGTCACGTATGTTCATGTCAAATTTCATCAAAAATCTCATTCAAAAAGTATTTTAGACAATTCCTAACGTAGTAATCAAATACCGAATAATACCCTAATCACTATGGTTCTAAGATAACAACTAGTTACCTGGATCGTCGGGAGGAGAGCTGAGTCTAAAGAGACAATCACGAGTTAAACATGCAATCCAAATCCTCTTCTAACCCCAAGGCATAACGACGAGAATTGTAGCAACAAGACACTAGGCATTTCTTCTTGAACGTTGAAAACTCTTGTTTCGCACTGCTCTGTTGCGACCATGATTCCCGATGATCAAAAGATCAGATTCTAAATCTCTCCGGTCAGAATGTATAACAAGACGTTATAAACGTTGTTTCCAAATTTAAAGACGATCTAACGGTTAGATCTCTGGCTACAGTTATTTTCGTGAAGGTGCGACAGGGAAAACCGGGTTGAACTTTCTATTCTTTTGCTCTTCCTTTTCTCTCTTTCTTTTCTTGAAACGGTGGGGGGTTAAATGAGAATGATGCTGCTGAACTTCTTTGAATAAAAATAAGAATTTTATGGATGTTTAATGATTGAAATAAAGGGTTTTAATGAAGGAGAATGATTAGGGGGGTTACAAAGCAACAAAGAGTCATGAGAAAAACAAAAAGAAAAGAAAAGGAGAAGGCTCCTCTTAATCCTTCACTTGGCCGGCTGCCCCAAGCCTAACACCCACACAAAACTTTCGGCCCAAATTCAACAACGATCCATGCTCGGAAGCCCGATACGCGATAAAACGGTTAATTCCTAAATCGCGCCTAAACATTGAAAATACTTAATAATGAAAGTAATTCTAATAAATTATATTATAAATATAAATATAATGCACACATTAACACACCATATAATAAAATAATAATTCGGCTCCCAAATTATAAAGAATAAAAATCATTGATCTAGAGAAAATAATAAATTATTTATTTTTTTACGAAAAGAATATCATTTTAAAATAAACTAACACCAAAAATAAAGGGTGAAAATTACGGGGTGTTACACCGAGAACCGGAATCTTCGGTCCGGTCCAGTCCAAATTCCGGTCCGGTCCGGTCCATATTTCGGTCCGACCCTGGTCTTTGAACAGCCCTAGCTAGAGATATTATTGGATCTTTTACGACCCATAAAACCCGCTCCTTGAATCTGATAAAGCTCAGCACATATCGTCATGGGCTGAGAGAACTGGCCCATCACACCAGCCCACAATATGCTTTGTCCTTTTTTTTTAATTCTTTAACTTAATTTATGTCATTATACTCAATATTAATATTTGTTCAAAGAGGATTGTAACTGCTTAAGTTTATTTGTAATTTCTAAATAACTTCTACAAATGAAAATCATAGATTGGTCATTCACATATGTTAATTACACAACTTGTCAAATTGTTTTAATGTTGAATAGTTATAGACTCGTAATATAACACCCCCTTACTAGTCTCCTTCTGATACATGACGATGTAGGACAATAAATTTTTTAATTCAACTCTATAAATATCTTGTTGCGGCGACGGTGATATGCAGCAGCGGTAGAGACTCGATTTTGTGAGTTTAGCTTCCTTAGGGTTTTCATGAGTTTTTGAGGTTTTGGGCAAATGAGTTTTGGTGAGTAATGTTTTTAAGTTTTGTTCAAACTTCAAACTGAAGAGTTGTGCCACTGCCCACTAGTATTTGCTTTTTTTTTTTTTTTTTTTGAGGGAATGTGAGAGTATTTGCTTTTTGGTTGTATTTTTTTCCTATTTTAATATATAGTATATTTTTAGTGTTTTGCTTTTTTTTATTAATGAATAATAATACTTTTTTTTATATTTTTCTAATATAAAAATAACTCGAGCCGTTCGCGAGCTTTTCGAGCCGAGCTTAGCTTAACTCGTGGATCGTATCGTTATGTCTCGAGCCGAGCCCTGGCCGAGCTTTCACCGAGCCGAGCTCGAACTGTTCACTGGCAAGCTTGACTCATTCCCAGCCCTAGTCACTATATTTAAAAAGCTGATTTGTTCTCTTCTAAATACTAGATTCGGGATATTGTTTAATTTTAAATTAAAATTAGATGGTCTCTTACAACACAAATGGTTTGACAAATAAATAACAAATCTCATTCGAATTTTCATATTCCGAATTCGCGGAGCAGATAAGAAGACAGAGAGAAAAGACATTAAAAAAAATTCAAGTTTATCTTGTCTTGGCGACACCAGAAACTTGGGTATTCCGAAATTTCGAAGGTATGTTTAGGACCAATTTTACTGTAATTTCAAAGATTTCAAATGTGTACCTTACACATATTTGAGTAAGAATTCAGAATTGATTTATTCATTTATTCATCCTTATTCTTTTCACTGGTAAGCTCAAAAAATTCAGATTTTGGGGGTTGAGTTGAACCCACTAATTCCCCCTGTAATTTGTAAATGGGTAATCAGTAATCACAATTATAACTTATGGTGCCAAACTATTTGCTTTGAGCAATTATCTTCAGGGTTTGCTTTTGTAAAGGTAGTAGAAGTTTGTAGAGAATTTTAAGTTGCTTTAAGTTTTCATGGTGATGGGAATGATTGTTTGGTAGTTGATGAAATGCTATCATTCTGCTGCAACCAGTAGATAAATTGTCGTTGCTGCCTACTGGTTAAAAGGGAGTGATTTGTGGCATGTAGGGCTGCTGCGGGTTGCTGACTGCGCGCAGTGGCCAGCGGACTTGGTCCCGCCTTCGCGGTTTCTACGTCTGGACTGCTATTGCTTTGGGCTTGTGGTTGTGGTTAGCTAATTTATGGATTCTTAAAATCACAGTTGGTGAAGAAAGAATTGTTCAATAATTTATGGATTTATGATTATGCAGTTGGTAAATTGTTAGAAAATTGTTGATAGTGTGAATTGTTAGTGAACTACATTTTGTGTAAACATTCAGTGAATTAGCGTTGTTAGTGAATTATAATGTGTGCGAATTGTTAGTGAATTATGATTTTTGTGAAAGTTTACTGAATCTAAAATTTTGTGAATTGAGTTCATGATATAGCTAACTGTAAATTGTGATGAGTACCTTTTTATTTTGAAGTGAAACTGTTATGAGGAGGTCATATCATATATATTGGTGCTTAGGTAATGATAAGCTTTTGTAAAAAAATTCCAGAGGTTGCAGTATTCAGATCTCAATGAATATCAGGATATGCTAATAGAACTAAATACTTCAAAATACTGGCAATAGGTTCTTGTTAAGTTGTTATAGAGAGGAATCAATTAATCTTGCCCTTTTCAGTTGGGAATTCCTTTTTTTTGTTTATACGAATTCAAATCCAAATCTTCTTCCAACTCAAACCAAGCAAACAAAAGTCTAATATGTTAAAGGAAATTGTGAAATAGCATGCGAGATGAAATGTTAAACGTTGGTTTAGTTATATACATTGAGAACGATTTGTTTTTAGATGTAAAATTTGATGCGCTTGCAAATTAGTTCCAAAATTTAGAAACTTGCCTGAAACAATTGTAATTTTTTTTTTATTATAATACATGGAAGTTATGTTTGGATTTGGTAACATTTGGGATTTAGTAAAGTTTTTTTTTTTTTTTTTTTGGGTACATGATAATATCTCAATATTACGCTACCCCTCACCCGAAATCTTGGATCTGCCACTGGCTGCAACTGTATACCTTCTATACTTATATATGTGGTCCTTTTGTTTCATTACTCAGTCCATTCTTTGGTGATGCCATTGGTGATTCTCCAGCCAAGTTCGGCAACGCCGGTAATAGGAGGTACCCTTTTACCTTTCTTTATGTTACCTGAATTCGGTTACTCTTGTCGGATACGGGTACATATCCAAGTGTTGGACTTCCCTTTTATTACAAATTTCCATCTTTTGGTTTGATAAAAAATTTAAGTGTCCACAACTCCACACTGATGTCGGAGTGTTGAGAATCTGACTTGTGTACTTTGAGCTGAAAGGAAGAATTTGAGTAAAGTGTTTTCCGTTCACCATCTCATCCTTGGATAAGGAGATTGTTATCTACTTGTGCATGAATTAGAGTTTCTTCAATTCAGTTGCTACCTTGTTTGTTAATGCTGGCAAAAGGTGCAGCTCATGGTTTGTTGGATATTTTCCATTTTATGTAGATCTTTCATTCCATCTTTCGGTCCTTACAGGGACTTCATCTCATCAACAAGCATACTGTATGCATTCAAGCTATCTTAATGAACGTGGCTTGGTTCGTCGTGATAATTTACCCAGTGCTTCCTACATCAGAAAATCAGAGTTTGTGAAGTCCAATGTCTTCTCTGATCTTGGCTTCGTTAACCATTTGAAGGTATGATAGATCTGAGACTTTTGATGCTTTATGTGTTATGGTTTAGGTACACAATTGAAGCTGCCATCTCTCTGTCTCTCCTTGCTTCACTCTACAAATCCTTTCTACCTGTATCACCTAGTTATCATTTACCTGGCTCTAATAAAGGGAAAGGTTTAGCTGAACTGCAAGTTGTAGTGGAATATCCGGCATGTCAAACAATTTAATCAATGACGAGTCCTCTTTTCTTTAGCTTTGTAATTCACTTGAAATTATGACCTCGAAACATAAATCTAAGGTGAAAATTCGGTGCATTGTGCCAACTAGGAACTTTTAATTCTGTGTTTTGAGGTGGAGCGAGAGCGGACAAAAGGGTGTTCGGCGAGTGATGCTGCCTGAATGGCGCCGTTACGACCTTGAGCACTGATGATCAATAGTTTCCCTAGTCTTGACTGTTATTATCAGAAGGCTAACTGAAAGTCAGAGAATTTTATGGAAAATGAAACAATAAAGAAAATATGTGTAGGAGTCTTCCGCCATTCTGAATATTGGTGGCTTTTTATCATTGATGTGAATTTTAAGTTGTAGCCCACAGAAGCAAGTTGCTAATACCAAAAGTGTAGATGGTGGAGCCATGAGAAATTCTCAAAGAAATTCTGAGCTTGTTCACTGGATGAGAACATATGGCCAACATACTACTTCTTAAGTCACCATTCCTGCTGTCACAGATCTTAAATTCCATTAGCTCCCAGCCTCCCACTATTTTTTATCTGTACACTTAAGCATTTCCCCTATTCATTACTATCCTCGCTGATGCTTTGATATAAAAGAAGGAAATTGAAATGTTTCATATGACCAGAAGAAAACAAAGGGAACAAAACGGAAAGGGATAAACTGCAGAAGCCTTTCTGGGCTTCCCCCTGCGCTTGTTCCTCCTGCTTCTTATTAAACAAAGTTTACAAGTATTTGCTGTGCATCGAAACTGATGTATGAAAGCAGTGAGGAAGTGAAGATATTCGAAGAGGTAGAAAGAGTAAGGGGAAAGACATAGGGAAGAGGAGATTTGAGAGAAGACGAACCAATAAGGGAGAGGAGGAATTGTAGTAATAAAATCCAATCCATCTTAAGTCAGATCTGATGCCAGAACACTTGGTTTCGAATCTAAAAGATTTGACTGGTTGCTTTGTTTATAAATTACTGTCCTAGAAGAACATGAGACTTGTTTTTTTTTGTGAAATGGTCATTATTGATTTTGTGTTAATCTTTCTCTGCAGTCTCTGTAATTATGGTATGATTTATGACATATCTTTACTTAAAATTTATCCTATGTAGTTAGTTTGTTTGGAAGTTTGAACTAATTATGAGGGGTTATCTGTTTTTAGGTTTGTGGCAATTTATCCAAACTTCTATTGAAATACAGAATTGTGCTGCAAACTTCAAGCCAGAATTCTCCTTTGGTCATTAAGAATGATATTCCCCAAAATGCTGATTTACCTAAATATTACTCAAAGAAGGAAAAGAAGCCTTTTCCAATACCTATAATAGAGCTGAGGCGAGCAGCCAGAGAAAGATTAAAGAATAGCAGAGGCCAGCCTAGGAGGCCTGTGCCACCACCAAAGAATGGATTGCTGGTTAAGAGCCTAATACCAGTTGCTTATGATGTCCTGAATGCAAGGATTCTATTGATAAACAATCTGAGGAAGCTTTTGAAAGTTGTGATTGTCCATGCATGCAAGTAATATTTCTTTTAAAATCTTATTCAATTCTTTGCTAGTAATAATATTTACCTGCATTTACAGTGCTAAATTTTAGCTAGTGATTTCACTCTGGTTTGCGTTTGGACTGTGAGTCTGTCACTGTATACCTTTCATTACCTAGCTTTTTATGGCATGCAAATTTTATAAAAGAACTTCCATCATTTATTTTTACCTGTTAGCTTGGGTACTCCAAAGATTCAACGCCTCCCTTTCTTAACATTTGCAAGAGTCAAATTTGATATCATGATGGTTGAACGACTACCATCTGTTCAATGTTGCATACACTTGCATCGTTCATACTAGAAAATGATTGTGATGTTCATCAATCTAGATTGTCCTTGTTATATTTAGCATTGCTTGTACTCAATTTATTGCAAATGTCAATGCTTAAACACATTAGCCTTTTGTTTATTTGATGCCATTGTGCTATAGTTGTGTAGAAACATACTTATATAAGGCAATAGAAAGTCAAAGTTTTCTTGAAAGGATATCTCTAAAACCTGCACCAGTTAACTAGTCTCTATTGAAATATTATTGGTGCACCTATAGCTGAGATAAAACTGAATATGAAATGGATCTACCTTTGTCACTCCTCATCACAGGAAAACCTGCAAAGAAGAAAGGAACATATTAGGAAATCCTATTTTTTTCTGATATGTGTTTTTGTATTGACTTTTCATTTTTAATTATGTTTTGCTTGCGTAGATGCTGCAATGAGATCCATGTTGGGCCTGTTGGGCACCCCTTCAAGTCTTGTAGGGGGAGCAGGAGCATCAAGTCGGCATGGTCTTCACGACTGGGGAAGTGCTGTGGTGGAAGATATTTTGGTCCCCGTGGATGCTTACCATCTGTATGACCGTCTCAGGAAGCGTATTGCTCATGATGAAAGATTTTCAATACCACGTATACCTGCTGTGGTAGAACTTTGCATTCAAGCTGGAGTTAATCTTCCAGAATACCCTGCCAAAAGGCGAAGAAAGGCCATTATTCGTATTGGAAAAAATGAATTTATTGATGCAGATGAAAGTGATCTGCCAGATCCTGAACCTCAAAGTCCCAGAGTTCCGATATTATCTGAAATACCTGAATCAGAAATAGTACCCCCATCTAGTGCAGAAGAAATTGTCTTGCTTGCTGAAGAAACTCTTCTAGCATGGGAAAGGATGAGAAAAGGAGCCAATAAGTTGATGAAAATGTATCCAGTTAGAGTGTGTGGGTATTGCCCTGAGGTGCACGTGGGCGCTTCAGGGCACAAGGCCCAAAACTGTGGAGCCCACAAGCATCAACAACGGAATGGACAGCATGGCTGGCAGAGGGCAGTTCTTGATGACCTGATTCCACCCAGATATGTGTGGCATGTCCCTGACATTAATGGTTCTCCAATGAAGCGAGAACTCGAAGCTTTTATGGTCAGGCGCCTATAGTGGTGGAACTGTGTATGCAAGCTGGGGCTGAAGCTCCTGACCAATATAAGCCAACTATGAGATTGGATATAGGAATTCCAGTAAGTATTGAAGAAGCTGAAAAGGTGGTTTGAATTGAAATTTATTTCTATGGCAATTGAAGGTAACATCCTTCTGAAGTTCAAATTCACCGACATGATGTTAAGCTTCACGAGGTGATTTGGCTGATAGCACTCTGCAGTCCGCACTGTTAATGCTAGATCTATTTTCTCGGTATTTTCCCTGCTTATGATTGCTCAAAACTAAGCATATTTAATCTTTGCACTATCCCTATAATTATTTTACGATTGGAATTAAATAGAGTTTAACTGCCGACCAAGTAATTGTATTTCAAAGGGTGACTTATTTATACCACAGTAGTCTAACACAATGTAACTGTGTGATGAACTTGCAGGAGTCTTGTTTTGTACATGAAGCCTTGTAATTGCTGTACTTGGATATACTGACAAAATTAGCAATACTTTCTAGAATTATGAAATATTCATTTCCTGAGCTATCAATAACAGTTGGAAGAGACTGGCCACCCTTTTTCTTGTACCATTCAGGTTATCAACTGATCTCTTCTACAGTTTCACAGCTTTGCCTCTTGTACTCTTGATTCATCGAATGCGATAAAATACACTCCATTGCTTGCTCATGCGATGTGGTGCTCGTGTCGATTGTGATATCAAGTGTTAACCCCACTATAGCAAACACTAAACTGAAATTATTTCTGGGGGAAATTCAACCTTCATCCTTGGCAAGTCGCGAGATTTGATTGTCCTAACACAATGCTTGGATTCAATAACTTCTTTATTTTCACAAGATGTTTCGTCTTTTATGTTTTGGTCACCATCACATGGAAGACCTTATTCACCTGTCACTAATGTATCCTCATCGATTCTGCTTTCGACAACTCTTTCCCATTTCCCCTTGTGTTCAATTGATCTATTGGAATGAAAGATTCCAGGTTGTTGCTGACATTTTTTTTCACATTGTCAATGTTGTTGCGACCCTTTGTGGGTTAGGTTAGGTCGTTAACTCGAATCTAGAAAGAAAATATTTCATATCACAAGGGGAAAACACATCATTCTATCTCCAATTAACAAAGTAAATGGAGAACAAATTTTCATCCAAGGCCCAAAACTTCATTCCATACTTCGGAATCCATATGACGTTCATGGTTTTACTTTAACAGATGCATTGGCGTTGAACCACTACTATCCACAATTTCCCACTTACGCAGAAAGTAGTTCTTTGTCAGTCTCAATCGTCCACTCAACCTTACCATTTTAAAGCCCTTCCCACTCAGAATCAAAGAATAAATTCTCACTAACACAAACCTAGTTAGAAACTAGGTGAGAAGCCCAAGTAATGTGTATTCTCAAACTATCAAATTTGTACACAAGGCCATATACATTAATATTGTACTCCCTCCGTCCCAAAATATAGTTCTCATTTCCCTTTTTTCACGGTAATTTATGCAAGTAGAATCTAAGAGGGATAGTAAAGATTTTTTGTTTATTTACATAAATGTTGTATGGGAAAAGATGATTTTAGGAGAGAGAATGGAGAATAATTGGTGAAAAAGCATTAATTGTAACACTTGGGTTGAATAAACAAAGCAAAAAACAAAATTCAAGAAGCAAATAAATAATGGGACACGGTTTTTGTAGACAAATTACGAGAAAAATGTGGAACTAAATATGGAAATGAGAACTATATTTTGGGACATCTCGAAATGGAAATGGGAACTATATTTTGAGACGGAGTGAGTACTATATAAAGAAGTTTTAACGATGTTTGCAGAAAGACAGAAAAAGCTCTAAGATCCATATTATCATAATGTTGTCATAATCAGGCCAGTATAAAATATTGTCAAGTTCAGAAATATTATATCTATTATCTCTATTCTATATGTGAACTCCGGACCTTTTGGTGTCCACCCTTAATTACCTAAATACCCCCAACTACCAACAAATATTACAAAACCAATTCAAATCTCTATTATATATGGCAACTACCTACTTTAATTAAACAAAAAAAAAAATTAAGATCATCATATCTCTATCTTTGCTATATGTAAAGAATTTTATATGCTTTCGCACGCATCGCGTACATATAAGAGTAGTACTACTACTATAAGGCAACTCCTAAGGACTTTGATGTCGACCTGAATTGTCCATAAATATTATTTGTCTTACCTACAACTCTCTGTTTGAATTTAAACAACCAGGGTCTCAAAAGTTGAGACGTCGCAAAGTGTGAAAGCGATTTTCAACACCAAGAATAGGCCATGTAGAGGAATCCCAGTACAGGGTAAAAAGTTTGTTTATAACTTCAGCACTAAGCATTTAGTAAAGCAAAATTAGATCAGGATCGAACATATCTACTGAAAAAGATAACCATGAGATATTTTAATGCACCGTTACCATTTCATAGCCAGAAATTATCATCGGAAACACAAGATACTAGGTTCCAAATAAAAAGTTTCCACAATACATGAGCACAATGCACAAGCAACAAAATGAAAAGGGGTCCTTCAACAGCCACAATCAAGCATCACTAGATGAAACCCGATCTTAGTACTCACCCTCGTCATCACCTTCATCATCCTCGGCACCCTCAGCACCGACCTCCTCGTAATCCTTCTCAAGAGCAGCAAGATCCTCACGAGCCTCTGAGAACTCACCTTCCTCCATACCCTCACCCACATACCAGTGAACAAAGGCCCTCTTGGCGTACATGAGATCAAACTTGTGGTCAATCCTGGAGAACACCTCAGCAACACTGGTGGAGTTGGAGATCATGCAAACAGCCCTCTGGACCTTGGCAAGATCACCACCAGGAACTACGCTGGGTGGCTGGTAGTTGATACCACACTTGAACCCAGTTGGGCACCAGTCAACAAACTGAATGGTACGCTTGGTCTTAATGGTGGCCACAGCAGCATTAACATCCTTGGGAACCACATCACCACGGTACATCAGACAACAAGCCATGTACTTTCCGTGACGTGGGTCACACTTTGCCATCATGGAAGAGGGCTCAAAAGCACTGGTGGTGATCTCAGCAACAGAGAGTTGCTCATGGTAAGCCTTCTCAGCAGAGATGACAGGGGCATAGGAGGAAAGCATGAAGTGGATCCTGGGGTATGGGACAAGGTTGGTCTGGAACTCATTGACATCCACATTCAAGGCACCATCAAACCTCAAAGAAGCAGTCAAGGATGAAATCACCTGAGAATTGGAAAAGGAGAAAGTCAATAAATAAAAGGATTTGATTATCCATCATAATATGTACTGTAAGTTCAGAGACTCGTAATAATCACCTGAGAGATCAGACGGTTGAGGTTGGTGTAAGTGGGACGCTCAATGTCAAGTGAGCGCCTGCAGATGTCATAGATGGCCTCATTGTCAAGGAGAACAGCAACATCAGTGTGCTCCAAAAGAGAGTGGGTTGAGAGAACACTGTTGTAGGGCTCAACAACAGAGGTTGAGATTTGGGGAGATGGATAGATGGTGAAACCCAGCTTGGATTTCTTTCCATAATCAACAGAGAGACGCTCCAAGAGGAGAGATCCAAGACCAGAACCAGTTCCTCCACCAACAGCATTGAACACGAGGAACCCTTGGAGACCAGTGCAGTTGTCAGCAAGCTTGCGGATGCGGTCCAAGCAGAGATCAACAATCTCCTTGCCAACTGAAATTCGACAAATTGTTAAGATTCATTACTCACAGAAACAAAAACAGCAAGACAAGGAGTCAAGGACACGGATAACAGCTGCAATACTTACTGGTATAATGACCACGGGCGAAGTTGTTGGCAGCATCCTCCTTGCCGCTGATAAGCTGCTCTGGGTGGAACAGCTGGCGGTAAGTCCCAGTCCTCACTTCATCAATAACAGTGGGCTCAAGATCAACAAAGACAGCACGAGGAACATGCTTGCCAGCACCAGTTTCACTGAAAAAGGTGTTGAAGGCATCATCTCCTCCTCCTACAGTTGTGTCACTTGGCATCTGGCCATCAGCCTGTCAACACAAAATGGGTAAAAAATATTAGTTTCAACTAAGATACTAACTAAACAAAGACGAGACATGTCACTTTTTTGACGAATTTCAACCAATGCCACTAGAATATCAAAGAAGCAAAGCGAAATTGTTTCAATACTGACGAATTTCAACCAATGCCACTAGAATATCAAAGAAGCAAAGCGAAATTGTTTCAATACAGCATTCAATCAGAGTCATATCGCATCGAGAACCTATAAACTCAACAAAATGGAATAATTTCCATGCCGTGAAACATCATGGGAAGAGCTTGATATAAAATTATAGGTCTATAACGATGGATGATAAATCATAGACAGCTTCCAAAAGCGTGAGAGTGAAGCTTAAGCAAAAATAAGACAGGATCCACCTAGCATCAATACATTAATAAAGTAGAGGAATCAAGCAATTTGTGTCTCAAATGTACTGGTGAAGAAATATAACACAATATTAATCATATTATAAAATTAGGAACTGTTATGAAGCTCAATTTATACCAAAAAACTTGAAATCTTAATTTCAGATTATCCACAAGTCACATTTTCATAATATACACACTGAAGATCAACATATAAATCATCAATATTAACCATCAAAAAATGTACGAAAAACAATAAAATAAGACACAAACATTTATGTCGGTTGAATGAGATCAGAGCTTCCCCATATGAAACTACAAACATTTACATGAATCATAAAATCATGTAAAATAGATCATCGTCCTTGAATCAAACTAAACAAAAATACAAGCAAAAATGTAAACTAAACAAGACTTTCACAAAATCATTCCAAATCCTCGCAACTTTCATCAAATTCATTAGAAATGCTCTCATTTTAACAACTTCAATTAGATCCTACAGATTAATATAAAACATCTACACACAAACTTCAACATACAACAAATCAGAACTTTTGAAAAACATCATTCTGAAACGTAAATCATTAGATCTAGCATTAACAATGTCAGATCTAGCAATTAAAAGATCTAGCAATTAAAATTAATCAATCAAAATATAAAAACCTAAACCACAAACGAAATCATCACTCAAACTATAATATATCACCAGATCTTGATTCAAATATTATAGATCTACATGTTCTACCAAAATGCGACATCAAAAACAACGAATTCAACCAAATTAAAACAATATAACATCAATTTTCGGAATATACAAATATTTAAAATGCAAGATCGAAGGAACGAGCGATACCTGAATACCGTGCTCAAGACAGTAAAGCTCCCAGCAGGCATTTCCGACCTGGATACCAGCTTGACCGATGTGAATTGAAATGCACTCCCTCATTTTGGCTAAAGAATTTCTAGATCTGTAACGACGAAAGAATGTAGAATAGGAGAGAGAAAAAGAGCGGAAATGAAGAAGAAATCGAAGGCGTTTATGAAGACGCCTTCTTTGAAGAACAGGAGAGAGAAAGAGTTAGAGCGAAGAAGAAGGGATTTTGCGTTTGTGGAAGAGGATGGGGTGATGATGGTTCTTATACTGGAGAAATGAGGAAGTTATTTTAATTTTGAGGGTTTTCTTTTTTTAACTGTGGTTACAGGGTGGATACCAGAGAAGCGTTCGGTTTTAACCATGGTTGTTTTTGTCCCTTGTTTTGCGGGTAAGCCTTTTGCTCGAATTCAAATTTTAAATTTTGAATGTCTGGGATGTAATTGGTGGATATTTGAGACGTTGCTGTACCTGTACTCAACTTTCAAGCGGTCAAGCTTCAAGGTGAAATTACAATTGCTCTACCTCTTCGAATATGATATCTAGTTGTCTACTAGTCTTATACTCCCTCCATCCCAAAATAGTTTGAACACTTTTTTTTTATATTTGTACCAAATTAGTTTAAACGCTTCTATTTTTGGCATGGTCCCACTATTAATATATTATTTCTCTTTGGTCCACGCTCTACCTTTTATCAGTAAAAAGTTACCCAACTTTCTCTCTCCTCTAATAAAAAATACCCCACCATCTCCTATCACATCTACTTTTTTAAATAAAATAACATTTGATAACTACACTACAACTTATCACCTTAAACTACGTGTCCCAACAAGTGTTCAGATCTTTCTGGGACGGAGGGAGTAGTAGTATTGTTAAATCTATTAATCTCAAATAGTCTTATGTAAAACTGTTTTGTTATAAAATTAGTGTAAGTTTACTTCACTTCGTTTCCAAAAATGATCATTTTGTAAGTTAAAAAGGTCACTCTATAAAATTAAAGAGGTCACCCCATATATTAAAAGAGTCATTTGCACAATAAAAAACCCATTTAGGACAACAAGTTACCCATATTTTACCATAAATAATGGTAAGATGGTCAAATATGAGACTTATGGAATCTCAAATAATAGGTAAAAAAAATATTTATAAGGTTTCTGTAAAGAAAATTCGACATCATTTCTACTTTGCAAATATTAAGGGCCTATTAAGCATAAACTTTGGAATGTTTAGTTAGGTAATGGTATAAATAGTATTTTAATAGCGTTTATCAAAAGTTACAATTTGTAGTTTTGGAGGTCGTGTTTAGTGATTTTTTTTATAATATGTTTCTTCATTAATTGTTGGCAAATGATGCACAGTTACAAGATAACATGGAGAAACCAGGTTTGAAAAAGGTCAAAGCGTGCCAAAATCAAACTAACATCTCAGAAGAATAACTCATAATCAGAACAAACTAGAAGGAGATTTCAGTTAGAGCCAAGCTAAAAATTCATCCCTTCTTGGGACCCTTTCTTGGTAACGGCATCCGCAACTAAGGGTGTGCAGTTTCGGATCGGACCGGCCAAAAAACGGGACTCCGGTCTGGTCCCCGTTCCTCAAAATTTTGGACTCCGGTTTTCCGGTCCGGTCTAAAACCTTATTTTTTCGGTCCAAAAATATTTTTTTTAATACAAAAGTTTCATTAAAACTTTCACCAACTTATATTTAAACTATTATTTATTAAGATTATATAAGCGAATGGAAAAAATAGCTCCTAAAAAAAGGAAAGAGACAAAATTTTGCAAAAATCACAAAATTCGGGCCAAAATCGGATCGGGCCGAAAAAACTATGGTTCCAGTTCCGATCCGATTTTGGACTGGTTCACAGCCCTATCCGCAACCATATTTGCGACCCTACACTTATGAGAGATGGATCGGAGAGGAAGTTTATGCAAAGCTTCACGATTTAAAATTTTATATTGAAGTTTTGCTTTTTTTAAACCAAATACCCCTGACAAATTCGATTATTCATCATATAACCTCATTGTTTCAAAAATTCACTATATCCATGAGTTATGGAAAAATGTATAGAATGCCCTTAATGACTAACAAAAGTCAACCCATTAGTCATTAAGGGAAATTCTATTAATTAGCCTTTAAAGACCATAAGTAACCCCTAGCTAATCCTAATTAACCCTAATTTTGTTTTTAAAAAAATTAATGTTTTCTCTCTTTTTTCCTTCTCTTCTTTCCCATTTCCATTTCTCCCTCCACCCAAACCATCGTCACCCAACCACTTTCTCCCTCCTTCCCCACCCTCACCCATCGGAAACCACCCTCCTCCCCACCACACCAACTAGACATCACCCCTCCCTTCCCCTGCCTAGAAACTGTCGCAATTCACAAGAGAAACAGGAAAAAAGGTGGACAACTGTCACTACAATAAGTCCAACACCACCAAAAAATCGTTGAAACTAGCCCAAGGACCACCGGAAAAATCCAACTCATCAAATGTTCGAGGAGAAAGAAGGCGGAAGATGAAGGCACACTCACCGGAATTTGAAGGGACAAAGAAGTTGAAATTTGAACCCAAAAGACAGAGCAAGGGTGTCAGAACTTACGACTCCGATTTCATGGTATTAACATGACAACGCTGAAAATTTTGTTTTTAAAAAAATTAATGTTTTCTTTCCCTTTTCCTTCTCTTCCCTCCCATTTCCATTTCTCCCTCTACCAAGACCATCATCACCCAACCACTTTCTCCCTCCCTCCCCATCCTCACCCACCGGAAACCACCCTCCTCCCCGCCACACCAACTGGAAATCACCCATCCCTTCCCCCGCCTAGAAACTGGCGCAATTCACAATAGAAACAGGAAAAAAGGTGGACAACTGTCACTACAATAAATCCTACACCACCAGAAAATCGTTGAAACTAGCCCAAGGACCACCGGAAAAATCCAACTCATCAAATGTTCGAGGAGAAAGAAGGCGAAAGATGAAGGCACACTCACCGGAATTTGAAGGGACAAAGAAGCTGAAATTTGAACCCAAAAGACAGAGCAAGGGTGTCAGAACTTTCGACTCTGATTTCATGGTGTTAACATGACAACGCTGAAAATTTTAGTTATCTTCACTCCACAAATTTCCACTATTTCTTTATCTAGTATTTAGGGTTTTTTGTTATTTTATATATTAGCCTAAGCCCAATGTAATTGAAACCAGCCCAGTTTTAAAAAAAAAACTAAACTAGGATCCAGACCCACATTTTGGTCACATGATCCGGATCCGACGGGTCTGTATTTTTTGGGACCCATATCCTAAAAAACGAATATGGATCCACGGATCCAGGCCGAAGATCCATTGCCATCCTTAGGGTATATGGTGAATAATCGAATTTGTTAGGGGTATTTGGTGAAAAAACATTCATGTTTTATTTCAGTTTTTGACTAGTTATTTGTAAACAGTTACCATGACAACTTCTTTTACTAAACATTAATATTTTATACCGCTAATTACTACACACACCAACTACTAACAGCTACTAGCTTTTCTCACAGCTAAAAGATACCAACGCTGCTACCGTTGTCGAACACCCCCTAACTAATCATGTGCAGATGTAGGGAAATGTATACGTTATCAACAAAGATTACTAGTTTTGCACTAATTTATTCTTTAATACGCAATTTTGATAAGAAAAATTATACACATCTTTTTTTAAAGGAAGTAAATTTCTTTCTATTTTGTCTACTACTAGAATAGAATTAATTTTGAAATGATTTATGCAATTAACTAAATGAATGGAGTAAAATGCTTCTAAAATGAATACAAAGTCTTGATTATAAGGTTGTAATGGCTACAACTTTATTATAATCATTGTAGTCTTTCAGAATATTCTGCACCCACCAACATCACCACATATGCATAATTTTATCATCAACAAAAACCGACTATGTGTTAAAGTTTAAAAACAATTATTATAAAATCCAGGATCCTAGAGTTTAAGAAAATAATCTGGCAAGGGAAAGTCATTATCAGATCGATTTTTTTTTTTTTTTTGACAGGATCAGATCGATTATTGGGTATACCTTAGAGTTTCAAAGTGATAACTGTTGTAGCCAAATATCAACGGCTCCCTTGACGACACATGGGCTCATCAGAGCCGTACACGTGCCATCCTAGTTAAAATAAAAATAAGACTTAATCTCTGGGCTATACTCAGTTGGGTAAAAGGATCGAATTTCGGCCCAATAGCCGAGCCAAAGCGGTGCCAAATGGGTGAAGGGGGAGTGGTTAATAGACATCCCCCGGTCATGGTGCGCCACATGTCATGATCGATTCCTCGGCCAATCAGAGGCCACTATTGCAAGTCAGTTTTTAAGGTTAGCTGTCAACTTGCTATCACTATAAATACCCCTGAAATCAGGAGAAAACACATTCAATGAAAACAGTGTAAAGTTACTCTGATAAATTCTCTCTCATTTTCTCTTTCTATCTCTACTTTCTCTTACAACTCCTGATAACTGACTTAAGCATCGGAGGGGGAACCACCACCCAAACCTCCCGGGGTGGGTCCCTTTGTGCGGGTTCGGGAGCGAAGCCAAGGCTCGGGATCAAGCTATAATTCGGGCATTGTTGCACAAGTCTCCATCTGAAGAACACTCAAGATACTACTCTACTTGCTCGACAAGGAAGCTAAGCCTACAGCTTACTTGTTGGACAAGCGGACGAAACATTTGGCGCCGTCTGTGGGGAGACGTAACAATGACTGATTGTCAATCATCCAACATTGCAAGAAATCGAAGCCTTCAAGTTAATGTCGAAGATACGGTGGAGCATGAAAGACCACCTCGAGGAAGAGATAGGCCTCCATCCATCGTCAATGTTCCTGGACCAAGCCGCAACCCGGTCATCCAGGTTAATCTAGATCGTCCAGTGACTGCCGCCCATCTGGAGAATGTTTTGAATGATTTCCAGACCAGGATGGCGGAGGTCGTCCGAGAACAGATTAAAAGCAATATGTTGTTTTTTCATCACAACCCGAGCCAGTTGCTAACAATCCACCTCGTCCTAGAGGATGTTCTCAAGTAGATCGTCCGAGGTCCTAGTCGACTGTTCGTCGGGAACCCTCTAGAAGGACCGCGAGAGGAAAGCAGCCGGAGGATACCGAACGAGAGAAGAAAGATGGACTGGAATCTGGTGGTGAGGACCCGGGACCATGTCCATCCTAGTGGGCACGAGAATGGAAACCGACGCCGGGGGAGTATCTAGAGGCAAAGAGGGCTGCGGCTTTGCAACGTTCAGCCTACGGGATCTACCCCATACACGAGAGACCCTCCTTTGAGGTTGTCGTCCGAGGGGAAGGCCGAAGCTTAAGCCACTCTCTTGTCCATCCACGACGGGGAGAAGACCGTGGCTCGGCCCTGGTTTATAGGCGTCCAAAACCAGCCAACACTTCATCCAATCCCGTAATGAAAGAGTATCGCAAGGAGTTCATACCCATTGAGGGACAGGTGGGAGCCCTCCGGATCAACCGGCCTACCCCATTCTCGGCCGAGATCATGGAGGCCCCCCCTTCCCAAAGGTAAAACTCCCAACCATTGAGCCTTTTGATGGAACAAGCGATCCCGATGATCACCTGTACGCTTACAAACATCGGATGTACGTCCAAGGAGTGGACGATGCTACTTGGTGTAAGAATTTCCCAGCTACCTTGAAGGGAGTAGCCCGAAGTGGTTCAATAATCTTCCCCCAATTCGAGTCAATAATTTTACTGAACTCGGTTTCTTATTCACTAGTCATTTTGTTGCCAACAAGCAAGAACAAAAGACAAGCATGCACCTAGGCAAGGTCGTCCAAGGACCTAAGGAGGCCCTTAGGAGTTTTGTTAAGAGATTTAACCTAGAAGCACTTCGGATCCAAGATCTTAATCTTTGGGGTAGCCTTTGACGCCTTCATCGGGGGTCTAAGGCCGGGAAGTTTCAAGTTTGACCTTGTTAAGAAGAAAATCTCCACTCTTCTTTGAAGCTTTGAGAGAGGCGGGAGCGTTTATCCACGCTACCGAAGTGTGTCTTGAAGCAAAACATCCCGAGTCCAAGAAGCCCGAAGAGGTTGCTCGCCCAAAGAAGAGCAACCCCAAAAAGGCCGAGACCTGGGCTATAGGCTGCGACCACCACTTCGTCCGGAAGGAGCAAGAGAAAGTTGGCCGAGCCATCCTCATCCAATCCTATTGAATTTAACAAAGACCAATATTCCATTCTCATGGAGATCAAGGATCAATATGAGTTGAAGGCCCCAATTTGAGATGAAAACACCTTATAGAAATAGGGATAAGAGCAAATACTTGTCACTTCCACAAGGATTGTGGTCATGAGACTAATGAATGTAAGCACTGAAGAGAGCTTTGGAAGAGTTAGCCCGAAAAGGAAAGATGAATTCCTACATGCCGCAAGGGGGAAGGAAGTTCCCAAGGAGAGATGATTGGCATAACAAGAAGAAAGAGAGTGCAAGCACAGGACGAAGATGTTGTTCTCGTAATCTCGGGTGGTTTTTCTTCTTTGGGGGACCAACTAATCGAGGGCACAAAAACTACCTTAGGGAGCTCGGCCAAGTTTTGTTAGGCGATCGGACGAAGGCTGAGCCCTTCCCAAGGGTGGTAGTTAGTGAGCAAGATCGGGGTAGGTTGAGGACTCCCCATGATGACCCCTTGGTCGTAGAAATGAAAATAGCAAACTTGAGAGTGAGAAGAATCCTGATCGACACCGGAAGTTCGACGGACATCATTAGTGCTGATTGTTTGTCCAGGTTGAGGTTTGACGAACGGAACTTGGTCCCCGTCCACCATCCCATCATTGGGTTTGGGGGAGGAGTCATCCACCCCATGGGAACGGTCACGTTGCCCGTCCGAGTTGGTGAGAAGGAAGCCTCAAGAACTCTGTTTATCAAGTTCTTGGTGGTCCGAGATTTGACAGCTTACAATGTCATTCTTGGACGACCAACCCTGAATCATGTCAAAGCGGTGATAGTAACTCACCTGATGTTGATGAAGTATGAGTGTGATGACGGCAAGATTGGCTCCTTGTATGGAGACCAACAGGCGGCTAGGGAATGTTACCTAACTACTCTGAAACCATCATCATGGAAAGCTGATAAGCAAGACCAGACGCAAGTTGCTGGCGAAAGGAAAACGTCTGGAAAAGAGAAAGATCAGACGAAGGTTCATAGCGAAAGGAGAACGTCTGGGGAGGAGAAAGAACAGACAAAGATGACCAGCGAGAGGAAAGCGTCTGGATTAAAGCTGACCATTGAGAGCCCTCAGACGCCTCTTGCTCCCTCAAGGAAGGCGTCTGAACATCTCCCCAGCAAGAAGAGGAAATATGAAATCATCAAGGAAGAACCCTCCTCGTCTGAAGAAGTTATGGCCATTATGGGACTATCAGTAGAACGTCCAGAGCCAGTAGAAGCCCCTGAAGAAGTATGTCTGGATGAAGCTCGTCCAGAAAGGACCCTCAAAGTTGGATCTTCGCTCAGTCCTGGTTTGAAGGGTCGTCTAGTCCACTTGTTGAAAGAGTTTCAAGATGTGTTTGCCTATTGCGTCGAAGAGATGCCGGGAATTGATCCGGAAGTAGCCGTCCACCGTTTGAATGTCGACCCAAATCTGAAACCGGTTCGTCAGAAGAAGAGACATTTGGGACCGGCTAGAAACCAGGCCGTTGACCAAGAAGTCCAGAAGTTGTTGGAATCCAAGTTCATCAAAGTAACTTACTATCCGGCCTCGGATAGCCAATGTGGTTATGGTGCCGAAGCCCAATGGCGGTTGGAGAATGTGTGTGGACTACACGGACCTCAACAAGGCATGTCCTAAGGACAGTTTCCCTTTGCCTAAGTTGGATCGTCTAGTAGACTCCACGGTGGCCATGCTTTGCCGAGCTTCATGGACGCCTATTCGGGTTTTCATCAAATCCCCATGTGGCCAGAGGATCGGGACAAAACGTCTTTCATTGCGAAAAAGGGTTGTACGGTGGCCGAGGATGCCATTCGGCCTGCGTAATGCTCCGGCCACTTTTCAAAGATTGATCAATGATGTTTTTCACCCACGAGTTAGGACGAAATATGGAGGCATATATTGACGATATGATAGTCAAGAGCCGTCAAGAAGAAAGTCATGTAGATGATTTGAGAGAAACTTTTGAAACTCTCGGGAAATACAAGTGAAAGCTGAATCCCGGCAAATGTGTCTTTGGGGTTTTGTCGGGCAAGTTTTTAGGTTTCTTGGTGGATCGAGAGGGAATAGAAGCCAACCCCGAAAAGATTCAAGGCTGTTCTAGACATGAAGTCTCCTTCGAAGGTAAAAGAGGTGCAGAGGGCGACGGGATGTTTGGGCGCCCTTGGACGATTTTTGTCCAAGTCGGGCGACAAGTGCCATCACTTCTTTGCCACGATCAAGAAAAAAAGCCAAGTTTGAATGGACAACGAGGCGGAAACTGACCCTTCAGGCAGTCAAAGATCATCTTCAACAAGTTTGCCTAGGTTGGTCGGTCCCAGAGAGGGGGAAAAATTGTTTGTATACTTGGCCGTATCCGCTCAGCGGTGAGTGCCGTCCTGTTGGGCCGAAAGAGAATCCGTCCGTATTCCAATATACTTCGTGAGTCACGTGCTCAAGGACGCGGAAAACCGGTATACTAATGTTGAAAAGTTTGGATTGGCCCTCGTCATGGCCAGAGAAAGCTAAGGCCCTACTTTTTGGCGCACAAGTATACTCGTCTATACTTGATCGGCCTTTGAAGCAAGTTCGCGAGAAGATGGAAGGCTGCTGGGCGAATGTTAAAATGGGCGGTTGAGCTCAACATGTTTGATATATCATTCGAACCAAGGAAGGCCATTAAGGGGCAAGCCTTGGCCGATTTTATAGTTGAGCTTACTCGGCCAACCATAAAGCAAATATCGATCCAGGTTAAAGGAAGGAAGCATTGGGCGCTCATGGTTGATGGATCGTCCACGATCCAATGGGAGTGGAGCGAGGGATCATTTGTCAATCTCCTGAAGGGGACAAATTTGAATATGCATTAAGATTCCAATTCAAAGCGTCCAATAACGAAGCTGAATATGAAGCACTCTTGGCTGGAATCAAAATGTGCAAGGCGGCTGGAGCTGTAGAAATTGAGGCAAAATCGGACTCTCTCCTAGTTGTCGGCCGAGTCAATGGAGATTTTGAATGCAAAGAAGCATCAATGAGCAAATATATGCGGCCCGATCAAGGATGAGATTGAGCCACTAAAACGATTTGTTCTCGACCAAATACCCGGAGTCGAGAAAATCATCAAGCCGACGCTCTCTCAAAGTTGGCCGGCTCGGCCGAGGGTGAGGTACCAAGAACAGTTTTTGGGAAGTCAAACCCAAAAAGAGCATCGACCAAGAGGAGGTTATGTTTCTCGGCCCGAGGGAATGTCCTGGATGGAGCCGATCATTGAATACAAGAAGACGGGGCGATTGCCTGCGGATCCTGTAGAGGCCAAGTATGTGAAGGCCAGAGACAAGGGGTTTGAACTATGGGACGAGACACTTTACAAGAAGTCGTTCAACCGGCCTCTACTCAAGTGCGTCACCAGAGAAGATGGTCTGGAAGTCCTGAAAGAACTCCATGAAGGAGCTTGTGCCTCTCACATTGGGGGAAGAGCCTTAGGCGAGAAGGCTTTAAGGACGGGGTACTCTTGGCCTACCTTAAAGGAGGATGCTATAGGCTATGCAAAGAAATGTGACAGGTTGTCGAAGCATGGGAATGTGCATCGAAGCCGTCCAACTATTTGACCCCCATCTTGTTCCCTCGCCTTTTGCCAAATGGGGCATGGATATCCTAGGACCTTTCCCCGTGGCGCTGGGCAAAAGAAGTTTGTGATTGTAGCGGTGGACTATTTCACCAAATGGATAGAAGGCTGAAGCCATGCGAGGAATAACAACAAGCGACGTCAAGGGCTTCATCACGGAAGAACATTATAACTCGATTTGGCATGCCTCGGTCAATCGTCTTTGATAATGGTCCACGGTTCGAAACGCCTAAGCTGAAAGACGGGCGTCGAGAAAGAGAAATCAAAGCTCACTTTGCGGCTAGTCGCCCACCCACAAGCTAATGGGCAAGTCGAGTCCTTCAACAAGATTCTATCAAATGGAATCAAGAAGAAGTTGGACAATGCCAAAGGGCAATGGGTTGAAGAACCGCAATTGGTATTATGGTCCATTAGAACAAGCGTCAAGAATTCTACGGGCGAGACGCCTTTCATGCTAGTCTATGGTACTGAAGCCGTCTTGCCCATTGAGATCGAGGAGCCCACCCTACGAGTCATGTTATACGAGAGGAAGCCAACCGGGCCGCATTGCGTACGGCCTTGGACCAAGTCCCGAAGTCGGGGGCAATGCCTTGCTAAGAATGCAATTATATAAATTGCGTATGGCTCGGGAGTTTAACAAAAGAGTTGTTAGACGACCGCTAAAGGTGGGGATCTTGTTCGAGGAAAATGGAAGCGATTGGACGAGCTAAAGAGTTGGGAAAACTAACACCAAATTGGGAAGGACCTTATCGATTGTCGGGAAATACACAGTGGGACTTTTCGTCCGCAAAGTCTAGATGGACGACCTATTCGGCGTACACGGAATTCGAGACAACTTGAAGAAGTACCACGTCTAGCTCGGATCCTCGTCGGATATAAGTAGGGTACTTTGTAGTTACTCCAAAGTGCCACGGCACATATTAGTAAGAAAAGAATTGTATACATGCATCTTGGCTTTCAGCCAAGCAAAATCCATATAATACAATTCCTACTATCTTATCTTTTTGTTTATTGTCACCAAGTTGCTTCACTTTGGGGCATTAAAATCGGTTACTCGTCTAAAAGTGACAATAACTTGGACAAAAAATACAAACAAAAGCGAACGTCGGAATTGCTAGCATTTACGCCAAACATCACTCCCTCAACGAGACCGGCCAATAATGCATATATGGCCGTCGAATTGACAAAACCTCTAGTAAGAAGTAACGTCAATAGTCTCGAGAGAAAGGCGGCCTGAAATAAGCCCTTAGTAAAGGATGCTTACTTTCAAAAAATACGGACAGACTAGGTAGTCCGGACCCTAGTAAGGGATCGCTACTTAATGACGAGTGTTGCTCCCTCAAGGAAGCCGGCTAAAACATTATGTGAACATGTATCTAACGCTCGCCCATCAACTTCGGCGAGGCTCGGCCAAGTCGCCGCTCTCCTTCTTAGACTTTAGCTCCCTTCGATATTTGATTGAGCTAAGCCCAAGAACGGGGGATTACGAAGTATATAGGACGAGCTATTGATCGAAGGTCGTCCCAAAACCCGGATGGCCCCGGGCAGAAGGTGGCCCCGGGAAGGTGGTCGTCCAAGTATGGACGCTCTCCTTCATTGGGTAATCCTCGTCCAAAATTGGAGGCAAATTCCAGACGAAGATGGCCCCAAGAAGGTGATCGTCCAAGTGTAGACGTTCTCCTTCAATGGTACTTAGATGCCGTCCAGACGAACCTTTTTTGGTACTTGGATGCATATGCAATTATCAAACTCATATTGTAGACCGTCCAAGTTTTCAGGACGAGTCACATTTTTACTTAAGATTAAAATTTTGTAAATTTTCATGAAAAGCGAATCGTCCGATGATTTAGGACGAAGGTGCTATTATACTTGGTCAAAATTAGTGTTCAGAAAGATAAAAGGCAGGGAATTGACAAAAATATTCTTTCATATATGATTTGTGAAGAATTACAAAGTAGGAGCTGAAGAGTTACAAATGAGCATGAAAATAAACCTAAGCTTAGGCTTCGTCTTCAGAACGGGTCTCTTGGTCGTCTTTAGGGGTTTCCACCTCAGCAGCAGCTTCGTCGTCTGACTCTTCAAACTCCGGAGGTTCCTCGGCGCATACCATAGCCCGATGAACGCTCTCTTGATACTCCAGACGACGAACGAAGCTGGGGACCTCAGTTTCCTCAGCCAGCATCCCAAAGGCTTTGACGGCCCAGTCCTTGGTCGTATTGACGACTTGTTTCAACCCTTCCTTGGCGTCGTCGAAGGACTTGGCCGCCTCCCTTTCCAGACGGGCAGTCCTTGCCCTTAGGAGAATGTTCTCTCTTCTCAGCTCAGCGGCGGCAATAAGAGCGACATCCCTTTCGCCTTTCAACTCATCAGAGAGAGCGTCTATGATCATCCTTAGACGATCCTGCTCGGCATATAGCTGGTTGATTTTAACAAGATGATTCTTGTTCTCAGACTCCAGGAGTGCCGATCTCTTCTCCAAAGCCTCCAGGGATTGACGATGGAGAGTGTTAGCCATCTCAATATCATGGATGGCTTTGTCGCCGGCTGTAGTTGCCAAATGGACGAGCCGTTTATTCTCTTTTCTAAGCTCCCGCGCCCAATCTTCGGTTAGCATGCTTGCGAGCCGGAAAGTGGGGCATGGAAAACAAGGCAAGTTGTTAGACGATTTGCAAAGCAAAAATTTATACAAGTATAAAACAAGGCGAGTCATAAAGCAATACCTCGGCAGCAAGCTGAGACATGTAGCCCACATGCCCGGCGGACGCTCCCCTTAATCCCTTGATGTAGGATTCAGGGAAGCATTTGAAGAGCTCCTGCTTCAGCCGCTCTTTCTCCAGCTTTGACATTTTGGCAAAGGCAGGAGAAGACTCCTCGTCCGAATCAGCAGTGGGAGGAGTTGGGGGAATAGCAGGGCCTTTGCCCCTTATCTCGAAAGAGGGGGAGAGTCGGTTATCTTGATAGGGAAGACGATGGCTTGTCTATTGGACGGACTCATGGACCGTCCACCGACCCGCATCGTCCTAACTATGTTGGGGTAATACGACTCACCCGGACGAAATCGACGCCGTCCTAACAGCTAGGGGCATACGTGGCACTAGCTTTGCCTGAGCCGGCCGAACCCGGGATAGCTCTCGGCAGCGGCATCGGCTCCCGGCGCAACCAAAGCCAGGGCGGATTCTGGGTTGACCTCGGCGAGTCGGCCAGGCAAAACACTGAGCGGCACACGTTGCGTGTGCATCCCTTACCTCCTCGGCCGATCCAGGCGGTTGACGGCTCTCTTTTAAGAGTCTTCGCTTGTGGGGGAGGCATGCTTTTCTCCCCACTCTCGGCGGCGAGGAGCCGACTTATCCGCTCTCTTCCTTGTAAAGCCCTTTGGCTTCTTCGGCGAAGGCTGGTCGGCGGGCTGCGGTAGGCCTCTTCCCGGGACGAGGACGACTTCCCAGTGGAAGCTTGTTTGTAGGAGCATTTTTTCGCAAAAAGTTAAGGCATCGGACCGATCGTCCACAAAAAAGAAATAACTACCATTGTAAAAATACGAGACGAGAATGGTCCCAAGAAGGTGACCGTCCAAATATGGACGTTCTTCTATGGCCGACCCTCGCAAAAAATTGGATGCAAGAATCCCAGGCAGTACGGTCCCCAAAGAGGTAACCGTCCAAGTCTGGACGATTTCTTGCTTTAGTTGTTCTTCGTCCAAGATTTGGGGCAAAACTCTTGGACGAGCATGACCCCAAGAAGGTGAACGTCCAGGTCTGGATGCTCTCCTTTTTGGGTGACTCTCATCCAAGAATGGGACACCAACTCTTGGACGAACATGGCTCCAAGAAGGTGACCGGCCCAAGTACGGGCGTTCTCCATCTTGAGATGACCCTCGTCCAAGAATTGGTACACCATTCTTGGACGAGCATTGTACTAAAGACGTGACCTCGTCCAAGAATTGAATACCAAATCTTGGACGAGCATGGTCCCAAAGAGGTGACCGTCCAAGTTTGGACGTTCTCCTTCTTGGGACGACCCTCGTCCAAGATTTGAAAAACAATTCTTGGACGAGCCTGGTCCCAAAGAGGTGACCGTCCAAGTTTGGACGTTCTCCTTCTTGGGACGACCCTCGTCCAAGATTTGAAAAACAATTCTTGGACGAGCCTGGTCCCAAAGAGGTGACCGTCCAAGTCTGGACGTTCTCCTTCTTGGGACGACCCTCGTCCAAGATTTGAAAAACAATTCTTGGACGAGCCTGGTCCCAAAGAGGTGACCGTCCAAGTATGGACGTTCTCCTTCTTGGGACGACCGTCGTCCAAGATTTGAAAAACAATTCTTGGGACGAGCATAGTCCCAAAGAGGTGACCGGTCCAAGTTTGGACGTTCTCCTTCTTGGGATGACTCTCGGTCCAAGAGTTGGGAAGCGTTCTAGGACGAGCATGGAGACAGAGAACTGGTCGTCCAAGTCCGGACGTTCTCCTTCTTGGAGTGACCCACGTCCAAGAATTGGATACCAATCAAAAAAAAAAAAAAAAAAAAAAAAAAAAAAAAAGAAATTACCCTTTGTTTCGCCCTTTTTTTTCGCGCTGCTCTTTGCATACTCCTTCCACAAATTATACGTGAATTGGGACATGCTGATTTCTCCCGTCCAAGATGGTTCGAGGCGTTGTCGGCCGAGTCCGAAAATACAAAAAAAAAAAAAAATATATGTGTTCGTCAAATGAGTTATGGACGAAGAGTTCTACTTGGATGATCTTAAATATACCTTTATCCTCGCCCAACCGCAAGCCGGCAGCGACCAAGAAGTCGTCTTGGTAAAACATTTCCTTAAAGGGTATCCAGTTAGACGGTCCCTTAAAAGATCGTTGGCCGGGTCTTGAGTACTCCTTCACTCGAAGTACTCTACCACCTCCTCGTCAAATTCGTCCTCCGGCTCCAGCCAAGACCGCTTCCGTCCGGTATTTGTGACGGATCTATTATAATATCTCGTAGCTCTACGTGACATAGTCGCTGGACGCCCGTAAAAAGATGAAGTCGGCTTTCCAATCGTGCATCTTTGACGATTTCCCCCAAGCTGTCATAAAGCCCGGACGGTTCGCGATCTTGAGCCATGCTCCGTCCATAGCCCAGTACCTTGGACGCATAATGGATATGGGTAAAGGCTTGAAGGGAAAGGGCTAGGCCGCGTAGCTCGCAGACGGCAATAAACGTCCGGATGTTGTGCCAAGCGTTCGGCGCCACGTGGTTATGGCCGATGTGGTAGTCTTTGCAGCACTTGTTCTATGAAGTCGTGAAGTGGAAACCTCAGTCCAGCATCTAAGGCTAGTTTATAAACGGCGAAATGGCTCCTGGGAGCACTCAGGATCGTCGCATCGTTAGTAGGAATGACAAAGGAGAAGCCCGGCATGGGCATGAAAGACGACAAGAAATTAGGGTCCGGTCCTAGTTTTTCTAACCACTTACGGTTAACTAAAATGAAGCCGGGGGTCGAAAAGGGGACCTAAACGCTTTCTAATCTCGACGAGGTGGTAGAGGCCTCGTCGATTCTTCGGCGGCCTCGGGATCGCTACCATTATTACCCTCGCCGATCTCCTCCGTATCGGCGTCCCGGCCTGAAATCTTGGTTTCGGTTTTTATTTCGAAGTCTCGCCTCATGGTCAAAGGAGGCCTGTCCAAAGACTGAGCACTTTGGACCTCTCTTGCCTCATCTGGCACTCGTCCAGTCGATTCCTCCATATCCGAGCTGTTTGATGGAATTATTGCTTTTCGTCTTAGACGGGCCGTTTGCTTGACGCGCGCCAGATTACCCTGCACAGGTAAAGACTGGGTCGTCTGACTTTCTCGGCCAAAACTATGAAAAAATATGTACTCGGCCAGAAGAGGCCCAACTCTAGAATGTGCCGAAGAAGAAGTATCGGTTCTAGGGTCAAGACAAGCTCTTGGTCGGCTAGGATTATTTGACGAAGATGATTCCATTTTATTGATTTTCTAAGAAAAAATAAAGAATAAAGAAGAATAAAAGGATCAAAGAAACGATACCTGCTAAGAACGTCTGGGAAATTCGGTGAAGGATGCTGAAGCTGGACGATCTCTCTCTCTCTCTAGAAAATCGCAGAGTCTCTCTCTCTAGAAAAATTTGTTCGAAGTGGTAAATGATTGAATGTTTTCACACCAAGGATATTTATAGAGGGATAAGAAACCTGCGCAGCCGGTCAAGAATGACCGAAAAGGGAGTCTCCCAGTCTAAAATGACCGGGATAGCACAAGAAAGGGCGCGTCATTTCCTTCATTTTGAAAATACTACCTTCTGTATAACGGGCCGTAACCGTCAGACGGGCCAGCAAAAAGCTACCTTGGGTAAAAGGGCATTAACAGTCAGATGGGCCAACGGTAGAAAACCCTTTTAGGGGCAAATGTTGTAGCCAAATATCAACGGCTCCCTTGACGACACATGGGCTCATCGAGCCGTACACGTGCCATCCTAGTTAAAATAAAAATAAGACTTAATCTCTGGGCTATACTCGGTTGGGTAAAAGGATCGAATTTCGGCCCAATAGCCCGAGCCAGCGATGCCAAATGGGCTGAAGGGGAGTGGTTAATAGACATCCCCCGGTCATGGTCCGCCACATGTCATGATCGATTCCTCGGCCAATCGGAGGCCACTATTGCGGGTCGGTTTTTAAGGTTAGGCTGTCAACTTGCTATCACTATAAATACCCCGAAATCGGGAGAAAACACATTCAATGAAAACGGTGTAAAGTTACTTCGATAAATTCTCTCTCATTTTCTCTTTCTATCTCTACTTTCTCTTACAACTCCCGATAACCGACTTAAGCATCGGAGGGGAACCACCACCCAAACCTCCGGGGTGGGTCCCTTTGTGCGAGGTTCGGGAGCGAAGCCAAGGCTCGGGATCAAGCTATAATTCGGGCATTGTTGCACAAGTCTCCATCTGAAGAACACTCAAGATACTACTCTACTTGCTCGACAAGGAAGCTAAGCCTACAGCTTACTTGTTGGACAAGCGGACGAAACAATAACCATATTGATGAAATAATCATTTTAGAATTTTTTTTTTCAGATCAGATATTAGATAGATTTTTGGGTATTTATATAGTTTAACTATATCCTGATATTAGATTTTTTTTTTTGAGTGGACGATATTTGATTAAGTGTTATAAGAATGTAGAAACTTAATTGTTTTTTCCTTCAATAAGTAATTTATACTTTTTTTTTGTTTTGTTTTAGGTGTTATACTTAATTAAAGTAGAAATTTATATTGATAATGAGAGGTGGCATTTAATCATTTGGATAAGGTTTCTTCAAATCGTATCAAGGTGATTAGTCATTTAGTTTGGATCAAATTGGGTCACATCATATGGGTTAAATGCTAATAAGTTTATTGTAGAAAATACATCAATTTTTTTAATATCAAACAAATGCATGGACCAGATTCATTCCTAAAACTTAACGATTCAAATATTTTATAGTTAAAATGGCTACGATTTTCTTACAACCATTAAAAACCTTCCACAAAGTTAACAATTCATGTGGCACATGACACACAGTTTCTAGAGAGAAGGCCTCTCCCTTCTCTTTAGAAACCCTAGCCCCAAAATTATGTAGAATTGAAACCCTAGCCGTCACCCCCTCCCTTCCTCCTTTCCTCTTAGATATAGCCATTTTTATGGCTTAGTTTGTCAATTTAGTCCTCCCTTCTATCTTGTCCTCAGTCGGACGTTTGTTCTTTTAGCCCCTTGATTAACTAGTTTTGCTAGTCGTCTCTCTCGCCTCTGTTGACTGTATCGAAAGTCGTCAATTTAGGCATTGTGCGTGCTGGTGTTTGGCTCTAACTCTTGTTTTTTGCTTTTGATTTGTGGCTTTGTAGCTGTTTGGCTATTTCGGCTACGAATCCAAGACGATGCTTATTTTCGTTGGTGGGGATGCCGCTGGTCTTGGGCTGTTTCTTCTTCATTCGCTGCTAGCTCGGGTCAAGGGATGCACCTGTTCATCAATTGGAGGCTGTTATTGTAGATTCAAGGTATTGCAGATCCTTTTGTGAAGATTTATTCATTTAAAGTGGTGTTTGTCTTGCCCCCTGTGACGGGTTACAAGAAGGTGTCTTCGGTTGGGACTGGGGAGAAGGTGTTTGCCGCGTCGGAACATCCTTTTGTATTTCTTTGTGCTCCTTTTTCTTTCTTGTGTTTATCTTGATGCTTGTTCATTGTAACCATCATGCGGGATGCTTTAGGTGATGTCTTTTGTATAGACACCTCATAGTTTTCTTTTCTCATAAAAAAAAAAATTCATGTGCCACACCTCCTTTACCCCATAACAACAACTCCATACGAGAACAAATCACGACTCCAAACACTATTTTCCGATCTAAGAGTAACTCCATTAATGCCTACCACTTCTCAATAAATTGATTTCGTCTATTCATACCACCATATGACCACTATCTCCTTCACATAACATACACATCATGTCGATATAATCAATTATGGTAAAGAAAACACATCAACGGGGATCCTCAACCAGTGCAAAGAGGGGGCCCAAATATAATATTGTCTATTACTGGTGGACTCTGCAAATTTGTTTATTTTTTCTCGTTCGTTGTAGTTGAATCATCATTCTATCACCACAACACCAACCATTATAATTAGTGCTTATGGCTGTGGTGGTCGAGGAATTAGTGCTAATCTAAGGATTAAACTATACTTAGTTCATCCTCTAATTATTTTCGGTAAGTGTCATATAGACTTATTCACGTATCAGAATCATCTTCATTTCTTTTCATCCATTCCCTATCTTAAAATCATGACATGTAAAATAAAAATAATAAAATCCCAAAGAACTCCCCCTTTTTTTTTTCCAATTAACAACTATTGGCGTAGGAAAAAGAGAGGATCCCGACTAATTCTTTTTGTTGAAATTAAGGATTATATATGCCTAAATTGAAATAGGATTTCTCTTTTAAGGTAGTACAAATCTTTAAATCTAGGCTTTGACATAGGTAAAAAAAAGACCATAGTTACAAAATGAGCTATCAATTTAAAGTGCAATTGACATATTAATTTTTGTTTTATTTCCCCAATTTTGCAAGGATATATCCTAGGAGGAATCTTATAAGATCTTGCATTTAATCACACTAAAAAGAAATAAGAATTTATGGTCAAAATTTTAGAACTTTGACAAAAGACGATAAAGTGTAACTATTAAAACAGAGGTACCGTTATCATAAATAATGGTAGTAGCTAATTGCTACCAAAGTGCAACTATAACCAATATACAATTCTCTAAGAAGAAAAATGGACAAAGAGTGTACACTAACCACAAGAACATGAAATTTTATGCTAAGGAGGATCACTTTGTAGTCGTTGCCCGCGCTGTATGATCCTTGAGCAGCTCAATAACTTTTCTCATAGATGGCCTATTCACCGGAAGGGTTGAAGTACAAAGGACTGCAACTTCCATTACCCTTTTTATTTCGTTGTAATTACTCGTAGTTGGATTTATCCTTGGATCAATAAGCTGGTTTGCTCCATCAAGTTCAGGGGATTCTAGCAGTAGTATTTCTGTCATCCATTTTACTATGTCTTTATTCTCCCCAAAGGATGGGTCATTTGGCCTCTTTCCTGATACTAGCTCCATCAATACTACTCCAAAACTATACACATCGCTTTTTTCTGTCACTTTGAGCGTGTATGCATACTCTATAAACAAAAAAAAAAAACAAAAAACATAATTTGATTAGTTATGTATAAAGCGTTAAAATATTTTATAGATATTCTATGACCTAATTGATATTTAAGCTAATAAAGTACTTTATAACATTAATAACACATATTTTTCATTGATATTAATCCGTTAAGGAGGTGTTTTACCCGGGTTATTAACATTTTCATGTTAAAAAATATCATCTAGTGTTGCATAGCTTATTGGTTAGAACTTTAGCATAATAACTTTAGGTCACGTAGTCGAATCTTATATGGGGCATGTTTCTCTAATTTTTTTAAATGTGCATAATGATGACATAGAATGAAACGACTAAAGGGAGAGTGTCACGTGACATAAACTTGCTTAAGAACGCTTTTTAATATATTAGTATAGATATCATAAATGAGTCAAAGTGATTTAGTTAGTCTAGATTCTTACTATAAAGTGGAAAAAAAAGAGTTTAAGTTATTTTTCACACTTTATAACAAAAGACTTGGCTAATTAAATCAATTTCAACTCCCAAAAATAAGTATTGGAACACATAACACATATCACAAATGAAATTTTTATTAAAGAGATAAAAATAGCAACATACTCCTAATCAAGACACTTTTACTGTGGAGACTTAAAATTATAAAGGTACAAACATAAATATTCAACAACAAGAAGGACACACCATAGAAAAAACCAAAGTTATTTTAAAGTTGGACCTTCACCTAACAATAAAGACTACAAGTGAACTTTGAACTCACCAGTCATCAGAGGTCCAAACATGCAACTAAAATCCGTCGGTTCCATATTTACATTAAGCATTTTAGTCACTTGTTCACATGTCATGTCAAGCACTCAAGCAAACCAAACAATTATATGATGGCCCGCTAGTAAAGTGACAATCTTCCATACTTGGCTCATCTCATTCTCAGTAGGAATACCGAGTATACTTGCATTTTATCTCATCTTACAGTTATAATCAAGCTGTCTGATGACCAAAGACAGAGACCCTTTGAAAAATTTTTCTTACCAATTGTAAAAGCAAAGCATTTGATAATGAGATCATACATAACATTGGGGGACCCCATGTTTATCAATCATCAAAGCAATCCAAAAGCACAAGAAGTGTCCAATAGTGACTTTCTATTCAACCTCTCTGCAACTTCATTTGATTGAAAAATCAGAGTAATTTATTTTGTCTGATAACAAGTTACTCCTACCTAAAATATACTCCATCCGGTCTTTATTAGTTTACCTCTTTCTATGGGACACATTTGTCGATACACTAATTTAAACCTTAATATCTCTAATTATCAATAAGCAAAAATTACAAAAATTTGATATTTGGATACTACACATTGAGATGAATCTAACAAGATCTCACATGACTATATTTTTCCTTAAGTACAAATCACAAGAGATAGTCAAAGTCATGTATGTAAATAGTGTCAAAAGTCAAAAGGGGTAAACTAATAAAGACCGGATGTAGTACTTATCTTCCAATGCTTATGTACGGCAAATCATGCTCACCACTCCTACCATTTTAAGAAAAAATTAACTCACTTAGTGACATGTATTATGCTAAATGATGTTTTGAACTACCACACATGCTCCATTGACTGTCGTCTGTCATGTTATGAAAAATATCACAATTCACACATAATGAATTACAACAAGGGATTCATCCAACACAGGTCAATACTAAACTTACCAGGTGCAATGTAGCCACAAGAGCCAGCAACACGCGACATGGCCCCAATGCTGTTACCCTTTAGCACGCCTCGAGGCCTTATTAGTAGCTTAGCAAGTCCAAAATCAGCTATCCGTGGTAGGAACTTCTCGTCGAGTAATATGTTATTGGACTTCACATCCCGGTGAATGATAGCCGGGACACAATCATGGTGCAAGTAAGCCAACCCTTGTGCTGCACCCAATGCTATTGCATAACGCCGAGACCAATCTAGCAACGCACCACCCTTTTCTCCATACAATACATCTCCTAAACTTCCATTGTCCATATACTCATACCCTAAAATCCTATAACCTTCCCCAACACAACTAAACAACAACTTCACAATATTCCCATGACGAACACTCCCTAAGGTCTCAACCTCCGACTTGAATGATAAATCCATATCGGAGTTCTTCCCCCCACTACTCCATAACTTCTTCACCGCGATAGCACTACCCGACTTAAGTACAACTCGATAAACTTGACCCGACCCACCAGACCCGATCAGATTCTCTTGTGTGAGGTGAGAGAGTATTTCTTGCTCATTGAACCTAACTCTTTGAAAAGTAGTTACCTCATATGGAGGGCTTCTCTGTAACTCATTGTCTGTTTGGACTTTACTTATGTAAAGTAAGGAAAGAGAGGTTAGAAGGACAAAACCTAAAACAGATAAAAATGACACCAAGTAAAAAATGGGTGTAGATTTTGGACATGGTGAAAGTGGCTTAAGATCAGAGCTACATAGTCTCGGATTACCCAACAAGCTATCAACATAATATTCGCGGTTAAAACCCAAAGGAACCTGTCCCTCAAGTTTGTTGTTTGAAAGATTGAACTGATTTAGCTTCAGTTTGGTTAATTTCACCGGAATTTCACCGGAAAACGAATTACTCGATAAGTCGAGGTATGTAAGAACCGGTAAATCACCGAGTTCACTTGGAATCTTGCCGGAAAAATCATTCCTCGACAAGTTTAATTCTGTAAGTTGAACCCACGAGCTCACATTGCTCGGAAACTCGCCGGAAAACATGTTCCCCTGCAATTCTAAATTTTGTAATCGATTCAATTCCGTTATACAATTAGGTAATTCGCCGCTAAATCGATTCTCACTCAAATGAAGAATAGTTAATTTCTTCAAATTGCAAATTTCAGAGGGTAAATTTCCCGAGAACATGTTGCCGGAAATTTGAAGTTTTGTCAATTTTCGAGATTCAGAGATAATGGAAGGTATAGTACCTTGGAAATGATTGTCAGTAAGCTCGGCATGATCAAGCTGAGGTAAACTCCAGAAATTGCTTGGAAATTCGCCGGAAAATTTGTTGTTTTGGATTCTTACATGTTCTAGTGAACTGCAATTTCCATAAAATTCTGGAAACTTACCAGAAAATCTATTATTGAAGACGATTATCTGAGTGAGTTGCTTCCCATTGCACAAATTCGCAGGTAATTTACCGGAGAAATTGTTTGTCGACACATCGAATTCAACCAATTTTGAATTCAATCCCAAATCCGCCGGAATTTCGCCGGAAAAACTATTGTTGAAAAGCTTCAATTGGACGAGATTCTTATTCTGCGCTAAAATTTCAGGAATCTTACCCTGTAAACGATTGTCATTAAGATTCAGCGACTCAAGATGTAAAGCAGTTAATTTCTCCGGCAATACTCCGGTGAAATTATTCTGTGACGCGTCGAAAAAACGCAAACTCTTCAACAACCCCAAACTCTCCGGCAACTCACCGGAAAATTGATTCTCATAAATCTCCAACTGCTGAAGATTAGTTAAATTACCAATGCAACTCGGAATCTCACCGGAGAGAGAATTCTGAGCAACATCAAAATTCAACAACGACCGTAACATACAAAAAGATTCCGGAATCTTCCCGACAAGATTCGATTGCGTAAGCCAGAAAACCTCGAGCTTCAAAAGTTCATCAATGGCGGGAGGAATCTCAGAAGGTTGAAACGAGTTGTACGCAAGTTCAAGGTGAGTTAACTCAGAAAGACTCGTGAAGAACTGAGGAATAGCAGGACCAGTAAGAGAGTTAGCGTGAAGACGTAACACTCTAATGGAAAGAAGGTTCTGGAAAGTTGTAGGGATTTCACCGGAGAAGTTATTAAGAGAAAAGTCTAGAGAATACAATGAAGTGAAATCTGGGGAGAAATCTGGGAGTTTTCCGGCGAAGTTGTTGTAGGAGAGATTAAGAGAGTGAAGGTGAGAACAGAGAGAGATTGAAAAAGAAGGGATGGTTTCGTTGAAGAAGTTTGAGGAGAGAGAGAGATTGTGGAGGGTGGATATACGGCAGAAACTGGAAGGGAAGGTTCCGTAAAGATCGAGGTTGTTGAGGTTGATGGAGATGATGGAGGAGAGAGAATTACATGTAATGCCAGTCCAGTTACAGTGGTTAGGGAGATGCCAGTTGGAGAGACGGTTGAAGGGGTCGATGAGTTGGTTTTGTTTGACATGGAGGAGAATGGTGGGTGAAGATGAGGAGAGGGAGAAGAAGAAGAGAGTGGTGAGTGAGAGGAGGAGGAGATGGAGGAGTGACATTGTGGGGGAGTGTTGGTTTTTTGTGAGTGAGTGTGAAATTGTGGATTAGGATTATGGATGAGAGAAGAGATTTTGGTGTTTTTGAATGGGAAAAAAAGGAGGTAAAAGCCAAAAGGGGAATGGTTCTTTTGTTTTTCTTAATGTATTTTTCGTTTTATTGTTTATATATACTGTAAACTTCACAACTAGTCTTGTATGCACGAGATGTATGTCAAAGCAAATAGCTAGAAAGCTTTGGGCCCGTTCGTTATCGTTTTTTGTTTTCAATTTTCAGTTTTTTTTTTTTAACTAAAAACCAAAAACAGGAAACCAGAAAAAGTGGTTTTTACTTTTTAGTTGTCAGTTTTCAAAATCATCATGTTCCCAATAAATTTAACTAATTTTTTTATTCATTATAGGGCATATATTATGACTTTGAAAATCAAAAAACCAAAAAACAAAAAACCACAGTAATACCGAACGGGCCCTTAATAATTAATATATATACTTAAAAAATGTTCACAAAGTCTAGTAATTTTTTTCTTGTGTTTTTTGAAAAAAAAAATTTGAAAAGTTGTGATTGTTTTTTTGTTAGTTGAGGGTATAGTTGTAAAAGAAGGTCGAAAGCAAGTCTTTCACTCTTCATTGATCTAATAGAGATGAGTCAAATGAGAGAATCATGTGGGAGCCCAATGGTTGGAGCTCCCACCTACCAACCTCATGGTCGGGAGTTCGACTCTCATCAACCTCAGATTTAGGGTGTTTGTGTGGATATTTGCTTCTGGGTATAAATCCCCACTTTCCAGTCTCTGAAAGTTTCCTTATGAGTTGGGATCCCCTTCTTACCCCCTAACTCATGAGGGTTGAGTCTGCTTGGGCCAGTAAATTACTGAATAAAAAAAAGAGATGAGTCAAATACTTGCTTTTAAGGGTTTACAATGCATGCTTTTGATAAATAATGTTTTCAATTAAATATTCCCTCGTCCTATAACAAGCTTGTAATTTGTTATTTTTTGCATGGTTTCCATATTCAGATACACGAATTTATAAATTGATATTCCCTCGTCTTATAACAAGTTGATAATTTACATGTACACATTGAGGCAGATTCACATGACTATATCTTTTTTAATATATAGGTGATAATTGATAATCAAATTTTATGAGGTTATGGGAAAGAGAAAGTATTAGAAAGTTTATGATAAAAGCAAATAAAAAGTATTTTATGGGAGTCTTATGGGAAAGAGAAAGTATTAAAAATTATAAAAGCTTGTGATATACATACTACCTCAGTTTCTTTTTAATAAACGCACTTTTTTTTTAGACTTTTTTTTTAATCTACATACTATTACCTTTTCTATTTTTATGTCCCATCTATTTTATCCTCTTTTTCCACCCTTGTAATCCACTTTATAATTTTTTTTTTTTTAGTCTCTCTTTCTCACTTTTTGTTTCTCTTTGCACCTTTTCACTTTCTCTCTCATACTTTGGTATTTCCTCCTTGGTTCTCCCAAAGTGAAGCGAGTAAAGTAAAAAGAAACGGAGGAAGTATCAAAACCAAACGTCGAAACATATCTAACAAGATTTGATCACAAAAATAAATGCCGATAATTTGATCACAAAAAGCAAGTGTGCACGTGGGGTGCGTTTTGGTCAACTAATATAGACTAATCCGAGCTCATTTATTTGAATTTGTTAAAATTTGTTTGTTGAATTTATCGAAACTTAATTTTTATAGAAAAAGTCATAATTAATTGCATAAAATATTACCTTATTTTGAAAATAATTAATTTCTTGATTCATGACAAATTTATGCATCAATTAGTGTTATTAATGTTTATTTAATATGTTCCTCTCCTTTATGGTGAAATAACATCAGAGGAAGTTTTAAAATTAGGCAAAGCCAGAGTAATGAGCTTTATAGAACTTTTTCTATAGAGCTTTTTGGTAAAGGTTGCTCTAAATTTGTGTGTGAAAGAGAGAAAAAAGGCATGATTTGTGTAGTAAAAAATATACTATCAGTTGCTTTAAGCTGTAAATGTGAGGGGTGAAGTTAAACGTGATTTCTGTTTCATTCTCATTTTTTTGGGGGAAAAAGGTTGAAAGTTATATTGGTGGGTAATGTGTAATATGCTAATACAGAGAGAAACATTATTTTTTATTGATAATCTGTGGTAATAAGACAATTCCTTTTCAGATCATCTGAACTATTCTCAAAGGAAGTTTAGAAGACAATTTTTTTCTATTTCCATGGTACGATGGCTTGGAGTTGAGGCTGAGCTTTTATCCACTAAAAAGGAGAATAATGTATAGTCTTGTGTGTCTAGAAGAGTAGAAGATAACTTGTTAATTGTAGACCAAGTCAAGGGATAATTTTTTTTTTTTTTTTTTTTTTTGGAGAAAAGTTAAGGGATGATTTCAAAAGTACTTAACTTTTAGTTTGAGATACTTTTTTTTTTAAATTTTGTAAGTAATAGAGAGATTTGGAAGGTTCATAAGTCATTTTTAAGGCTAGCTAATGCTTAAGTATGTAGTATGAAAATAAAATATGGTATATGTACGGTAACTATATGAGAAACAACAATCTAATAGAACTTTTCTGCTTTATAATTATATGTGGATCTATATATATGAGATAGAAGATATTTGGTTGATCTTTAGAGTTATCAGTCGTTATGTACGATCGTATGGGGGGGAGAGAAATAAGTTATATGACACTTAAATATGATCGTTTAACATTGTATGGCTAATCCTTAGAATCAACTTGTTCTGGTCAATAGGAGATAAGTTGGTATTTTTAGTAAAATACCCTGTGTGACTGTGTTCCATATGCATCCATGTTGCCGAAATATGCACAACTTCCTAGATGTCTTATGCTACCTTTAATTCGGGTGTTTCACAGTTGGTCAGTAGAACAGACTTACTACCAGTTTACTAAACAAGACTACAAGAGGCGGAGACCTCAAGCAATGAGGAATGATATAGCATATTATATGGCATTGGCCACTGGGTTGCTGACTGCTGTTGCTCTCAAAAAATATTAAATGCGGCTGCTCACCGTGTAGCACCCGTTACTTTTTCCAGATTTTGTCAAGGCATGGAATCTTTTAGTGCTATGTTACTATGTTTATGATACATTGTTGCTTATTTATGTATACTACCACTGCCGCTATCCCTACAACTATCACTATCAATACTAGTAGTCTAGTAGTAGCAGGGGTGTTCATGGGTGGTTATTTCGGGACGGTAACCGGAAGTATCGGTTCGCCGTATTTGCGAACCGTAACCGTAACCGTTCAAACCGGTAACCGCATAACCGGTTATCCGGTTTTTCGGTACGGTTTTCCGGTTAACCGCTAACCGTTACTCAAGTTTTATCAAATTATTTTACTACTTTTATATATTAGATTTCAAAATTTTCTCAACATAAATAATATACCATTATTACCAAGATTCTCTATAAAAGACGATCATCTCTAAAAAATATTCCACACCATACAATATTACAATAAAACGAAATGACGAATACATATCTCAAAGTTCTAAGAAAAACAAGCACAAAAATATAAAGTATTACAAGTTGGTAGTTCACAACTTCACATTGAGTAATTCACCGTTTCACAGTGAGTAGCAAGTAAACAGAAAAAAAAAAAAAACAGTAGCAAGTCACTATTGACATGCGTTTTCGTTTTGGGCTTAGTATGTCTTACTCTCTTGTATTATTTATTCAGACAGTATCACTCCAACAAAGAGGAGTAGAGGACAGAGGTACTGACTGACTAAGTCACTATTGACATGCGTTTTCGTTTTCTACTTTTCTCACACAAAAATCATTAACTAATTAATATAATTATTATAAAAAATTAAATAATAATAAAAAAAAAATTATTCGGTTTTTCGGTTAACCGTTTTATAAAAAATCATAACCGTAACCGTACCGTTTAACCGTGAATTTTACCAGTTCGGTAACTGTACCGTTTAATCCCAAATTTCCCGGTTCGGTAACCGCCCATTTTGATCGGTTTTCCGGTTTTTCGGTACGGTGTTTCGGTTTCGGTTTTTTGTGAACACCCCTAGTAATACTCTTGCTAAGAATGCTAATTTGACACTCTGAAACAAAGTAATAGTAGATACCTAAGGGTAATTATGTAAATATGTATATACTTAGTTTGTCAGTTTATGCATGCACCCTGCACTTCTCACTTATTGGTTGTCAAGCATATCTGTAGATATTTGCAGGGCACAACTACTCATGGTCTTTGGTTTCGACCAACCAAGGATATTTCCATTAGGGCATTACTATTTACCGTCCGTATTTACTAAAAAGCGTCCGTATTTTTTCTTAAATACTCCTAAACTACCCCTACAAATACTTGATACTTTACCCCATACATCACTCCCACTCTCACTCTCACTCTCACACTCACTCTCACTCCTCACTCCTCACTCTCACTCTCACTCCCACCATAGCCAACACCACCACCACACGGCAACCACCAGCACATCGGCGACACCAGCTGACCGGCGACGACGACAACAGGGACGAACAACACACCGACGCCCACCACTACCACCACAACTCGCCGGAAAAAGTATGAGCCCAAGGAAGAAGGCAAAGGAAATCGGAGAATCTTCAAATCAGGTTAGTTTTGTACTTATTTGTGGTTAAAACCGACCCCTTAGCCGGAAAATAGTAATCCCCCCCCCCCCTCGCCGGAAAAGTTGGTGACAAAATAATTTTTTTTTTTCGAAAAAAGGGGGGCAACGGATACTACGTTACCTCTGCGGTGGTAACGGAAAAGTGATCCGTTACCATCGTGTGGTGGTAACGGATTATCTATCCGTTGCCCCGCAAGATTTCAAAAAAAAAAAATTGCGTGTTCTTGTTTTCCGGTGAGGGGTGGGGGGCTGTTTTGGTTTTTTTTTAATTTTTTTCCTTTTTATTAATTTATGTTTTCTTTATGTTTTTAGTAATTTATGTTTTTTAATAATTGTATTTTTTTGTTTATTTAAAATAATTTATTTTTTAATAATTTCTGTTTGAATTGAAAATAATAATTTGTGTTTATTTGGGATTTTATAATTTATGTCAATAGTTATTTGAATTTATTATTTTAATTTTAATAGTTAATATGTTAATTTGTGTGATTATGTTGTAATTAGGATTTTATTATGTTAATGCATGTTACTAACATGTTAGTATTATTTAATTTGTTTGATTTAATTTAATTATTTGTTTGATAGCATGTGATAATAGTATTATTTAATTTTAATAGTTATTACTTAATTAGTTAATTAATTGATTTGAGCATATTATTAAATTATAAAAATATTTCAATGATATTAGCATGTTATTATATTAGTAGCATATTACTATTATTTATTGTAATGATATTAGCATGTTAATTTGTTTTTATTAGCATGTTAATATTAGTTGTGTAGGGTATTTGTTTTTATTAGCATGTTTGAGCATGTTTACTGATGATATTAACATGTTAATATGATTTGTTGTTTTAATTATAGTTAATTAACTATTAGAAAGTAAATAGTTATATAATTAACTTAGTTTGTTCATTTAATATGTTTTAATAATATTATGTTAACACCATCACCAATGTTAATGCATGTTAGTATTATTTATCCTTATAATTATAGTTAATTAATTATTAGAATGTCAATGGTTATAGATTAGTAGTAATTACAATATAATAACGTAGACATAATTGATTATTAGGGTCTTGAGGGTCCTGAGGGATCGACGCTACGACACACTAGATCTCGTGGTGTTGATGCATCTAGTAGGAGGGCGAGGACTGATGCTCAGGCTAGGCAGATGCCTATTCCTGAGGACGCGCCTGATAGTGCGGGATGGGATACTGCGGACGAGCAGGAGTTAGGTCATGCTTGGAGCGGTGGTGATGGAGCTGATGTGGGTGAAGTCGCCTCCCATGTGCCTGTGAGGAAGGGTAGTAGAGGAAGGTTTGTTTCGGGGTCGAGTTCCGGATGTAGTCGGATGACGAGCAGGACTAGAGCTGCTAGGGATACTTCGTGGTTAGTTACCGAGGCGATGCCTGGGGGCCCACTTGATGGTACCCTGATTCCTAGTTGGCGGGGTCACGTCGGCGCCCTTATATACCACGATACGACTGCTAGTGATGTTATGCTGTGCCATCTAATACTAATTATTTGAATAAAATATCAACAAATATTAATACTAATTTTTTTTTTACATGGTAATATTAACTACAAATTTTCTTTTAAATGCTAATATTAACATGCTAATAAAAACAATTAATAATATTAACATGCTTAAATCATTAAATCAAACAAATTAAGTAATACTAACATGTTACTATCATGCATTAACATAATAAAATCCTAATTACAACATAATCACAACAATTAACATAATAATTATTAAAATTAAAATTATAAATTAAAATAACATAAATTATAACAACCCAAATACGCACAAATTATTATTTATTAATAAAACGTAAATTATTAAAACATAAATTATAAAAAACATAAATTATTTTAAATAAACAAAAAATATATTATTAAAACATAAATAAAACAGAAATTACTAAAAAGAAACAAAAAAAAAGTTGCAGCCGGAAATTTTCAGCGCAGGGTAACAAATCAAAAATCCGTTGCCCAAATGAAAGCAACGGATGAAAAATCCGGTGCTTCCACAGAGGCAACGGTTTCTTTATCCGTTGCCTCTGTGGAAGCACCGGATTTTTCATCCGTTGCTTCCATTGGGGTAACGAATTTTCGATCCGTTACCCAGCTCTGGTGGCGCAAAAAAAAAATCCGGTGAGATAAAAAAAAAAATCCTTAAACTTACTACATTCCGTTCCGGCGGCGTTGAGGGTCCTTCCTCGGACATATTCGGTGGTGCTAAGTTGGTTCGGTGGTGGTGGTCGTCCGGTGGTGGTGTTCGGAAGGTGGTGGTGGTGTTAGTGCTTCATCGGAGAGAGAGAGAGGGTTAAGTTTGATGAGAGTGGAGAGGGTAAAGTGAGGTGAAAGGGGGAGGGGCATGGGGGTATTTAATGAAAAAAATACGGACGACTTCAAGTAAATACAGAGGTAAATAGCGATCCGTTTCCATTATTATTGCGTATTCAGATGCGGATTGGGCTGGTTGCCTGGACAGTTGCCGATCTACTACTGGTTATGCTATCTATTTGGGTGACAATCTTATCTCATGGCGCTCCAAGAAGCAACCTATAGTCTTCAAATCTTCCACTAAAGCAGAGTATCGTGCTGTACGATACTTTTCATGTTCGTTCTATTCTTGCTGAGTTAGGTATTCTCATCAAACAACCTGTTCGTCTCTTTTGTGATAATGTTTCTGCTTCTTATCTTGCCGTCAATCCGGTTCAACATGATCGCAACAAATTATTCGTGAGCGTGTCGCTCACGGTGATTTAGTTGTTCGTTATGTACCTACTCAGCTATAGATAAGTGATGATATTTTTACTAAGAGTTTATTTAGTCAGTGTTTTGAATTTCTTAAGTCCAATCTACATGTGGTTTCCCTGCACATAGTGAGGGGGTGTAATAGTGGATATCTAAGAGTAATTATGTAAATATGTGTAAACTTATTTATATTATAAATAGAGTGTCAGGGGTCTCATTGAGGGTGAACCGTTATTATTTCTACACACAAAGGTTTCCTCTCACATTATAGCAAAGATTTATTTTTTGTATAATTTATACATACTAACCTTGATAAGAAAATTTAAGGTGCCTTCTCTTTTCCTTAAAGAATAAGTTTTAGGTTCAATGAGTTCAGGTAAGTTCACAGTTCGAATAAGTTTTAATCAGGTCCAATAAAGTATGATCAGGTCCAATAAGTTCCAATATTAAATAAGGTCCAAATAGTCAAACAATCAATATATTAATATTTATTTTTTAATTAAAGTACCACTATGATTATATAGTATTACAATAGTATTATTGTCTATATTTTATTAATTATATTACTATTAGTCGATTATGTTATTACTAAAAAATACTACAATCGTATTATTGTCTATTAACCTTATTTGACCATGATTAAAATATTTTTTCATAATAACATAATAAGTTCCAATCAAATCAATAAGTTTCAATTAGGTCCAAGAAGTTTTCATCAGGTTCAATCAGATACAATAAGTTGAATCAGGTCTAATAAGTTCAGATAAGTTTAGTTTAGTTCAGTTCAGTTAAATTTAATTAAGATAGTTCAAGATTTTGAAGGTAAAGAGATTGCAAACTAAGACTAATATATAAAATATCTGTAGGTGTGTGAGTAATATGATGTTAATAGATTTTTTTTTTTTTTTTGACAAGAAGAAAAAAACATTTCATTCATACCGGATAGCCAAACGGCACTTACAATCAATTCCTGAAAAATCGAAAATTCCAACACAAGTATATAACACCTTAAAACTAAATACATCGCAGATTTGATTAAAAATAGCCTTAATAAAAAACTTCATCTGAAGCAATACAATCTGTGAGTTCGCTCTGATTCGGCTTAACTTCCGTTGATGCATAGTCGTTTGGATGAAAATACTTTTGTGGTCTTCTAGATTCGTACAGAGAATAGAGATTGTTAGACCTTCCTCCTTCATTATCAAACGAAAAAAAAAGAAATTGAATACCCTAAAATAAATACCATCTTAAGGATGGTATATACTTATTGAAAGCAATTAAAGGAGTTTTTGGGGCTTACCACCGGTACGAACACCAGGGGAAGCCCCTACAAAGATTCACAATTGAGGCCAAGAAGGAAGGGATTAAAGAAAAAGAGAAAGAAGGAAAAACCTTCAAAAAAGAAGAAAAACCTAGCGATGGAGGCTAGGAAAAAATCCTCCCAAGGAGAAACCCTCGAGAGAAAAAATCCTCTAAAGGAGAAACCCTAGAAGGAACCTAAATAAACTCACTATATAGTTGATACTCTCTAAGCTTTGACAAAATTCACACGATGTTAATAGATTTTATTTCAAAGTAAAATATCAACTTTTACAACTTTCACAAATAGATCATAATCAAATATATTAATATTAAAAGTTATGCGTTGTCATGCGTGAAAATCAAAATTCTTATAACTGATAAGGAAACAGATGAGATATTTTTAAAGATCTCCTTTTATGGCAGGTATAGATTTAGGATATTTGGTAATATTAAACGCGATTCTCTTAAATTTACGGATCAAATTATGTTTATATGACTACCTAGAACAAAAGAAGGGATGCATGTAAAAAGTAGCTTCACATCCAAATCTATACAAATATATTAAAAAGGCGTTCTGAAGCAAGTATACACGCCACGTGACACTCTCCCTTTAGTTGTTTCGTTCCATGACATCAACATATATTAAAAAATTAGAAACATGTTTCGTACAAGATTCGACCACGTGACCTCAAGTTACTATAGTAAAGTTCTAACCAATGAACTATGCAACATTAGATGTTCTTTATTGACATGAAAATATTAATAACCGGGGGCATCGTCCGGGCCAAATAACTAGTTTTCTACTAAACCAATACAACACTAATGCTTTCCTAAATATTTGCAAATGTTTGATTACTAATATTGGAGAGAGATACACATACACTCGGTGTATGTGGGCCACACATACACTGGATGTATGTGTTACTACTAAAATGTATATATTTTGTATGTGTTACTGCTAAAATATATACAGTTACTAAAAAAATTATAAACTTACAATCATTTGAACCTGTTTTGTTATTCAACGATATTTGAATTTACATAATACATAAACGATTGAAATACTATATTTCGAATCGAATTTTATTACATGTTAGGGATGAAAATATAACATTATTTTTCTACAAACAAATTAAATAATTGAAAACGACAGGAAAATTTAGTAGAAAATCAATAGTAGAAAAATGGTGAAGTTGAATAAGATGAAACTAATATATGAACAAAGGATTCATAGAAATCTAAATAAAGAAAATTTCATAAAACAGATATTTTAAAAAAAAGATAAAGAACAAATCATTAAAAACAAAATTATCTGTCGAAATATTGTAAGTTTTTAGTATTTTTAGTAATATTATACTCCCTCTGTATTTTTTTATCTTTCCTACTTTGACTTTGCAGTTTGCCAATGCACTTATTCTACCTTAAATATATCTCATTACATATTAGTAAAAATTATAATAATTGAATATTAATAAAATACTCATTGAGACGAATCAAACAAGATCTCACATGACTATATTTTTTCTTATAAATTGAGAAAAAATAAAAAGGTTCTCTCTAATTGTGAATAGTGTCAAAATTCCAAGTGAGAAAGATAAAAAAATACAGAGGGAGTATATTTTAGTTGTAACACCCCAGAATTTCAAAGCGGAAATAAAGAAATAATAATAGTATTAATAGGACAATGGCGGAAACATCGTCTTCTGGGAATGTCACTACTACAAGAAATGTGTTTAAATAACTAAGTGATAAACCAACATAAGTAAATAGTATAAATAAATTAAATTATTTAGAGTAATATCCAAAAGATAAAACTAACTCTTCAACTAGCTAAAAGACTAAGCCTAAAACATCTAACATTTTAATGCTCACATCTCAACCCGAGCCCAAAACCAAAGAAGATTCCACAATCAGTGGGGAGTAACTAGCAGCTCTCCGAGCACAAAAAAAATCAAAGCATGATTCAGACATAGATTAATAAGAAAGGAAAGAATAAAGTCAAGTCAACTACAATATGCATCCACTTCCATATAACTCACAAGTAACGCAAATGAATAATAAATAGCAAGTGAATTGGATAAAAATAAATAAATCATCTCAAGAGTACTTTTATAAAAATAAAAGTATAGGTAAAACAAGTTATTGAGTCAGAAACCGAACGCCGGTGAATCGCAATTCACTTCCTAAGGTTTGTCAGATCGCAATCTCTAGGTTAGTCTATGGGCTCACGTTCCCCCCCTGCCTGTGTCTAAGAATGGCCAAACTCCCGATGCAGGGTAGAACACGCATAACTCCCTGACCTCTCGGACGACAACAATTAACCCAGGTGTACCCCTAGTTCGCAAACCAGGTGGTTGGCATGTTCTTCACCGGGGACTACATTTATCCCACCGGATATTCTTATCTCAAAATAAAATTATAAATATCATCAAAGTATCATTCATCTCAAAAATATTCGTCAAAAGGGATGTCACCTGGCCTTATACCCATAATTCATCAAAAGAAACAACTCTTCAAAATTCCTCAAAAATAGTAACTTACAAACTTACAACAAATGTCTCCCACAATAAATACTTTGAACATCTCTAAGCATAAAAAATGATATTAAACTAGTTTTTACAGCACTAACACTTCAATAAAAAATGCATCATCAATTAACTCCAAGTCTTATTAAATAAATGAATAGTACACAATTAACCATTTTTACGTAAATCAAACATAAAACATAATGATACTCAATAATACTTACATAAACCTACTAAACACCAGCATCCAAGAACATAAAAGATCACAAACTATTTCTGATTAGAAAGCTCTTAAATAATTTAAAAGAATATCCTCAAATTCACAACAAAAACCCAATAATAATTATTTAACTAATAAGTACGATCAGTAAAATAACACAAAAATTATCATATGATCCTAATGGCTCTACTGACATGGTACAATTTTTATTTATAATTTTCGGACTCTAAAAGTATTTTTAAACGTTAATTTACAGAATACCCAATAAAGCCAATATAATAATTAAAAATAAAAATAAACGCCCAAAAATTACCAAAAATTTACATAACATGCATAAACTCACGGTAATACATATTATACAAAGAAATGAATTTTTCGGCCTCTAAAAATAATTTTCACGATTTATATACTGACAGAAACGAAAATGCAAAAACAGATAAATCAATTAAATAAACATGTAAACAGTAGGAAAAAATTATTCCAAGGGATGAAATACATACTAAACATATAACATTATTCACGAAATATAATTTCAGCAATTTTAACATTAGTTCAATAATTATTATGCAAATAAGCCAAAAACGCACAAAATACCAAATAAATCGAATAAATACCAAAACTCAGACAAAAATTATTTTTCTATATACAATATTCATACAGCATGCATCAAGTATATTCACGTCAAATTTCGTCAATAATTTCATTCAAAAAGTATTTTAAACAATTTTCCTAGCGTAATAATCTAATACCGAAAAATACTCTAAGCTCTATTGTTCTAAGATAACTACTAGTTACCTGGAACGTCGGGAGGAGAGCTGAGTCTAAAGAGATAGTTAAGAGTTACACATACAATCCAATCCCTCTTCTAACCTCGAAGCGCAACGAACGATAATTTGTAGCATCAAGTCACTAGGCGTTTTCTTCTTGCACGTTGAAACCTCTTATTTCGCACTGCTCTGTTCCGACCATGATTTTAGGTGACTGAAAGATCGGATTCACAATCTCTTCGGTCAAAGTGAAGTTGAAGATGGTATAAACGTGCTGTCCAAATTTGAGAATGATCCAACGGTTAGGTTTCCGGATATGGTTAATTTCGTGAAGGTGTGACAGGGAACAAAAACCGGATGACTCGTCTGATTGAAATGAAAACTGCAGTCGCGTTTTTCCCTTTCTTCAAAACAAATTGTACCACGAGCAAGATCTCTCCGAGTAGATGGATTTTGACTACTCACACGTTCAATTCGGATAAGAAACAAATGAGATATGATGCAAACAAAATAGGTGTGCAAAAATGGACGAAAATCCGAGAAGAGAGAAGAACTCTTTCTCTTCCTCTCTAAGGGTTAGGCGAAAATGGGGGTTAGAATGCAGCAAAAATCTAATTAATAACCTCATTAAGCAATGGTTTAAAGGGTGATTATAAAGGTGGGTTAATGGGGAAATAAATAGGTGGTTACAAGAGATCCAAATGTTAGCTTAATAAACATCAAAACTCTTCATCCTCCACTCCATAATTGTTGATTTTCGGCCAGCATGATACGCCACACGTGATGTACCATTTCATCATCCCAAGTCGGTCCATCAACGTTACAAAAACGTTACGTGACAACACCGCATCCTAAACGCCTAAATAAATAACGAAACTAATATAACCTTTAAAATAAATAACTAAAAACTTAAAATAAATATATATACATATATCACAACATATAAATATATATACACATTTTCACAACACGTTCCAAAATAATCTAAATAATAAATTAATTATTTTTACGAAAAATATCATTTTAATGTAAACAAACACAAAAAATAAAGGGTGAAAATTACGGGATGTTACATTAATAGTAACACATACACAAGGTATAAATTTTAGTAGTAACACATACACCTAGTGTATGTGTGACCCACATACACCCAGTGTATGTGTAACCTTTGTGCTAATATTGTGACACGTACATAAAAAATTAAACTCACATAAAGAAAACAACTTAACACTATGATTGCTGGTAGTAAAACACGTGTTTTCTTAACATAAAAGACAATGTTCAATAACTAATACTTCACCAAATACAATTCACCAGTGGGGCCCCTAAATATTTGCAAATGTATGTAATGTACTTGTTGACATAAAAGACAATGTTCTCGATGTAAAAAAAAAAAAAAAAAAACAATGTTCAAGTATATTTTTGCACAATTCACCAAGTAAAACAATTTAACACTATATTTAGCATTGCAATGTATATCTCTTGTTTTACATAAAACAAAATGTTCAATTATCAACTTGAAATGTACATTAATATATACTGGCTACTGTAGTATTGAGTTGTTTTATTTTGGTGATTCATTCGTTCAATTGTAAAGGCACATCTTATATGAGGTTAAGTGAGAAAAAGTGTTAAAGACATAAAATTAGATTATTAGACTTTCAAAATTTTGGAAAAATGTGAATGTTAAGCAGTTTTTTGAGAATGGGAGCACTTTTTGGTAAATAGATTGAATAGTTGAATTAGTTAAATTTTCCATCATTAGATTTCACAAATGTTTAGATGAAACTGCACTAAATGTTCTTAATTCGTCATGTTATCTTAAATGAACTCGATGTGCTTTTTTGCTTTAACCTCCCCTTTTACATTTGTTTTTGCTTGCATTTTAATTCTTAGCAAAAACTTTCCGAAAAAAAATTCTTAGCAAAAAACTACACTAAATGTACATGTATAGGACCTAATTTATGTAATGTAAGTGGTTTTCCTTGATTATTTTATCTTCAATATTTGGTGTTAAGTGTTAGTGCACCCGATATACATGTAGTAGTACTTATGTACACTCAGTGTACGTAAGAGTTCATGTGTACAATAAGTGACAATAAGTTTCATTAAGTTCACGAGTTTTTTTTTTTGGGGCCCCCACTGGGAACCCTTTATTAAGAAGAAGGCCTCTTGACCAAAGACTTATCGCTGGTCAGTAGGTCAGAGACATAGGTCAACGCTGAGAGTAGGGGGATTAAGGGAATCCCTACTACCAAGCACAAGTAGGTAGTGGGGCTCGAACTTGTGACCTCAAAGTCACAAGGTGAGTTCCCCACCACCTCCACCAAAAAAAAAAAAGTTCACGAGTTGTGATAAGTTCATGCACTACCCTACGTCTTAGGTAATTAGGTTCCATTGACTACTGGTTAAAATTAAAGCATGTAAATCTTTTCAAAATAATACAAAAAAGGTGACTAAGTCATTGTGAACCTCCCTCGACTAAAAAAATGCATCTTATACACGGGTGTAAAATATACACAATAATGTGCGATGCAAATTCTTAAATTCCTGAGAATGAGGGAGTGAAAGGGTGGTAAGCCCTTTCATCTTCCACCCACAGGTTGTGGGTTCGATTCGCATCAGGGGGGCTTGGGGGGGCTTTGGGGTAGGTTGTATTTAGGTGCCCTGTGAGAGGGCATTAATGTAATTTATCTTACCAATTTTTTTTAAAAAAAAATTCTTGAATTCCTTCATCCTCTTTGTTTTTATTGGGGGAATCCAAAGGGTCCTATTTTACATTTTACAAGGTTTAAAAATTAAAACTTTGATACGAAGATAAAAAAAGATCTCCAATCAATTAAGTCCAACCTTAATTTTTACCGTCTTCATCCTCTTTATCCCTAAAATTTTGTGCTATAGTAGATTAATGGAAACATTTGTCATAAGTCGAACGGATCGAAAACATATCCAGAAACAATAAAAATGAAGAAGCAAGCAACAACCATAGATTAAACGGAAGGCCACAACCGATTTGGAAGGTTCACCTTGAAGGATAAGGAAAAGGGCCCCCATAAAATTTATTTCACACACTAATCTCTAATTTGGCACATTTCCCCATACTCCCTCCCAAACTTAAACTTCACCCGTCATCATTCATCATCATCATCATCGTCTTCACTTCACCACCTCCTCAATTTCTCTCTCTTAAAAAACAAGATGCAGAGCACTTCGGAAGCCAATCAACGAATTGCGAGGATTGCAGCTCATCTTCATCCTCCTAATTTCCAGGTTTTTTTCGAAATTCTCTCTCCTCTAGTAATAATCAAGTAAAATTTACGAGTTTTAATTGAATTTTCGGTGGTGAGAATAATAGACGATGGAAGGAAATTCGAGTATTGGGCGGATGAATTGCAGAGCAAAAGGAGCAGCACCTGGATTTAAGGTTGCAATAGTTGGAGCAGCTGGTGGAATTGGTCAACCTCTTTCGATGTTGATGAAGATGAATCCACTTGTTTCTGTTCTTCACTTATACGACGTCGTTAATACCCTTGGTGTCACCGCCGATATCAGCCACATGGACACTGGCGCCGTTGTATGATTTCTATTTTTGTTTTCTATTTTTCAATTGCCTACTTTATTAATTACTATTAGCCTTGTATTTATTTTAATTGAATTGGTTTTGATGGAGAAAAATATCTCCTACTTAATTGATTGAATCTAGGATTTTAATGGTTTCTGTTGGTTTGAGTAATTAGTACTACTTTTTATGCAATACATAGTTTAAAGCTGTTAATGTCTATAGACTATAGTAACATTGATCTTGGAATCCAGCATTATTAACCTTAGATTTGATTTCTTTGATTTTGAAATTTATTCAACTCTATACAGTATTTTGGAAAAGCAAGTCAATTTGACTTATTTAGATACAAAATTGCCTTAGAGATGCGACAAGCTTATCTTGGATCACAATTGAAATAATGAATAGTTGAAATTAATTTGGTGTGATGGGAGTTGGCTGGCTCGGAGTATAAAAGAATCTTGTTGCTCCATCAGTTAAGTTTTGTCATCTATGATGGTAACTATATCAAATATGTTGGTAGCTGAATTAAGTGTTTACTAGTACAAGAGAAGGATGGCACAGCTATGACGGCAGGTTTTGGCGAAGTTGGGATATTTGGATGTTTGAAAATGTAATTGATTTTGAAGTCATATTGTTGATCGAATAGATATGTAAGCTTGGTGCAAGTTCCTATGGTTTGGCTTGAGAAGGTAAATAGTGGCTTCATGTAAGCAAGGTGTTGTATAATGTAATGGAGGTGGAGTTAGGACACTCGAGTGTATGAGTTATAATTAATTTTGAATTCATATTATTGATCAAATGGATTTAACCGCTAGGTGAGAGTTCCTAGTGCTTAGACTTAGAATTAAAATATTAGCTTGATAAACCTTAAAACCTCGTGTAAGCACGATGATGTATAGTGAAATGGAGTTGGAGACTTGGTGTTGAAGAATGAGATTTTCTTTCTTATATGGATGATTATAAGATATTAAGATGAAGGGTAAAAAACATGGAATGATGCAAGAATTTTACCAAAGTTCTGAATTCCTTAGAAGATGAGAGATTTTTTTTCTTTTTTCTAATTTATACATTTCTCCCCATTCTTGCCTTTCTTCCCTCAATTCTTGTGGTTCTTCCTTGGATCAATCATACCCAAATTGACAATGTCTGTTTGTGTTTCTTTGAAGCTGATTCTTATGTTTCATTGGATAGGTGCGTGGTTTTGTGGGGAAAGATAAGTTGGATGAGGCCTTGACAGGCATGGACCTTATCATCATTCCTGCTGGGGTTCCAAGAAAACCAGGGATGACAAGGGATGATCTATTCAAAATAAATGCCGGAATTGTTAAGACAATTAGTGAAGGAATTGCAAGGTGCTGTCCGAGAGCAATTGTCAACTTAATCAGTAATCCTGTAAATTCTACAGTTCCTATTGCTGCAGAGGTTTTCAAGAAGGCTGGTACATACGATCCAAAGCGTTTGCTTGGTGTTACAATGCTTGATGTTGTCAGGGCCAATACATTTGTGGTACGCTTCATTATCTTTCAATGATTTGTATGCAAGTTCTAGAAACTGCTACTTTTAGTTTATGATTTCTAACTCATGATCAAAGTTATCATCATGATGTTCTTATGCTTTCTGGCTATTGCTTTGATGTTTCATGTAACTACCGTTGGCATGGTATCCGATCTTCATTTTACTCCATCTGACTCATGCTTAAATGGGCAATTTCTCAAATCTGTGACTCCCACGTCTGAACTTATAGGATAGAATTGCTTCTTTAGCCTTATATCAGCTATATACCATTTACCAACACCTTGAATAGTTTGTGAATGTAAGCCTGACACGTTAAACATAGCTTAGAAATATGGCCTGTAAAGTTATAACAGATTTATCTGATTTTTCGTAGTACCCGTAGAATTGTCCACAGAAGAGTGTATTCTATATAATTCCTTTGTTTCTTAATACTTGCAACAATTTGACTTTTGCACTTTTCACATACTAAGTTTGACTTCGAAGGTTATCATGTAAAGTGTTTTTGGATTAGTCTCAATATATAGTCAAAATATCAGCATATTATAATTTTTACTAATATATAGTTGGAGACATTGATGGTCAAAGTTAAGCATTGGCAATCGTGAAAGTCAAACTGTTGCAAGTATAAAGAAACGGTCGAAGTATATTGCAGTATGCTTATTGTTGACATCGTGTTGTTATATCATATCGACATATCTTAGCATTACTAGTGCCTCGCATGAGATTATTTCCTATGGCGGACCAAGTGGAACTTTAAGGCACCCAATTTTGCATTGTCGATTGTAATGAGGCTATGTTTGAAGGTCTGATTACAAAGGGATCGATTTTTGTAACTTCACAAAAGGAAAGCAAATAAGGCTATAGTAGATCTTTTACTTTTAATGGGAAATTCAGGATTCTTCTTCATTCAGTGATGGCCTCTTCCATCTATACCCTTTCTTCTCCGTGGAACCCTAGATTTGGCCTTGGCATGAGCCACCTTCCTTTTCCACTCGAGAGAAGCGACATGATACAATTCGATATGAAATTTCTATGTTGTCAGTTGTCACCAATTAGGGAGTCTGAGGATGAACATTCACGCCCCCTTTCCTTTAGAGGTGAAACTATAATTTAGTTGATTAAGATAAACCAACTCCATATACTTTTACTACTGATTGATGTGCGCACCTACGAATAATACCTGCAGCTGTAATGACATCATTGATTTGGATACGATATGAATAAACCAACTCCATATTCTTTCCCAAGTCCTATGCAGCATCAAGTACTTGTCCTCCTGGGGCATATGCCACTTTTATGGACTCAGAGAGCAAGATCTTTGAATTCGTTCAAGAAAAGCTGTGACACAAACATGGCATTATTGATCCGCTTGCTTGCTACTTCGGTTAAAATACGCCTCAATTTCTCGCACACTGTGTGCTGTAGATGCTTCATAGGTCCTATGCCATGGTCATGACAAAGCATGCCTGCAATTGAGCCGCAACAAGCAGCCATAGAAGGTTGTTGGACTTCATGCCTTGGGGGTTGGTGTGAGTTGAAAGCTGGATCCATTTAGCGACATCTTGTGCAAGTCTCATGCTGACAGCTGCAAATGCCTTGTGTAGAAACTATGAATTGCTGCTAATTTGACCTTGTAGAAGCAAGACCTGTGGAAATACTTCCCTTTCAAGACTCAGTAATCAAAGGGTTCTCTTCCTTTGTAGTGCAATGTAATCCTCTTGTGATTTAGACTAGAAGGATATTGTCTTTTTAAGTTCCAGGAAGTGAAATGCACCTTTGTTTTGGCGTTGCACATCTTAACCTTTCTATTCTCTAGCTTTTTATCTTCTTGAGAGTTTAGACCATTTGACGCATGCTTATCTGGTTCAGCTGCTTGTTGTGATTCTCACACTGGATTGCTGACAGAAGGGAGGCTTGCACAGCTGTTTGAGCTATATTTCTTTACTGGTCTTAAGACTTGAGAGGAATATCTTTTCCACTTTTAAGCTTCCTATGACTAATCCTGTACTGGATTGTTTGACACACAACCTTCTTTAATCTTCCTATGTAAGCTAGAAGCCTGATATATTTTCTCTGCTTACCCCTGTCCTCGAAGCTCAAGTTCTCCTGGGGATTTGGCACAAATGTGGTTTCACACTTCATTTGAAGGAGGCTTTTGATTTATCAATCCCCTGTTCTCAATCAAGCTCAGAGGTATTGACGCAGGTTTCACACTCCCTTTACTTCCATCTCCAAGTATCAAAGAAACAACAAACTATCATACTCGACGCAGAAGTTTGTTTTTTTGTTGCACCTAATTGCTAATTGTAGCTCCATGGATGACAACCTGTATGCGCAGAACAGAAAAAAACAGGAGAAATGGGTTGCCTTATCCTATTCCCTACTAGGCATGGAAGTGTCAGCTGATGATTTAAGGAAGTGAGAGACAGATGTCGGGCATCTGCTGACTTGTGACACAAAGTTTACAAATGGTGACTTTTTTAGCGCTAGCCTCTATGAATTAAATGGATGACATCTATGAAACCTGTTAATTGTTATACTTCCATAAAGACAACAATTTTTGTTTTGGCTGATCAGAGGTAGGCATGTTTGCTTTTATGATAAAGTTACAACAGTTTCATTGTGACCAGAATCTAATGTTTTTATATGAGGTTGATCAATCCATTTCTTTGCGATGAGGTAACGTAGTTATATATGCTTGAGATGTGGTCCCTTAATAATGCACCATGTCCCCCCCCTCCCCTCAAAGTAAAGAACGTATGGAATATGGACTGTTATTGAGCTGCTAATTGTGGCTCTATATGACTCAAGTCTATTATGTGTTCAATTCTAGTTTCTGGCTTTTTAATATTACAAAATTTTTGTTTGTATTTCTCCAGGCTGAAGTTTTGGGACTTGATCCTAGAGAGGTTGATGTTCCGGTGGTAGGAGGCCATGCTGGTGTTACAATTCTTCCCCTCTTGTCCCAGGTTCGTGAACGCGAATGCTATCTGTTATGAACTAAAATCTTGTATTTTAGTGATGGTGCCATGTCACAGTTTCTTCTGTGACGCAGGTTAAGCCTCCATGCAGCTTTACTCCTGAAGAAATCAATATCCTGACAGATCGCATCCAAAATGGTGGAACAGAAGTTGTTGAGGTTGCTGCTGTTTTTTCTTTGTCTGATTTATTTTTTGTTTGTCTGATGAGAATTTTCTTTTTCCCTGAAATCTGATATACTGGATTGCTTGACGAGCATTTTCTTTAATCATGTAAATGGTTCATCTATCATCTATCACCTGGATTTTAAGAGCAATTCATGACTCATGAGCTAGAGGATTAACTTTCTTTTAATTGGCAGATTCATAATTCAGGTGTAACAATACATCTTATTTAGCCTATATATAAACTGAGAATTCCGTTTCATCTTAACGAAGTAATTAATTGATCATTAATTGGTGCTGAATATTCTTCTGTCATTTGTAGGCAAAAGCTGGGGCTGGATCTGCCACTCTTTCAATGGTAGGTTGCTGTAAACCTCACTTTAATTTGTCTCTCTTTCTGTCAGTTGGGAATATGGGATGGGATTTAAGATAAAGCCTTAAAATAAACCTCGCATTGTTTAGCTTTGATCGCCTGTCTCTGTTTTCCTGACTTAGATGACCAATGATATTTGGATTTGGCTATTATTTGCACCCTGCCCCTTTAGTAAAAGAAACCGATATTGATTATAGGATTCTTTGAACTGCAGGCATATGCTGCTGTCAAATTTGCTGATGCTTGCCTTCGAGGTTTGAGGGGAGATGCTGGTGTTATTGAATGTGCTTTTGTGGATTCTCAGGCACGCTCGATCCCATCTTGCACTTTCATATACGAGTACTTTTAAATTCTACTAAATTCACATAATACATTTGCTTCTCACTTGTAGGTGACTGAACTGCCGTTCTTTGCAACAAAAGTAAGGCTTGGTCGCTCTGGAGCTGAGGAGGTTTTCCCACTTGGTCCATTAAATGAGTATGAAAGGTACATTAACATTCAAAATAAGTAGTATTATGATTTGCAGCTGAAAATCAACTTATGTTCTTATTGGCGCTTTTTGGTTCGTTTTTATGATTTTCTTTTGGCTAAAATAAGTTTCATGTATGTATATATTAGGGCTGGCTTGGAGAAGGCGAAAAAGGAGCTGGCAGTAAGCATTGAGAAGGGTGTTTCGTTTACGAGGAATTGAAAATCATAAACGCCAGGCAAAGTTTTAGGTGCTGAGTCAAATGTATCTGAAAATAATTGGCATATCTGAAATGAGCTTTGTTAGAAAAACCAGGGGAAAAGGGTAGTTTTCTTGTCTCTTCAGTCTTCACATTTAAAATGAGACTCACATTTGCTGATCTTTAGGATTTACTCTCTTAGTACTATCTTTCCTCTGTGTGATACAAACATAATAATTGTGTTATTTGTATACATAATTCTAGCCTCTCTTACTTTAAGCCTTTGAAGCGTATAATGTATACTGTATAGTCATAGAAAAGAGGGCGAATAATTTAGTGACCCAAAAGATAGCGATATTTGTTATAAACACATTTCAGTAGCTATACCTGAACGAAGTCCTCCCATATTTCTCAGTCATGTCACTTTGCACTCTCAAGTCTCAAGGCTTGGAACATATGACTTCATACAAGGGCGCGTAGCTTAACCACTAATCTGATTTTTTTTATAGAAAAAAGTTACTTCTATGTACATAAAACATTATATCTTTTCCATACAAGAAAAGCTTAAAAGACATAAAGGCCCATTAAATTAATCATACAACCGGATTAACTTTCATGATCCCATTTGTCAGTTGTCACCAATCAATTACACCATCTAACCGGCTTTACAATCCCATTTGTTATCAAAGGCAAAAAGAAATTATGTCGATGACATCGTCCATACGATAATGATATGTTGGCCCGGTGAGTGGTGGGTGATGAGGAAACTTTGTAAGTCTTGTGTAAGTTTGTTTACAATGATACTAATATAACAACACTTTACTTTTTGTCCAGAAAAGGTGTTTTGGTACATTAAGGTTACTTTATATGTTAAAGGGATCACTTTATATAAGAGACTACATTTTACTTTGAAAGTGACTCCTTGTCTAATGATGACAATATCGCTTCGATTTCTAATAGTTCTTCTTATCCTATATAACGCAAACACCAAATTTACATGATTCTAAAATATCATTATACAAAGTCATTATTCAACCACCTAGCTAGGAGTTGTACTTGTGACCTAATGCCCACCCAAACAATATATTCTTTGACTTATTAAATCACCTAGCGTATCATTTGGTCCCAACAACTGATTTTCATTAAAAAAAAGTTTTAGAAAAACTTTGTATAATTAAAGCCACACTAATCTCTATTATATATGACAATAGGGGTGGGACACGAAAAAAAAATATAAAAATAAAAAAAATTAAAAAGGGATGGAGCTACCTAATTAATTAAAAAAAAAAAAAGATGAAGAAGACACAGTAAAAAGAAAATAGTGAAGATTTACAACACAGTCAGTTACCTCCCTCTCAACTAAATTTTTGAAAAAATTTAAAAATTCATGATTTAGTGGGATAAACTGATTAAAAATTTGAAAATGCCTAGTATATTATATGTAATTAGGAATTAATTTAATTTTCAACATGTTTTCGTATGCATCACGTGCATATAAGGCTAGTGATATTAATGATAGCTTATCAAGTAACGAGTTGTTGGGTTGGGTTTATGTTTGAAAGTTCAACTCCAACCCAATTCTTTTCATACATGGGTCTTGTCACGTTTCACTTTGGGGGAGAACCAAGGAGGAAGTACAAAAGTATGAGAGATAAACTGAAAAGGTGGAGAGAGAAACTGAAAAGTGTGAGAGAGAAACTAAAAAGTGGGTTAAAATATTAAAAAGTAGATGATATGAGTGGAAAAAGAGGAGAAAGTAGATGTGACATATTACCAAAAATAGAAAAAGTAACAATGTGTTGATTAAAAAGAAACAGACTAAAAAGAAAAGTGTGTAGATTAAAAAGAAATGAAAGGAGTACTACTTTAACCAAATTTGGGGTCATGTCAATTCTCACTTCCTCCATATGACATTAGATTAGTTCTAGCTGAAAATTAACCCTAAAATATCATATTGGGCTAAAACAACCCGATATAATAAAGTTAGGCCCTTGGATTTTATTTTAACCTAGTGGGCCGGAAATATTATGGACATGTACATGCTCCATGCTAGAGCCACAATTCTCATATAACAATAAAAAAGGTAAATAACCCAAAGGAGCCCAAAAGAATGAATGTATAAAAAAACACAAAAAAAGAAAAACAATAAAGAAAGGCAGATGCTTTAATGATGATGACAATAGACACGTGGATAGCAGTAAATGAATGATAAGAAAGAAGTACAGATCATCAAGAGTTTGGGGAGAATGGAGATCTGTAGGAATAGGACCACCTGAAAAGTAGCACTAGAGTCAGCCACGTCATCAAATATTGGAGGGTATTTCTGTTATTTTTGTGGAAATTAAGGTGCCATTTGTTACGCCCATCTTCGAAGCCCCAGAGTTGTGGGATTACCGAAAGAGAGAGTGTGATATGATTTTGACTTCAATGTACGGATGAAAGTGAGAATTTTATAATCTTATCCAAATTTACGATAAACTCCTGCTATCCATCTATATTCTCGTTTTAACCCGACTCGCCAACCTATATGAGTTCGATTAAAATGTGGGTTGGGATAATAGAATATTGCGTCTGTCTCATACTCCCTCCGTTTTATTTTAATTTTACTCACTTCGTTTGGGGAGAACCAGGGAGGAAGCATAAAAGTATGGGAGGTAAACCGAAAAGGTGGAGAGAGCGAAAAGTGAGAGAGAAACTAAAAAGTGGGTTAAATATTAAAAAGTGGATGACATTGGTGGAAAAAGAGGAGAAAGTAGATGTGACATGTTACCTAAAATAGAAAAAGCAACAGTGTGTAGATTAAAAAGAAACAGACTAAAAATGAAAAGTGTGTAGATTAAAAAGAAACGGATGGAGTAATATAGTGTTTGTATTTATTATTGGGTGCCCAAAAAAGTTGTTCTTATTTTAAATTTTTCTGCTTTAGTTTATATACATTGTTGTAATTCCATTGGTAATTTTTTTTATTTAAGTCAATTTTATTGGTTGAAACATACTCCCTCTGTATTTTTTTATCTTTCTCACTTAGAATCTTGACACTATTCACAACTAGAGAGAATCTTTCAAATTTTTCTCGATATATAAGAAAAAATATAGTCATGTGGGGTCTTGTTTGATTCGTCTAAATGAGTAGTTTATTAATATTTAATTATTGCAATTTTTACTAATATGTAATGAAAGAAATTTAAGGTAGAATAAGTGCATTGGCAAACGTGCAAAGTCAAAGTAGGAAAGATAAAAAAATACAGAGGGAGTATAGCATAATTTACCAAAAAGTTTTAATTAATGTTGTTTTGTGTTTTTGTTTCAAAAGAATGAAAAAAAAATTAATTTACTGTCCATTACAAGTAAAAACATTAAATACAAATCATGATATGTTCCACTTTCCTAAATTCTCATGAAAAATAAAGAAATAAGCATATATTATAGGACAGAGGGAGTGAAATTTTCAAGTGAGTTGATTTAAGATTTTTAATGCATTTTAATTAAGCAAGTCAATCTGTATTGATTCATTCAAACATATTGGTTGGGTTTTGAAATTGAACAATTCAATTCAAAAATTATTCTGTGTAATCCATTTAACTAAAGATGAATTTAGGATGGGTTGACTAACTAAACCTATTAATATTTTTGCAAATTTTAAAATTTTAAAGTCAATCACAATAACTCTACAATTGCGAAGAAGGTAACGAAGTCAAATATTCATAGAAACTTAATTAAAAAATTAGGTTTTTTAATTGACATTTTTTGCTTGAATGTTGTTCGGTTGTACCAAGGATATGAAAAGTTCAACTTTTAATATCACACATTATACTTAACAAATGTAGCAAATATATGATAATATTTCACTATATGAATGAAAAGATGGTCAAAATCTTATATGAAATATGATAAGCAAAGGAGACAATGTCTATGGTATAGTCCAATTGTCCAAATGTGCTAGACTTATTTTCTCAAAAAAATCTGTAGTTTAAGGTCATTGATGTGGTAATAATACCAGTCCTCCTTGTGCCTTGATGGTGTTGACTGGTGAGGGCAAAGGGTTCAAGGATAAGTAGGAGGAAGAAGAAACAAACAAACAAAATTAATGTAGTAATAACCACATCAACGGAACAATATACGGTACACTTATGGCTAGACTTGGACTTTTCTTTTTAGTAGCAAACTGCAACGAATCTTTTTTTGTAAATTAGTATTATTAAATTACATGCTTGGTAAAAAAGAAGTGTTATCGTAGTTATTAGTTATAAGATGGTGATAGATTCTTCGAAAAGAGGGTTTGACATTGAGTTTAACGTTAGGTTAAACGCACTTTAACCAATTAGTTCAGTGTAGCAAAAATTCTTATTGCATCTATTAGCTATGCATTTCAATCTATTAGATAACCAAAAATCATAATTATTACAGCAAAAATCAGAACGATTCAGCAGAAAACCATAATTATATATCAGCCCAAAATCATAAGAGCTAGTCTGTCTGCACTGTAGACCTGATCCATACTAATGACAGACTGTAGACCTGATCCATACTAATATTAGTATGGACCAAAGTCACTCATTTGACATGGTGACCATTTTTTTTATATAGTCACCTTTTACAATTCAAAGTTACCCTAATTTAACATTATCTAATTAGTGACAATTTTTTTTTCTCATACATTCACCTTTCTTACATTAGTTTGTTATAATCAAAGTTACACTTTACTTCTATAACACAATAACCTTATTTATCACAGTCACCAATTACAAACTATAGCTATGCCTCTTGTCTTGTATATCTATTGTTTTTCAACATAATGACCCTATTTTTCATAAATCACATATACAGCATTAGGTCCACACTAGATTTAGTGTAGACCAGGTCCATATAATTTTTTTTAAAAAAATTATAATATCAACCAAAATTTTCATAACTATTAACCCAAAACAAAAACTTTAAAGCTAAAAAAAAATTAATGATTCAAAAACAATAATTGTTAACCTAAAACCATAAAGCTGACACTATTTTTTATCATTCCTTTCAAGATTGTTTCCTTAATAACTCAAGAAACAACATCATTCCAGTTTTAATGGAGAGAGTTCTCACCCTTGGTGCAAACAAATGGTGGTATTCCATCCCTCTTACTCAAGAAACACTCCGCTGCTCCTTTCTTTAGCAAAATGTTCATTTATTTCTTTGTACTTTGTTGTTTCTTCTGCAAATTCTCAAGAGTTTGATTGTTTCTCATATTACTAAACACAATCTTAAGTTATTAACTTCAATTGATTTGCCGCTATCAGAAGGCATTTTGGAAATCCAATTTGACCACAAAAGTTCTAGATCTAGAGCTCTGATATTAAATTCGACCATCTAAAATCAATTTTGTGCAATGGTGTATGGTGGTTTTTATCTATATTTCTTTCTCCTTTTCATATTATTTCTGTAGGAATTTAGATGTTTAATGCGAAGACGAGTATCATATACTCAAACATCTAACACCAAGATCTTTGCATAAATCAACATGAATCTACTAAAAGTATAGAATATACCTCTTGATGCGTGAATTCCTCTTACACCCCAAGCCTTATAGTGGAGATCCTTTAGAACGTCAAACGTCGTTCTCTAGTATTGGTCCACGAACAACCCTTGGATCACCACATATGCTAGTACGGAAGAGAGAAGAACTCCCTTGCTTTTGAGGTGTGTAGTAACCGAATGAGGGGAAAGAAGAGCAAGAAGAAAATCAGTTTTTCTCCTCACAAAATGATGTAATAATCACTCTCCTTTGTAACCCCCATATCTTTATATAAGGTGGTTACAAAGAGATGTTTCATGAGGCTTTATTTGCCTCATAATGTCATACATTATGAGTCTAATAAACTCATGAGTTACAACTCATCCCACCTATCCAAAAACCGCCCAACCCACTTCACAAATGGATTTGGGTAATATCCAATTATACTATCCCAATATATACTAGTAGTTGACCCAATTATACTATCCCAACAAACCACAATTAGCTTCTAGCAAAACGTCGCGGTCACCTAATATTATTGAATATATTATCTCCATAATTTGTCCATATACATTTAGTTTGTTGCACTTGAATCGAGGACAAAATTCTTCAATCTCCCACTTGTCTAAGAGCAAGTGTGTAACCTTCAAACTCCTTAAGTCGCTTAGTGTCTAACTTGATGACATGGTAACATCGTATGTAAACCATACCAATATTCAAGTTGTTTCTTGAAATCCGAGTTCGAACTGTCGAAACAAATGATTAACTCCTTAATCCATTTGAGCACGACCATGCATTTTCAGTTCTCGCTCTTCAAGAGGCCAAGACACCAATCCTAACTCTTAGGAGGACTTTATCCAGTCTTGTATTACCAAAACTCCCACTCAATTCGTAGTAGTTCTGATCACTACCTTTATAGCCTCCTTTTACGGCATAACGTTTTGCAGTGTCAAAAACATACTAATCCTTAAGTAAGAATAGTGTCATACTCATGTCTAAGGAATCCACTAAATATATTAATGAGATTCTCATAAACCTTTTAGAGAACTCCCACTAGGTCTTCCCAACGTGTATCAACTATACACGCTTATGCAAATGACCAGACATCTCTATGTCCCCATAGGCCATAGCCCATGAAACTGCGCTATCAATCAACTTGCAATCTAGTCCATGAAACAGAATCATTTACGTTCAATTTTAATGATTCGAACTAGGGACCAAGGTATATTTTAACTCCTGTTCACTGGATAGGGTTTCATTTGTCAAATCACATATTTGACAATCCTATCAAACGTTATAAAATACTTTGAACGTTTTATTTAATACTAAACCAAGATTAAATAAGACCATAACCTTTTATTGATAAACATAACCAAACATATCATAAGAGTAACTATAACTGTGAACTAATTAAAAGTATATAGTACACAATCAAAACCACTCTCCTACATGCTTAAGCCCTATAGCCGTAGTATGACTCTCATGCTTAGGCTGAGGCAATGGTTTAGTCAAAGGATCAGCGACATTGCTATCCGTATGAACTTTGCTAACTATTACATCTTTTCTCTCAACGGTTTCTCGAATGATATGAAACTTCCTAAGTACATGTTTACACCTTTGATGTGATCTTGGTTCCTTAGACTGAGCTATGGCACCATTGTTATCACAATGTAAAACAATACCATCTCCAACACTAGGCACTACTCCTAGCTCCATAATGAACTTCTTCATCCAAACGGCTTCCTTTGCTGCATCTGCCGCAGCAATGTACTCAGCTTCTGTTGTAGAATCAGCGACAGTGCTGTGCTTTGAACTTTTCCAGCTCACCGCCCCTCCATTTAGACAAAAGATGAAACCAGATTGGGATCGAAAATCATCTTTTGTCAGTTTGGAAGCTCGCATCTGTGTAACCCTCAACAATTAACTTACTTTCACCTCCATACACTCAGAAATTATCCTTAGTCCTTCTTAAGTACTTTAGGATATTCTTAGCTGCACTCCAGTGTGCGTCACCTGAATTTGATTGGAATCTGCTACACATGCTCAAGGCATATGAAACATCTGGGCGATTACAAATCATGGAGTACATAATGGTACCTATAGCTGACGCATAAGGAACATTACTCATTCGCTTAATCTCATCAGGTCCAGAAGGACACTGAGTCTTGCTAAGCGAAACACCATGTTGCATGGGTAGAAAACCTCTCTTAGAATTATCCATATTGAACTTAGTAACGATCTTATCTATATAAGTTCGTTGACTAAGTCCAATCATCCTCTTAGACCTATCCCTATAGATCTTGATCCCCAAAATGTACTCAGCGTTTCCAAGGTCTTCATAGAGAAACAACTCTTCAACCATTCCTTGACTGACTCAAGCATGGGAATGTCGTTTCCTATGAGAATTATATTATCTACATACAAGACCAAGATGACTATGTTACTCCCACTTTCCTTCTTGTAAACACAAGACTCTTCTCCGTTTTTTATAAAACCAAACTATTTGATTGCCTCATCAAAACGAAGATTCTAACTCCTGGATGCTTGCTTCAAACCATAAATGGACTTTTGAAGCTTACATACCCTCCTAGGATATTCTGGATCCACAAAACCTTCCGGTTGTGTCATATACACATCCTCTTTCAAGAACCCATTCAAGAAAGCGGTTTTGACATCCATTTGCCAAATCTCATAATCATAAAAGGCATTAATTGCAAGGAGTATCCGAATGGATTTAAGCATTGCTACTGGTGAAAAGGTTTCGTCATAGCCTATACCATGAACTTGCCTGAACCCTTTTGCAACCAACCTTGCTTTGTAAACCTGAATGTTACCATGCTTGTCTGTTTTCACTTTGAAAATCCATTTGCAACCAATAGGTGTAACCCCATCGAGTAAATCCATCAAGTCCCATACTTGATTTTCAGACATAGATTCCATTTCGGACCTCATGGCTTCAAGCCATTTTTCGGAGTCTTCACTCATCAAAGCTTGCTTGTAAGTAGTAGGTTCCTCAAATTCTAAAATCATTATCTCAGAACTTTTGGTTAACAAGAAATCAACAAACTTTTTGTTTGGTATTCTTGATCTACTAGTCCTACGAGGGGCTGCAACAGGAGAAATTTTCTTCTCAACAATTTGAGAATTTTCGCACGAATAAGATTTGAGTAGGACAGTAGGAGGTTCGTGTACAAAATGAACGTCCTCCAACACTTGATCAGTTATGGGTAGGGGTGAAAGTTATTCGGATAAAATCCAAAATCCAATCCAATCCAATCCAATCCGAATTAGTAATTTGGATCGGATTCGAACTGTGTTTGGATTGGATTCGGATTGAGATTTTTTGAAAAATTGGATTTTCGGATCGGATTGGATTGAGGGTAATTGGATCCAAAAATCCAATATAACCGAATAGTAATATGCCTTGCATTATATATCTAGATTGGGCTTAAGTGCTTAATTGATTTTTTTTTAAGTTTAGTCCATAGCCTAGTAGGCGTAGCACTTCAACCCTTCCCCTAAAACCCTAACATCACTTAATTCCTCATTTCCTAAATCTACTAGGCTGCTGTTGTGCTTAATTTATTTCACTAGAGTTTTTAAAAAAATTGGATTTTCGGATCGGATCCAATTTAGAGTATGAAAATTCAGATTGGATTGGATTGGATTCAAACTCTAATTGGTTTGGATTCGGATTGGAAAATTAAAATCCAATTTTTGTTCGGATCGGATTGGATTAGGCCCTAATCCAAATCATACACCGAACTTTCACCCCTAGTTATGGGAGAAGATTCCTCCAAAGGAGGAACTACTTTAAGCTCCACAGCTGGCACTTGTGCTTCTGACTCTAACATAGGGTGAACTATGTCCATTTGTTGCTTTTCTCGAACCTCTTCGAGAAATATATTACTCCCACTTGCCTTTTTGGAAATAAAATCTTTTTCCAAAAAGACACCACGACGAGCAACAAACATTTTGCCCTTAGTTCGATGGTAGAAGTAATAGCCCTTGGTCTCTTTGGGATAACCCACAAAGAAACACTTATCTGATTTAGGGGCGAGTTTATCTGAAAGTAAACGTTTTACATAAACCTCACAACCCCAAATACGTAGAAAAGACAAACTTGGAACTTTTCCACTCCACATCTCATATGGTGTCTTTTCTACTGCCTTTGATGGAGTTCTATTAAGTGTGAAAGTAGCAGTTTCAAGAGCATATCCCCAGAAGGAGATGGGAAGATCAGCAAAACTCATCATAGACCGAACATAGCAAGTAGAGTTCGGCGCCTCCTTTCGGATACACCATTCAACCGAGGTGTTCCAGGCGGAGTGAGTTGTGAAAGAATTCCACAACTCTTCAAGTGATCACTAAACTCTTGGCTCAAATATTCACCACCACGATCGGATCGTAGTGCTTTAATTGTTTGCCAAGCTGGTTTTGGACTTCATTCTGGAATTCTTTGAACTTTTCAAATGATTCCGACTTATGCTTCATTATATAGACATATCCATATCTACTTAAATCGTCAGTAAAAGTAATGAAGTACCCAAACCCTCTCCTACCTTTTGTGCTCATTGGTCCACATACATCACTATGTATTAGGCCCAATAGATCACTGGCCCTTTCACCCTTTCCAGTAAAAGGCGACTTTGTCATTTTACCCATTAAACATGATTCACGCACATCAAATGGGTCAAGGTCAAAGGATGATAGAAGTCCATCTTTATGTAACTTCTGAATGCGTTTCGCGTTTATATGTCCTAAACGACAATGCCATAAGTAAGTAGGATTAATATCGCTTGATCTATGTTTTTTGCTGTCTATGTTAAGGACATCTTTGTCTAAATCTAGGAAATATAGACCATTAGACGTTTTAGCAGTGGCATAAAACATTGAATTCAAATAAACAGAGAAACAACCTTTCTCAATTGTAAATGAAAACCCTTCATTATCCAAAACAGGAATAGAAATAATGTTTTTGGTAATAGCAGAAACATAATAACAGTTATTAAGCTCTAATACTAAATCGGAAGGCAAAGGTAGACTATAAGTCCCAACTACAACGGCCGCAACTCTTGCACCATTTCCAACGCGCAATTCCACCTCCCCTTTAGCCAAAGTTCTACTTAGACCTGGGCATGGGCCGGGCCGGTTCATGGGCTCGGCCCGCGGGCTTGAGAAAATGGCGGGCCGGGCCTAAATTTTCTAGATTTTGTCCCCTGGCCCGTGTTTTATGTTGTTTTTTAGGATTCTTGGCAATTTTAGGCTAAATAACAAAGAAAAGGAGCGTTCGGCCCACGGGCCATATAGGCGGACTCGTGCCGGTGCGGGCCTAAAATAAAATTTCTTGACCGTGGCAGGCCCACGGCCCACGGAGCGGACAACAGGCCGGGCCGGGCCTTGAGCGGGCTCGTGTTGGGTCGGGCCCAAACCATGCCGGCCCGACCCGCGTGCTGGCCCGACCCATGCCCACCTCTAGTTCAACTCCTTAGTCCCTGCACATTCAAAATAATGTGAGAAACACAACCAGTATCAAATACCCAAGAAGTAGATGTTGCTAAATTAATGTCAATGACATAGATACCTGAAGAAGAAGCCCAGACTTCTTATCCTTCAGATACTTTGGGCAGTTACGCTTCCAATGGCCCATTTGTTCACAATAGAAGCACTTGGCATTTGCGCCCACCTTTGGCTTTGCCTTTGCCTGTGGCTTATCAGCAGTCTTAGTGGCAACTTGCTTGCCCTTGTCTTGCTTTTTCTTTCCAGCCCATTCCTTCTTAAACCCTTTCCCTTTTGAACCATAAGAACTTCCTTCTTAGGAGAAACATAGATGTTTTACTCGGCAATCATGAGCATCCCATGTAACTCAGCAAGGGTTTTCGACACCCCATTCATATTGAAGTTCAACCTAAACTGGTTGAAGCCTTCATGAAGTGAGTGTAGTATGATGTCAGTAGCCAACTCTTGGCTATAAGGAAAGCCCAATCTCTCCATTGCCTCGAAATGACCAATCATTTCGAAGATATGAGTGGCGACCGGCTTGCCTTCGACTAACGCACACTCAAGAATAGCCTTGTGATTTTCATACCTATCTATCCTAGCTTGTTGCTAAAACATGGTTTTCAGTTGTCATATAATACTGTAGGCATCCAAGCTTGCAAACCTCTTTTGAAGGCTTGGTTCCATAGCCGCGAGCATAAGGCAAGTAACAATTACTGACCTTGCTGCAACGGCCTTATGGGTCGCCTTTTCGGCTTCAGTTGAGGTGGTTGTTAAAACCGGGATCGGGGTTTCAAGAACACCCTCTCGACCTTTGGATCTAAGAACAATTATTAGATTCCTTTCCAAATCAAGGAAGTTGTTCCCGTGCAACTTATCCTTCTCAAGGATTGAACGTAAGTTAAAAGGTGAATTATTATTGTTACCATACATGATATCTACATAGAAGATGCAAAAGTAATAAGTATGTTTATCATAATAGCTTTTAACAAATTTTAAACACTTTAAAATAAAAGCTATGCACTTGGCCAATTTTCAATGTGTCCCCTTTTTGAATCAAGTGATTCTAAGATCCTATCAAACATGATTTATAAGTGGACTTTGACCTCAACTTAAAACCAAATTTAAAAGGTAAGTAAACTCCTTTACTAATTACAACAATTGTAATTCTTAGTTGATGGGTGATTGCTAAGGTGATCAAAGCTCCCAGGTAAGGAAGTTACCCACAACGTTGGGGAGAGCCTTCCTAATCCTAGACAGAACTTGTCACCCAACCACAAAAACCCAATTCTTTGCTACAAAATCCAAAACCGTTTTGATGATTTTGTTGGGCCAAACCAAACTAAACATGCAAATTTCGGAAATTTACTCTACTTAGCCCAAGATTGGAAGTAACACTCTGCTTTGGCAGAACCTATTACTAACGATCAAGGTTGTAGTAGATGTTTATTCGGAATAGCAATTACCCAATATTAGCATTAGGGACCTAAGTAAATTATTATGTGATTTAATTACTAGGGAACTCATTGCAAAAATAAATCATATGCATAATATAACTTAGAAAACATTCAAAAGCAATATTTAAATGCATTAAATAAATTGTGATCCCAGTATGACCCCTAACGCTAAATACTACTCTTTAAGGCCTCCATTCTTGAATCACCATGGATCTCCATCCTTGTGCTTCCTGGGATAAGATCGAATCACCATTCTTCTTATTACAACTAATAACTACTTAATATGCATTAAGGGATAAACGGATTAAACGTTTTAAGCCGTTGAAAACAACGAGCCGTTGAGGCAAGAGCACTGCTCGCGACCCGAGACCAGCGTCGCGGCCCGCGAGAAGCTTTATGCTTCCGCTTTTCCGATCTTAATTCAAGTTATTTTAATCGAAATACGTATGATTTTCTTTATACATTAAAACATGTTTACGCCTTAATAAATCATACTTGGCCTCAAAATCAAGAATTCATGCCATGAAATTATACATAATCAAATTAAGCATAAAAACTCAAAGCATGCAATTCATGAATCATATATATATATATATATATATATATATATATATATATATATATATATATATATATATATATATACATGTATCGAAAAATGTATAAACAACTTTTATACTCCCACTAGATTAAAATCCAATTTTAATCATGCAAACAATATCCTCATGCTAATACCCTCCCCTAAACGAATTAAAATGAAGGAAAACATGCACCAACATGATCATATTAATCTATGCAATAGGCTAACTGATACCACTATAGGAATTTAGATGGTTAATGCGGAAAACGAGTATCATATACTCAAACATCTAACACCAAGATCTTTGCATAAATCAACATGAATCTACTAAAAGTATAGAATATACCTCTTGATGCGTGAATTCCGCTTACACCCCAAGCCTTCTAGTGAAGATCCTTTAGAACGTCAAACGTCATTCTCTAGTATTGGTCCACGAACAACCCTTGGATCACCACGTATGCTAGTACGGAAAAGAGAAGAACTCCCTTGCTTTTGAGGTGTGTAGTAACCGAATGAGGGGAAAGAAGAGCAAGAAGAAAATCAGTTTTTCTCCTCACAAAATGATGTAATAATCACTCTCCTTTGTAACCCCCATATCTTTATATAAGGTGGTTACAAAGAGATGTTTCATGAGGCTTTATTTGCCTCATAATGTCATACATTATGAGTCTAATAAACTCATGAGTTACAACTTATCCCACCCATCCAAAAACCGCCCAACCCACTTCACAAATGGATTTGGGTAATATCCAAGGGTTGTCACATTGTGTGACCTCATAGGACCCAATATATATTAGTAGTTGGCCCAATTATACTAGCCCAACAAACCGCAATTAGCTAGCAAAACGTCGCGGTCACCTAATATTATTGAATATATTATCTCCATAATTTGTCCATATACATTTAGTTTGTTACACTTGATCGAGGACAAAATCCTTCAATTTCTCAAGTTATCAGTTAATATTTTTGGGACAAAAGTGAAGTCATGTTGAGGTTACTCTATGTAGAGTTGTAGACTACTATGTAGACTAAAGTTATCCATTAGTAATTATTATTATTATTAGCTAACATATTATCAGTATAAGTTACTGATAGAGAATAATATTATATTAGGATAATATTTTTCTCATTAGGATATATTTTGTATAATATTATCCTAATATAATATTATTCTCTATCAGTTACTACTATTCATTATGGTGTTTGGGAAAATAGTTATGATTTTTAGTTTAACAGTAAGTTATGATTTTTTATTACTAGTTGAGAATTTCAGGTTACTAGTTATGATTTTCAAGCTAATATTTATGATTTTGGATTAATAGTTATGGTATTTAATCGAATAAATAGTTATGAATTTTAGGTTACTAGTCATAGTTTTTGGTTAAATGGTCTTTTGGTTATTAGTTATGATAATTGAGTTATTAATATGGTTTTGGATAAGTAGTTATTATTATTATTTTGATAATTAAAGTTTTTGGTTAATAGTTTTTGATTAATAATATGGTATTTGGATAAATATTTATGATTTTTAGGTTAATTGTGATCATTTTTTGGATATAGTTATGGTTTTATGGTTATTAATTAAACTTTTCGTATTAAGACTTATTCTTTTGGATTAATATTTATAATTTTGGTTTAATAATTATCATTTTGGGGTTAATGGGTATGATATTTTGGTTAATATTATGGTTTCGGATAGATGTTACAGTTTTTGGGTTGATAGTAATGGTTTTGGATCAATTATTATGGATTTGGTTATTGTTTATTGTATTTTGGTTAATATTATGGTTTTGGCTTGATAGTTATGGTTTTTGGTTGATTATTATGGTTTGTTGGTTGATTATTTTGATTTATGGCAGGCCCGGCCCTGGGGCAGGGCAGGCGGGGCCCCTGCCCAGGGCCCACGATTTTAAAAAAAAATTCGCCCTTTTACTAAAAAAAAAAAAAAAAAAAAAAAGAAGGAAAGAACACTTAATGAGAAACTTACGCTGCACACTTCCATCTACTTTGATTCCAAAATTTTCAGTTTCCAAGTTCTACCATTACCACTCCCAAACAATTTCAAGTTTCCAAAAATGAAAATCTTAATCTTTGACTCAAAGGCAATTCCTAAATTATCTCTCTTTTCCCCATTTTTCTCTCTCTAAAATCTCTTCAAATTTCCCATATCAATTTAAAATATGTTCTTCCCCAATTTTAATCTTCAAATACAACGAGAAGTAGAAAAAAAGAATTTGGGAACAAATAGCTCGTTCTTGCCTCTCCAAATATCACAATTCAACAAGGAATGTTGCAATCTCTCTTTTTATCTCATAATTTTCAATCGAGATTTGATGATTTGTGAATTGGGATTTGCCGATTTGTAGTACACGAGGTTCGTAACTTGTAAATTTAATCTTCTTCCTTCTTTGATTTGTATCTTTTGTTAGTTGTGCTAATTTTAATTTGTAATTCTGAATTTTTATTTTCTAGTAATGTGAGATTTGAGAATTGAGATTTTAAGTGTAGAGTGATACAGAAAAATAAGGTTTTGTATTTATTATAGTTTTCGAAATTCTTACGGAATTAGTGGATTGTTGTGATGATGTTGACAAAAAAAAAAAAAATTCGTACAGCTTGTTTGCTTGAAGCAAATTGTCACTTGTTTAGTTTGGAATTCAATTATTCAAAATTGCAGGGAACTTGTTTGCTTGAAGCAAATTGTCACTTGTTAGTTTTAAGATTATGTACTATCATAATGATTTTCTCTTGTTTAATTTGATGGAAACTTTCCATTTGAGCTTTTATATTTGTGTATTTCCTTCAATCTCACGTGTGCGTTAGGGGCCCATTTTTTCAATTTCGCCCTGGGCCCAATAATGTTCAGGAACGGGCCTGATTTATGGGTTAACAATTATTGCCAGTCGATAGTTATAATTTTTGGCTTAACTAATTTGTCGGTTGGAGCGCATAATTATAAACGCAGTAAAAAATAAAAATATTAAAAGTGTGTAGTTAATTAATTGGTTGAAGTAGTTAATTAATTGGTTGAAGCAGTTAACTAATTGGTATGACATTAAGCTTAATGTTAAACCGTCTAATTATTAAAGACGAGCTGTTAGAAAACAAAATTGAGCTATATTCTATCTTTAACATGTACCTTTTTCCCCAAGAATTATTATTATTTTAACAAATTTTAAAAGAATACCTCAACCACTAAAATTTAAATTAAACAATGTATCATCGAAAATTAATTACTTTTACTCTTTAGACTAAGTCAAAATTCTCATATCATAGTTACTTCAATGTTGCAAAAGGCATCATACATGCATTAGCTTATACTTCATTCGTTTCTTTTTAATTTACTCACTTCACTTTGGGGGAGAATCAAGGAGGAAGTACAAAATTATGAGGGATAAACTGAAAAGGTGGAGAGAGAAATTGAAAAGTGAGAGAGAGAAACTAAAAAATGGGTTAAAATATTAAAACGTAGATGACATGGATGGAAAAAGAGGAGAAAGTAGATGTGACATGTTACCAAAAATAGAAAAAACAACAGTGTGTAGATTAAAAAGGAAAGTGTGTAGATTAAAAAGAAACGGAGGTAGTAAATCCTAATTTTTAATTGATATTTTTTAATTAAAATTGTATCATAAGGGGAAGTTTGGTATACGGGCAAAACAAAAAGATTGAGAAAGAGAAATAGGGAGGAAAGAAAATGAGACAATTTTCCAGTCTATTTGTTCATTTCCTGAAAGGGAAGTAAAGTCCCACACAATTACCTTGCAACTGTTTGGTTCAAGGAAGGGGAATGAAGTGGCATTTATGATTTACCCATAAAAGTCCGTTATATATATATATATATATATATATATATATATATATATATATATATATATATATATATATATATATACTAGCTTTTGGCCCGGGAATTTTTTGTTTTCTATGAATATTTACATTCCAACAACACTTAATTCGTGCATATATTTCATGTTTGTGTCAAAAGTTGATAAATTATAAGATAATGAATCGTATATTTCATGTTATTTCCCCTTAAATTATGTTATGTAAATTTATAAAAGTGATTGACTTACTAAAGACATTAACCGCTCTCCTTTGTCTAACTATGTATTTACTTCTTAAAAGAGATTATACGTTTAAAGAATATGATATACTTTTTCATTTTCTTTCTTTGGCCTAATATTAACTTTCACCCAACAAAATACATGGCCGTCTTTATGTAGCAAATTGAATTCTCCCACTTTGATCACCAGTTGTGCAATTTAGACTCATAAATTTCAATTAGAATAAATTGACCTCTCACGTTTTGTTCCATGTTTAATATTCACCCCATGTTTTTAAAAGGTTTAAAGATATTTAAAAAAAAAAAAATGATCATACAATTGTATCATTGCATTTAACTATACCTTTGCGCACAAAACTTACTCATTGCATGTAAAGGCGTGTACTTTGTGATATTGGTCTGATTCCGTTGCGCCATTCCAAGCATAATATACTTTATCTTTTCACACGCTTATATATAATGGTCTACACGACTACACCTGTTATTGTATGATTGTCTTTTTTTATTTTTTTCTCAAAACTGGTTACATAATTATGGAGTTCTAGTCATCGACGAATTTTATTTATGAAATTTGAAAAGGGGATATTAAGTTAGTTATAAAGCTTTATAATATATGATGCACGTAAATTAATTAAAATTAGGACTACTAATTCAGGTTGAGATAGACTCGCGCAATATATGCAGTTATTCTATGTATCTCTTATTTTGCCACACATTTTTATCAAGTTTTTAAAAATGTTTCAAGTAACTATATAAGCTATAAGATGTTTTATTTATTAATTTCTTATCCTCTAGTATTCTCCTTGTATTTTTAAACTCCTTTTATTTTATAATTCAAAGGCATTTATAACTAAAGTTTCAAAATTAAAAGCTTTTAAATGGGAAGGCAAGGATATAAAAAAAAACATTAAAATAGTTTTTTATATCAAACATTTCTTAACTGAATCGTTTCAATTGACTCCTAATTTTTCTTTTATGTTGATTGTCAAATAATGTTTTTATATATAGTCACCAATTCACCGGGTACAATACTTATATGAAGACACCTTATTTACTTAATTAAGTGACCCATATTGACGTAAAAGTGACCCATTTTGGGTAATGACTACCATCAGCAAATTTTTGAGATAAACTTAATGAACTAAATGTTCACATATATACTTAGCTTGTACTTATCTGTATATAATTAAAAATCAATGAATTGAACTCAGCAAATGGGTATATTTTAGGGGTGTTAAGGAAAACCCGCTCCGAATTACCCGTCCCAAAAAATCTGATGACCCGCAACAAAAAAACCGGATATCAATTTTTTATTTTTTAGCGGGTCGGGTAAAAATGCTTGAGCCGGGTCGGGTAATGGGCCGCATATATACAATAAACGGGTACCCGAGTACCCGAACTTCTTGTTCCCCGATTCTTTTTTGGTACTGCAGTCCCCCTGATTTTCAAACTCCTTTCTTATCCTCTAGTATTCTCCTTGTATTTTCAAACTCCTTTTATTTTACAATTCAAAGGCATTTATAACTAAAGTTCCAAAATTAAAAGCTTTTAAATGGGAAGGTAAGGATATAAGAAAACATTATAATAATTTTTTATATCAAACATTTCTTAACTGAATCGTTTCAATTGACTCCTAATTTTTCTTTTATGTTGATTGTCAAATAATGTTTTTATATAAAGTCACCAATGCATCTGGTACAATACTTATATGAAGACAACTTATTTACTTAATTAAGTGACCCATATTGACGTAAAAGTGACCTATTTTGGGTAATGACAACCATTAGCAATTTTTTTGAGATAAACTTGATAAACTAAATGTTCACATATATACTTAGCTTGTACTTATATGTATATAATTAAAAATCAATGAACTCAGCAAATGGGTATATTTTAGGGGTGTTTAGGAAAACACGCCCTACCTGTCCCGAAAAATCTGATGACCCGCAACAAAAAAACGGGATATCAAATATGTTTTTTTTTGTTTTTTTTATCGGGTCAGGTAAAAATGCTTGAGTTGATGATCCGTTCAAAATATTTGCAATTTCTTTTTCATTTACTATTGAGTTTGTTGAGTTGATGATTCGTTCAAAATATTTGCAATTCCTTTTTTAGGTGAAAATGTTTGGAATCATAAATTTTTTGTTTTGAGTGAATATGCATATAGGTAACGAGATTATGTTTCTTTTGTACAGGTTGAATTAAGTTAGAGTGATAATATGGAAGCTGGCAAACAGATAAAAACGGGTACCCTATGACCCGACCCGGATAAAGCGGATACCTGATTTGTTTTTCCAAGTCGGGTCATGGGACGCTCTTTTAACTACCAGCAATTGCGGGTACCCACATGTCCATGTACCCTAAAATCCAGGTACCCGATTATGAACACCCCTAGTATATTTATAGCGCAGAGAAACTTCTTATTTCGTGCAAAATAGTTGGCCTTAATATTTTCTTGGCTAATTGGAGGCTTAATTTTAGGATATAATCAATTCCTCGCTTAATACATGATTTGGTGATTGACTGATTATGCCTAATTAATGTGATTCTATATAAAAGTTCCTATTATAGAAGATAGATACACACGCTTAGAATCAATATCAAAATGACACATAAGCATAATACATTTAAAAGAATACACGTGTCAAATAATTGTTGAAGATGATTTAGGAGATGACAATTGTCGAAATTAATGAGAGAGCTACACGTAAGCTAATAGGACTTTGCTTTATATATATATATGTATATATATATATATATATATGTATATATATATATATGTATATATATGTATATATATATGTATATATATGTATATATATATGTATATATATGTATATATATATGTATATATATGTATATATATATGTATATATATGTATATATATATGTATATATATGTATATATATATATATATATATGCGTTTTCTTCACCTTATTCAACCTGAAATTATTTGAGCTAATTGAAACTTATTAGTTGTTGTTGGGTCAGACTATGGACCAAGACTCAAAAGGGTTTGGTCTATGTTGAGCCCACATTCTTCTAAGCTTGCCAAGGGGGAAGCACCTACAAATGGCTTTCCAAGGGCCCAACTCAAGAAGAAAAGGAACGACATAAACTCATGACCTAAGCCCGTGTTTGGCCCTCTCTTCCTTGCTATATATACTCCCATGCCATGCTCATGCAAGGCAAGTGTTAGAATATGTAATATATTGTATATATTAGCATATCTCTTTACTAGTCAAGTATATATCAGTCTCCTGATTTGTAGCCTAGAATAGTGGTTAGTTTGTATGGTATATAAACTATTTTGGTTAATGAAAATAATCAAGGGATTATTCTCTTTCATGGTATCAGCCTAACCTAGATTCTCCTTCTTCTCTCTTCCGCTTCTTCTTCTCTGTGCCTCGTCCCTCTTCTCGGCAGTCACCATGGTTGACACCAAGGGCTCTACTTTTCATCCCGCCCTCGCCGTCTCCAATATCAAGAACAATATCCCCATTACTCTTGACCTGGAGCATGTTCAATACGGGACGTGGGCTGAACTATTTAAAGTTCATGCGCGATCTCATCGTGTTCTACACCACATCATCCCTCCTGCCGATGAGTCGGTTAACAAGCCGACCACTGCTGATGAGAAAGACTTATGGGCCACGCTAGATGCAACAGTTCTGCAGTGGCTATATTCCACAATCTCCACCGACCTCTTGCACACCATTATAGAACCAGATATGACTGCCATGGCTGCGTGGAATAGGTTGCGTGACATATTTCAAGACAACAAGAATTCCCGGGCCGTTGTTCTTGAACAGGAATTTTCTCATCTTGATATGGCCGATTTCCCTAATGCATCGGGCTCGCCTAAAGACTCAAAGAGTTGTCGGATCAACTCAAACAAGTCGGCACTACGGTTTCCAATGACCGTTTTGTATTGCAACTCGTCTCGGGTCTCACACCATCCTACAAAACTGTAGGTACGTTCATCCGTCAAACAAGCCCTCTTCCTCCATTTTATCAGGCTAGATCGATGCTTACTCTAGAGGAAGCGGGACTTGCCAAACAAGCCACCGCCGGCGCCACCTCTGCTATGGTGGCTGCCTCATCATTTGACGCCGACGACTCATCTCATGATTCTTCATCTCATCATAATCATCAGGGTGGGAAAAGCATCAAAACCGTTATTCCGGCAAAAAGAATAGCGGTGGTCGGGGGTGGCGGCAAGGGTGGTAACCGCGGTGGTGGAGGCGGCCGGCGTGGTGGGGGGTCAGCAGCCCACCGGACAGCAGCACTCTTGGTCGCAGCAGCAGTGGACGAATAGTGGCAGTCCTTGGCCTTGGCGTGGCCTTGGACTCCACCCCTTGTCCATATCCAGCGAAGGCCGCCCATATTGGGCCGGGCCCAATTTTGTTCCCGCACCACGCCAGCAAGGGGGTCGGCGTGTTGGGGCCTAGACCACAAGCGTATGCTGCTACTTGGACCAGCTCCTACTCCTACGGACATCGAGGCCGCGATGTATACCCTTGGCCTTACTCCTCCGGATTCCAACCGGTACATGGACACTGGAGCGACGTCTCATATGACTTCCGGGCAAGGTAATCTTTCGTCTTATTTTAATTTGAGCAACAAACGTGGCATTCTAGTTGGTAATGGTCATTCTATTCCTATTTGCGGTTATGGTCATACAACCTTACATCCCCCGAACCCACCATTAGCGTTAAAAAATGTCCTTCATGCCCCTCAATTGATTAAAAACTTAGTGTCTGTTCGGAAATTTACCACTGACAACTCTGTTACTGTTGAATTTGATCCTTTTGGGTTTTCTGTGAAGGATTTTCAGACGGGGATGTGTCTCATGAGATGCAATAGTAAGGGTGAACTTTATCCAATCACAACCACCATCACTTCCACTTCTGCTCCACCATCTACTTTTGCGGCTTTAGCTTCCTCTGTGTGGCATGATCGTCTTGGGCATCCGGGCCCATCTATTCTTCGTTCTCTCCAACAAAATAAACTCATTGAGTGTAGTGGTTCTAGTCGTTCTATTTTTTGTAATTCCTGTCCGCTTGGAAAACATATCAAATTACCATTTCTAGCATCTTCTTCTACTACAATGTTGCCATTTGATATTATTCATAGTGATTTATGGACTTCTCCTATTTTGAGCTCTTCGGGTCACCGTTATTACATGTTATTGTTGGATGATTACTCTAATTATTTGTGGACATTTCCTCTCTCAAAAAAATCTGATGCATATTCCACATTCATTTCATTTCGAGCTTTCATTAAAACTCAATTTGAAAGAGACATCAAAAACATTCAATGTGATAATGGGAAAGAATTTGATAATGGACCTTTTCGGGACTTTTGTAAGCTTAATGGTATCGATTTTCGTCTATCTTGTCCTTATACCTCCTCACAAAATGGTAAAGCTGAACGAAAAATCCGCACTATTAACAACATCATTAGGACTATTATGGCTCATGCTTCGTTACCCCCTTCCTTTTGGCATCATGCCTTATCAATGGCAGCCTATCTTCTCAATATCCTTCCAAGCAAATTATTAGACTACCACTCACCACTCAAAATTTTATATCAACGGGATCCTCTTTACTCTCATATTCGGGTTTTTGGGTGTCTATGCTATCCCCTTTATCCTTCCACTACTATTCATAAGCTTCAACCTCGTTCTACTCCGTGCGTGTTTTTAGGATACCCTCCTAATCATCGAGGTTACAAGTGCTATGATATATCCTCTCGAAAAATCATAGTGAGCCGCCATGTGATTTTTGATGAAACACAATTCCCATTCGCCAAAATTCACACTCCTACTCCTTCTTCTTATTCTTTTCTAGATGATGGTCTCTCACCTTATGTGGCTCATCAGCTGGCCCACACCGGCCCATCTCAGCCTAGTTCTCCTCACCCAACACCTGTGCCCTCATCTACTGGGCCCATATCCTCCACGGAGCCCAATGCGCATTCCCGTGCAGCCGCATTCCCCCCCACTCCTCCTCATGGCTCCCCCCGTATTGGGCCTGCATCCCAGCAGCCCAGTTCCTCTCCTCATGCGCCTTCCCAGCAGCGCTTTCCCCTCACTGCCTCCCTGGATCAGGCCCCTAGCCCACAGGTTCTCCTCCTACAAGCCCAGCGCTACATCCAACATCACCTCCCTCCTCTCCTAATCTGCCAGCCCAAACACAACCACGCCTAGGCCCTATTACCCGCAGCCAACGAGGGGTTTTTAAACCCAAAACCATTTTTAATCTCCACACCACCACTACAAAATCCCCACTACCCCGTACCCCGATTGAGGCCTTGCGTGACCATAATTGGAAACTGGCTATGGATGCTGAGTATGATGCTCTTATTAAAAATGAGACGTGGGAATTAGTACCCCGTCCCTCGGGAGTTAATGTGATTCGGTCTATGTGGATTTTTGCTCATAAACATAATTCTGATGGTTCTTTTGAGCGACATAAAGCTCGTCTTGTAGGTGATGGTAAAACCCAGCAGGTTGGTGTCGATTGTGGGGAAACTTTTAGTCCGGTTGTTAAACCGGCAACCATTCGCACGGTTCTCAGTCTGGCTCTCTCTAAGGGCTGGTCTATTAATCAGTTGGATGTAAAGAATGCTTTTTTACATGGGACTCTTAGTGAGACAGTTTACATGCATCAGCCTTTGGGCTACAGGGACCCTGCACATCCGGACCATGTATGTTTGTTGAAGAAATCATTGTATGGCCTCAAACAAGCCCCTCGAGCTTGGTACCAGCGATTTGCAGATTATGTCTCCACTATTGGTTTATCTCACAGCATTTCAGATCATTCTTTATTTATTTATCGCCACGGCGATTCTATGGCTTATTTATTGCTTTATGTGGATGACATTATTTTGACAGCCTCATCTGATGTCTTGCTCAAGTCCATTATCTCTCGCCTTAGTTCTGAGTTTGCTATGAAGGACTTGGGTGCATTGAGTTATTTTCTGGGCATTGCTGTTATTCGCCATGCAGGTGGTCTTTTCCTCTCCCAGCGTCAATATGCTACTGAAATTATAGACCGTGCTGGGATGTCTACGTGCAAGTCATCTCCCACTCCTGTTGACACGAAGCCGAAGTTGGGTGCTACCTCTAGTGAGCCGTATGCAGATCCGTCTCACTATCGGAGTCTGGCTGGGGCCCTCTAGTATCTCACTTTCATACGACCTGATATTTCATATGCTGTGCAACAGGTGTGTCTCTACATGCATGACCCCCGAGAGGCTCATATGCTTGCTCTTAAACGCATTGTTCGCTATCTCCAGGGTACTTTGGATCATGGTTTGCATCTTTACCCGTCTTCCACATCCACTCTTATTTCCTATACTGATGCTGATTGGGGTGGATGTCCTGATACCCGGCGCTCCACCTCGGGGTATTGTGTTTTCCTTGGTGATAATTTACTTTCTTGGTCGGCTAAACGCCAACCTACTCTCTCCCGGTCTAGTGCAGAGGCCGAGTATCGAGGTGTTGCTAATGTGGTTTCTGAATCATGTTGGCTTCGTAACCTATTGGTGGAGCTCCATTGTCCTATTCTTAAGGCTACTTTGGTTTACTGTGATAATGTTAGTGCAATATATCTCTCTGGGAATCCTGTTCAACATCAGCGCACTAAACATATTGAAATGGATATTCACTTTGTCCGAGAAAAAGTGGCTCGTGGCCAGGTGCGCGTCTTACATGTTCCATCCCGCTATCGATTGCCGATATTTTCACTAAGGGCCTTCCCTTAGTATTATTTGAGGATTTCGAGAACAGTCTCAACGTACGTGAACCTCCCGCTTCAAGCGAGGGGTGTGTTAGAATATGTAATATATTGTATATATTAGCATATCTCTTTACTAGTCAAGTATATATCAGTCTCCTGATTTGTAGCCTAGAATAGTGGTTAGTTTGTATGGTATATAAACTATTTTGGTTAATGAAAATAATCAAGGGATTATTCTCTTTCAGCAAGTTCATTACATGTTTAAGCACTCACAAAGAACCACTCAACTGATATGGTCTTAAGACCATCAATTGACTTAAGCATTGGAGTGAGTTTCTTCGGAAAACCGTTAAAACTAGTAAATTACAGGTTATCATCCATCTAAGGAGATTCGTCACATTGCTTTGTATACAACCCGTCAACACTCTATCATCATCAACATTAACTAATCCACTCAACTAATTTAGACAGAATCATGTATTATTTGGATCTATTTTCATATAATAACTTATTGGAATTAATTTAAACTTATATGAATGATAGAACTTGTTAAAATTTGTTGAAACTTGTTGATACATATTAAGAAAAACTATCTTAACTCAAGATTCTTGAAATATATATTATTTTAAAGGAAAGAGGACGGTTGGACAAGAAGACTTAAGTGAATAAATGATTGAAGCAAAATAGCGATACTAAAATGCAAGAAGAGGTGAGCCAACTATTGAGAATGCAGAGAAGGAATTAACCCACTAATTTTTCTGATTCCCAGCTTTGAAAAGTTACAGAAATATACAACCAAAACCTTTATTTTTTCATCCAAAAAATCAATTTCAAGTTAAATGAACAATATAAAGGGTTGTATTATATTTGAATTTGTCTTCTTGTTATGAATGAACTATTTGTACTTTGAAGTTCTTAGAATGAAAGGTACTTAAGTAATTACTAATCAGGTCGTCGTTAATGAAAATTGGAAAACTGTTGGGTTAGTGGGTACAACGATTTTAGGTCGACCCATTTATTATTAGGTTGGGGTGGGTTGAGAATCTCAACTCGTTAAATTAAACAGGTTGGGTTGGGTTGAGGATTACCGTCCCTAATTAATATAATGTCTGTTTCCTATTTGGGGGTCAAACTTTTAAATCTTTGATCAAATATTTTTACTAATATATATAGAAAAAACATACTCATGTGAGATCTTGTTAGATTCGTCTCAATGTGTACTTTCATCATATCAATTTTTTTTATATTTTTTATTAATATGGAACTGAAAATATTGAAAGTCAATAGCACGTGTTGGTGCAAAAATGATCAAACACAATATTATGGAACGGAGGAAATTTTATATGAGTCATGTTTTACTCTTTTTTCCCTTCCTTGATTCATGTGTCACTTACAAGTGTTGTTTCATATGTGCCACTTATAATTAAAAAAAAGGGAAAGGTGAGATAAGGTGGGGTATGTTAGGTTAAAATAATACTTTACTGTATTTCTTACTACTCCCTTTTTATATATAAAGAACTACTCAATAGGATTCTTAACAATATTCACCAGTAAAGATAATCTTCTAAATATTTCAATTTATAAGAAAAAAACATGTCATTTTGGGTCTTGTTTGATTCATCTTTATGAGTATTAAGAATATCAAACTTTTATAATTTTTACAAATATGTAATTAAAGATGTTGATGCTATAAAATATGCTTTGGCGGACGAGCAAAGTGGATGTGAGTACTTTTCATAAAATGGAGGGAGTAATTGTAACATACAAAGTTGACACATTTTAAAAGGAAGCTATATGAAGAGGAGAAAAATAGAGATACATAAAAAGAGCTGCTCATGTGATAGTAGAGAAAAGCGGAATATATACCAAATTAAATAAGGCAATATTGCAATTAATGTGGAACTTTCAAATTGAAAAAATATTGCAATTAATATGAAACAAAGGGAAGTAATTATATATTTTAAATATTAGAAAAGTAAAAGAGTCACCATAAAAAAGAAGGGTCATCAACGAACATTGATACTTTGATAGAGAAAGGAGTATGCAATTTGTATGTATAAACCATATTAATCATTATAACTAATATTAAGTCTTTGTCTTTTGAAAAAAATTACACAATCGCATTAAATTTTTTCTAATAAATATATGCATAGAAAATTTGTCATAATACTTGAGAGGATATCATTAAATGTGACCTAAAGTATCTCACATCATAAGCTGGAAAATGTGACATTTCATTTGATTTTGCTTTTGATTCTTGAAACGAATTAGAGATCGTACAAATGTGTGGCTTGATTGAGCTGTAATTTTTTTTTTGCCATGTGATGTGATTGCACATTAAAATTTAGGTTTATCAAGGTACAATGCTCACAATCCAGATCTTTTTGTTTAAGAAGAAGGAATATCGCCATCAAAGAAAAAAAGGACGAAGAGGTAATACTTTTCATTTCAAAGGAAACCAGAACAGGTGTAGGAAGAAAAGGGAAGATTTAAGTACTGAATTTTACCTTATTGATGAAGCAATTTATAGGATATACTTCATCCGTTTCTCAATAAGTGCAATATAGAGAAAGTGGAGGAATATTAAGGAATGTAGATAGAAAGTTAGGAAGATAATAAAGTAGAGTAATTCAAGTGATGAAACAAAAAAAGTTGTGGTCCATATTTGTAATAATATTGAACTTTTTTTTTTTACCATTTTGAGTTTGGTTGCACTTATTGTGACTATTCCAAATAAGGAAAGTGTTGCACTTAGTGAGAAACGAAGGTAGTATATTTTTTTTATTCCATATTTTAAATATTCACGATACTTTGACTTTTTTTTTTTAAATTTTTTATATGCTATGTCTGATCAAATATTTGTGTCCAATACTCTTGTACTCCCTCTGTTTCATTTTAATCTACACACTTTCCTTTTCGGTATGTTTATTTTTAATCTACACACTGTTGCTTTTTCTATTTTAAGTAACATGTCACATCTACTTTCTCCTCCTTTTCCACCCATGTCATCCACTTTTTAATATTTTAACCCACTTTTTTTTTCTCTCTCACTTTTCAGTTTATCTCTCATACTTTTGTATTTATTCCTTGGTTCTCCCCCAAAGTGAAGTGAGTAAATTAAAATGAAACGGAGGGAGTATTTCACTAGCATCTTAGAGTATTATTTAGTGTAGCGACATAAACCAAGAGAAGGAGAGAATCGTGAAAGTGGTAAGGAGGAGAGAAAGCGTGAAACTGAATCTATTTTGTTTATTTATTCAAAAAAGAGTATAGTATGTTTATGTGAGAGTAAGGAATTACTAACAAGTGACGGTAAGATAAAAAAATTTGTCAAATACTGAAAAAAGAAAAAGTAGAAAAATTTATATGAAATGGAGTTGAAAGCAACGTAGGAAGCACTTTAAAAATGAATAGTTATGTAAAATTTATTTGTAGGATGTTGTTGGATTTTCTAAACGTATAATTACATGATATCATACATATGTAAGTTTATCTAAAAGATAAATAAAGATATTAATAGTCAAAGTTGTTTGTTGGCAATTATAAAAGTAAAAAAATCACAACTATAAAAAACCCGGAGGAAGTATTAGTCTACAATTAATATTGCACATATAATATAGTCTAGGTTAAGATTTTCGTTTCCTACTATTAATATGTAAAATAAGAAAATGATTCATATAAGAAGCTTAAAAATGAGAATATTGAATAATAACTTATCATCTTTCATAAAAAAAACACTTATCATCATGGACGACTTGGCATAAAATTATAAACTAAAACTACCATCTTAGAATGTATATCTATCTTTTATACCTAATCTTTAGGGTCGTATATATCATTAATCCTTTAGAACGATAAAAAATATCTTTTACTTCAATCTAAAGGTTAAAAGTATGTTATTCAGGTAGACATCAAATCAATAGCAACGGCTTTTGAACATTTCACACAGGACACCAAATTTAGCTAAAAGATAATTAAGATTAACTAATATTTTATTACTATAATTAGTACTGATAATGTTTATGAGCACTAGTTGCATTTCATACAGTTTGTTGTGTTGTTGCAGTACTGGAGGCGTGTTGGGTGTACAGTACAAGTGTCATTATTAATTTTCTATATTAAAAAGACTAAATCTTTTTCTAAGTTGTTGATAATGATTAATTTTTTATTATTAAATTAAAAAGAAATAATTTATAAGTATCAATACCAAATGCAAGGAAGGTGGAGAGAATCTAGAAATACCCTCAATTTAATTTTCATTTCCACAAAAACCCCAAAAAAAGTAAATATTTTCTCCTAAAAAAAAGCTACTAATTAAGTGAGAGAAAGTAGAGAGAGAAAGAAGTAATATGAAAAAAAGCAGAGAATAAAAAGAGACCGGATGTTGACAAATTTCATGTCACTGTTCTTAGAAGGTCGTTTGTTTGTGTGAAGATTTCTTATCTGGGATCTCTCTCATTCTCTCTCAAAAAAAAAAAAAAAAAAACTTTCTCTCTCTACTTTCTCTCTCCTCATAGTTTCAGACAGTGGCCCAGCAGATCGAAATCTCCATCTTTTTCCTCCTCTTACCTGATGACGATCTAATAAGCTCTTCCCTCAATGGTGTTAGAAAATCACCCACTTGTTTTTTTTATTTTTTTTTAATATTTAGTTTATTTTATTCTAAATAAGGGTTTATATATTTTAAAGGAAAAATCTTTTGTTGAAACTCATTTGTAAAGTTCATTCCTTTTTCAGTCTCTGAGGACTGAATTCTCATGATGGGACTTTGGGGAACTTTTATTTTCTTTAATAATCTTCCTTATTGAATGATTGAATCCTTAGGCAAGACTCTTTTGGAGAGAGAAACAGTTTAGAGAGATAGAGAGATAGAGAGAGAGAGAGAGAGAGAGAGAGAGAGTGATTGGAGGATGTGGGTCTAAAGGTAATATCTTTTTTCTACTATTTACCTAAAATTAGATTTGTGGGTTTTTGATTTCTGGGTTTTTCTGATCATTTTGGTACTATTGTTAGTCTTTAATTGATTCTTGCACTTTTCTATAATTGGGTCTTGTTTAATATAATAGTTGCTTTTGATTGTTTAGATAGTTTGCATTTTTGTGTAATTTTGTGTTGAAATCCCCAGTTTTTCTCATTCATATTTGCTTGGATTTGGGTTGGGAATTGCATTTAATTTTAATTTGTTGGGTGTATATCTATTGGGGATCTATTGCCTCATTATTTTGTCTTGAATTGATATTTCCTTATCAATAAGTATTGAAAATTTTACTGCTTTTTTCTTGTTGAAAAGAGTAGGGTTTTGATAATTCAAGTCTAAATTTTTGCCTTTCTTCTATTTTCTTGTTGAAAAGAGTAGGGTTCTGTTTACCTTTATGGTTTATTCTTCTTAATGTTCTTTGGAAGTGTGATACATGTTAAGTGGGATAATTTTAACATCTTCTGATTGATTATTTGATTGAAGGGCTCATCTAATGAGCTATAGGTGTAATCCATGAAAGTTACAGAGATTAAACCAAGCTAATTTAGGGTAACATGACATTTTGGGCATTTAGTTAGAGCGTGGATGCTGCTTTTGTTAAATTGACCCTGCCTTCTACACTTCATAGGTCTTCCAAGGTTGCATTTAAGGTTCTATCACTTTCTGTTACTTCGATGATGCTTCTCGACAAATTGGAGAATCATTCAACTTGTTGCTGTGGAATTTCATTCGAGTATGTGGGAAATTGATTTGGATCTCAAGTGGTGCTGATATTTTAATACCATATTACAATGTTACTATCTCCCGGTGGGAGTTTGTTAACTGAAATTTATCTGTTCTGTTTATTGAATGTCTGGAAGATCGTGTTGGTTAGGAGAGTCCTTCTTCATGTGGGTAGTGGTCTCTAGAGGCTTATGATGACAGGTGGGGCTATTGGCTTCCCTGGTAGTGTTTTTGAGCTTATGACGTGCATTTGCATATTTTCTTCAATGAGAGACAACTCTTGGGATATAGTTGGTATTGGGCTGCTCTATGTTTTGGGTGAGGGACAACTTTACGAATCTTCTTTGCTGGGATATTTTATGTATCGTACTGTTTGAAGTGTCAAAGCATGCCACTGAAATGGAATACACATTGTTGCATGGTTGCCTTTCTTCTTTTGGTAGTGTATCGACTGCAAGTAGGCTTTTATCAATTAGTGGACTGCCTTTTCAAAAGTTTTATTTTAGAGCTGCACTTGTGAGATATATAAACTTGTACTGCTATACATAGATATAGTTTTCTTAATGTCAAGCTCATTCACTGCTTCCCTTTATCGTAATTAAACTGGTTTACTGGATGCTTTTCCCGGGAAAGGCTATTGTTATAATGTGGCAGATAATTCAGTATCTCATAATTTATAAACATGTGTTTTCATTTTATGGAATGGAATCTGGATACTGCTGCGGTGTTTCTTTTTTTGGTTCATTTGGGGAGGGGGGTGGTCTGCAGGTAGTCAAACAACTTGGTAATATAGACAATGAGGATTGTTGAATTTGGTTGCTGTTGTTTCTCTTTGATCCTGGAAGAGAGAGGGAATGGGACTAATGCACCATTCTTATAGGGCTTTAGTAGAGATGAAGTAATAGATTGACTTAGATCACAAAGTAAGAAGTGTTTGAGGGATACTTTCTTTTAACAGGAATGAGTCCTGCTAATCTGCTATAGAAGGTAAATTCAATAAACAGGAAAAAGAAACGAAGTTTGTATGGTGGTGGTTCATATAAAATTACAAGTCTCAATCTAGAAATGTTTAAAAATTTTCAACTTGTATTATTCCCTTTTGGGGGGGGGGTTATAGATGAAAAGCCATGTGCTCAATGTGGGGAACTTTCATGCACTTTCCTTTTCTAATTTGGGCTCCCTCTATATGTTCAGATTAGTGTAACATAATTCACTATATAATTCGCTTTTTTAGTTTGCGGTGTGCCCAAAATGGGAAAAAATAGGCGAACACCGACCATAATTCGCTTTTTCGAATCGCAGTTCGCGGGGAGATTAGGGAATTATGTTACACTGGACTTCAGAATATCGGAGTACATTGTTTCGCAGAGAAAGTAGAAACCTATCTGATTCTCCTTGTTAGTGACCTTTTCATCCTGGAGCGAGTATTACCTTCTATGATTCTCAAGTTATAATCTGCTTATGATGATAGATATGACTGACGTAAATTTTACTTCTGACTTTAAGGCTGAATATGACTTGCTGTCATTGATCAGAGTGTCCTACTATTGGCTTAACATAACCTAATTTTCTCCGATTGACATGGGCATTGGGGGACGCTTGTCCAGATAGAATGTGATCCCCAATTGCGACCTAACCCCATGAAACATGTATCTCATCTAGAGTTGGCAATTTGGGTCAATGGGTCAAGTTCGGGTTTGATTTTGGGCTAAGCTCGAAATATGTTGACACTAATTTAAAAGTTGATAATTTTACAAAATATGGTATATGTGTCGAATTGGGTGAATTTTAGGGTGTTCAACTGCAGTTGAAGTCGAGGTTGGGTTTCTTTTAATAACATTAGGTCGGGTTATCAGTCTGGTCTGAGAATGCCCGCTCTAATTTATCATTGAGTTGTATGTATATACTCTAATATCTCATCTCTTCTTGACCTGGGAGGCTTGGACGATGCAAGGTCAGATGCCACCAGTGTTTGGATTAATGAGATTCTTTACTGAAGTCCTATATTCCTGAGGTTGCTTTGCCAAGGGTCAAACAAGTTGGCATATCTTGTTAGATAGTGAGCTCTTAATCTCTGCAAAGATGTCTATGTTTGTATCAATTATGTGAGCTACGTGACGTTTAAACTGTTGCAAGATTATCCTTATGGGGATTTCGGGACTATTTACTGGTGGGTATGCAGGAGGCATTGCTTAGAAGAATACAAGTTTCTGTTGTTTTATTACCCTTCTCCAATTAGTAGGTGTGGATCGGTTTATTGATATGTTTGTGGCAGTCCATGTTTGCTGCTGTGTTCAAGTATAATCTGATGGTACCTATTTCTTACTCGAATTATTTTGCCTTAATTTGCAGGAATGGGAACAAAGGTGCAGACTGAGAATTACTTGCCTGCACATTACTCAATGAAGGACCTTAATTGTGAATCTAATGGTGCTAGTTGGCCTTCTTGTTTTGGCGAGAGCAATTTATCCAACGGACAATTCTATTATGGTTTCCTGCCTAGGACTGTTGCTGATACACAGACAGGATATGAGAAAGATATTGTAAAGCAAACAATGATTGAGCATGAAGCCATATTTAAGAATCAGGTACGTAGGCTACACACTTCGGTTATTTGAGTTTGACATAATAACTTTATACTGGAATTGACGGAATATAATGAAAGTTTGAGTCCGAAATTTACTTCACGAAGATCCTACCATTCAAATGTATCTTATAGGTCTATGAACTACATCGACTATACAGTGTACAAAGAGATCTGATGGATGAATTCAGGAGGAAAGAACAAATTAAACGGCGAATTCCCTATGAAACATCATCGTCTTCAAGCCCTGTACCATCCCAATTGCAATATGAGGATGTGCAAAGATGGAATGGTCCAACTTTTCCGTTGTCAAACTCAGTTTGTGGTAGAACTCCCATTTCAGTTCCCGATACTGTTCACTCTTCACCATATTCTGCCAAAGGAAAGAGCATACAGGCTGGGCCAAGTTCATTGCCTAATTGCTATAGCCCAAAGAACTCCGAGTCAGAGTCCAGACCCACAAAACTTAGAAGACGAATGCTTGATCTGCAACTCCCAGCTGACGAGTATATTGACACAGATGAAGTGGAGCAATCCAATGATGTCAAAGATTCTGATAATATAAGCCCATCCCCTGATAAAAATAGAAAGTTTGCAGCAGGGAATGGCAAACTATCTATGGTCTATCCTGGAAAAAATGAATGTCAGGGAGATGCTTCAAGATCTGATCTTCATGTCAGTAAATCTAGGGCTCTGGCAGACTTGAATGAGCCTCTACATGTGGAAGAAGCAACCTCTGTCTCATCTGTTGACTTCTTGCACCGTGGTGGCAATCGCTGTGATGTTCAGTACAGGGATCTTTCTACAAGATTTTTGAGTTCATCTAAGGATGTTTCTCAGAACCCCAAGAATGGCTGCACGAATGGGACTCTGAATAATGTCAGCTTTGCAAATAGACCTAATGGCCCTGACTGGTTCAGCTATGCATTAGAATCAGGTAATAATGGACCTCAGTTTTCTTTTCTAGAATGTGGTTCCCCTGCATTCGTTATACATGATCATTAGTACAACTTGAATTTTAGTGGCATTCTTGTGTCTTTTTGTTTGACCTTTTCTTTTAGTATAACTAGATAGTTGTGCCTGCTGTTGATCATTATATCTCTGTGTTTAAATTTTAGAACATAAAGGCAGTATGAGATCCATCAATCAAGGAATCTGTCCAGAAAAGGTGCCTGTGCCATCTCAGCCACTGCATATACTTCTTGATCAAGCCTGTCAACCTCCGGCTTTTCTGACCAGTGATGTCAAGGGAAGTCCATGGAAAGCAAAATCTGGTGGTAATGTTGAAAAGTCTGACAGTGTTTATTCTCTGTCCAGCTACAATGTTCCCGGATCAGTTGCTTCTCATCTTCCAATTCAACCTGGATATTTTCATCCCTCTGATTTAAACAAGTCATGGGATCAATGTGCCTCCGCTTGGGGGAAACCCGGAAGCTTCCTTAGCCAAAAGCCCATATCATTACAAACAAGTCCATATCTAACTTCTGCTACCTTGAGCAAGAGTCCTCAATCGTCCGCCCAAAGCAATGACTTGTTTGGTAATAATAAGTGGAATCAAAATAGCAGCCCTTCAGCTTTGGGCAGTGAAATGCCTGTGAGAAATGGGTTTTATGAAGGTTCATCATATGCTTTTAAAGGCATTGATTATGTAAATAACAGTTACATTGATAAAAGGATGCCTTGCTCCAGTATCCACCACTTCAAGGCTTCAAGTTGTACTGATATGAATCCCATTAAAGATATGAACTTGAATGTGGCACTTCCAAATGGTGTGTCTGACGATCATTTTAACCAGCAAAGTGGTAGGAACATAGACAAGATTCACAAGTCGGAGGATCCTCTAGCTGTTTTGCCATGGCTTAGAGGAAAGGGTGCTTGCAATGACGAGGTGGAGAAATCAAGGAAAGCTCTCAACTCACTGGAACCAGCTCTTTCTCGATGGGGTTCTTCAGCTGCATTAAATTTATGTGAGGGTGATGCTAAAGCTAAGATAGCTGATAGTAGCAGAAAAATTCTTGGGGTAGCCATTTTTGAAAATCCTCCAACACCGAAGAAAGAGATCTCAAAACCTTTGGTTTCTCACAATTGTTCAGTAAACAAGGAGAGTGCAAGTAGTGGAAGAAAAGGCGGTTTCGATATGAATGTAGCTTGTGACCTTTCAGATGAGGAAGAAGTTGTGGTTGTAGAGGCAAAGATTAAAACTGAATTTGCTACTCCGAGACATTATTTTGATCTCAATTCATGCTTAACTGAGGAGGAAATTCCATGTGAAATCTCTTTTGCAGAGAAGAGAACCTCTGTAAGGGTTGGCACCGGTATAGATTTGGAAGCCCCCTTCATTCTTGAAGACGAGGAGGTTGAAGATTCTTTAATAAAAGAGACACAGAAAGAGGCGGAGTTACCCCAACATAATGCTGATGGTGGGGAAACCGAACTTGCCAAGTCAGCAGCAGCGGCAATTGTTACCATGTCATCATTTGTTAACCTAGATCAGTCTGAGGAAGCAACTTGTCTTCAAGTAGAAACTGACATGGATGATCCCCTTCAGTGGTTTGTTGATATTGCTTGTTGTAATGGAGATGATGTTGAAAATGGGGTTTGGTTACCTGAAGGCTTGGATGATTTTGAATTGATGACTTTGAGACAGAAAGAGTGCAATGAAGAGGAGTACTTTCCTAAACCGAGCTTTCCCGAAATTCCAAATGTTGAAGAAAAAGGGACATGCCTCTTAACTAGTACTAGAACACGAAAAGGACATGGTCGTCGAGGAAGACAAAGAAGGGACTTTCAGAGAGACATTCTCCCGGGCCTTACATCACTTTCTAGGCACGAAGTAACTGAAGATCTTCAGATGTTTGGAGGCCTAATGAGAGCTACAGGGCATCCTTGGCATTCTGGGCCAAATCGCAGGAATGCTACTAGAAATGGTTGCGCTAGAGGCAGGCGACGGGCTGTTGTAGCAGCCGCCCCTGCACCAGCCAGTACAGTATGCGCTCTTCCATTGAAGCAACAACAGCAGCAGCAGCTACAGAATAACAATACAGAGGTGGGTTTGGAGGATAGAAGCCTAACGGGATGGGGAAAGACAACTAGACGTCCCCGAAGACAACGGTACCCTGCAGGTAATCCTGCCCTTCCTCCTGTACCTTTGGCGTAATTTATTTTGTGGAGATTTATGTATCGACGAACATATAGAGGGACAATACTGGAGTAGAGTTGTTCGTTAAGGCATCTGAAACTGAGCTTTTCCTTTTTCCTTTTTTTTTAGCTAGTGAAAAAGGGGATTGTCTTTGTACATGTTATGTAGCCCAAAATTTGGGTCCCCTTTAATTATGTGGCTTTGCAACCAACTTTGTATTGTTTCATGAATAATGTTGCATGGGTTTCTTGTCCTAGCTTATGTGCATGAGCTAATGAACTAAAGTAGAATATGCACCGGTGTGCTTGTCATCAAATGTTTAGGCAGTGTTATGCTGTATGATACTATGATTCCCCCTTGTTTCTGACGCGGCTGGTTAGACAGTCGCATGACTGCACCACTTCAACCCCTCTTGGAAAACAAATTTCATGACTGCAGCTTGAGACAATTTGCGCCCGACTCTTTGTTATGCTTTGTTTTATTTATTTTTGGTGTATAGGGGGATCCATGAAGGAACGATATAAACGGGATTTCAGTCACATGTCTTGTGTATCACCTCCTAGTAGACTTGTAAACTGATATGAACGCGACCCAAGTAAAACCCAATAAAAATGACAAAAGACCTAGAAGGCCATGTACTTAAAATCTGCAAGCTTAACTTGACCGACCTGAACTCGGGCTGCTAAGTATGATGTAAATTTGCTCTTAATTCGAAAACCCCAGAAAAATATAAGTGAAAATCTCCAACCGCCACGAAAAGTAAGTGCTAAGAACGTATTAAATCTCTAATATTACATCCATCGTTTCGAACCTTGTTTGACCAACCTATTTGACAGGTCTACTCTAATACTTAACCAATTAAGTTAGACAACATTTTATGTTTTTTTTTTTAAAGTATTAGCCAACGAAAAAAGAATTGAGTTTGATATGATGATGGAGAAGAAAGGTTTGATTAGTTACGGTTTTGCCGACGCAGACTAGATTTGTATTTGTTTTTGCATTTCAAAGTAGTTTTGTAATTTCCGATATCTGTACGAGGTTCACATTTTGAACAATTGTTGAATGTTGATTAATTACTAATGGAGAAGATTTGAGAATACAAGCAACAACTCCATTTATTCATACCAATAACCCCATTTAATCATATGAGTAACCCCATTTTGTTTACATAAGTAACCCCATTTTTTTTATAAGAATAACCCCTTCTATTTTTACACGTAACCTTAAAATGTTATATGAGTAACCCCATTTATTTTTTTGTAGTATCATCATTTAGTTTTTGGAGTAACCTTGTTTAATCCTATGAGTAACCTATTTTAATCATATCTATAACCTAGTTTAATCTTATGAGTAACCTCATTTATTCATACCAGTAACCTGAATTGTTTATAAAAGTAACCCCCATTTATCAACACGAGTAACCTCATTCATGCATAAGGAGTAACACCATCTATCTATACCAGTAACCCCATTTAATCATATGAGTAACCCCATTTTGTTTGTAAGAGTAACCCCTTCTATGATTACGTGTAGCCTTAAAATACGGTTTTTTCACCATATACCCCTGACAAAATTTTTTTTGCACCATATACCCTTTCAACTTTTGAAATGCACCATATACCCCCCACCTTTACAAAAATACATCGACATACCCTTTTTGTTGACGGACGTTAGGCCCCCGTTAGTGGCAAACTTATTTCATGATGTACCCCTAATATGGAACTTAATGCACCATATACCCCTAAATTATGTTTCAGTGATAACGGCTACTTTTCCAGTTTAAAAAACTAGCCGTTAGGAAGATTAAAGGCCAGCCAGGGTTCTTTATAAAGCCATTCCTATGTAACCGAATCCCTTAACATGAAGTATGAGTTCTCATTCAAATACATGCTCTTCAAACTACGATTCTTCATATATTAGGGTCCCTAACTCTTATTGCATTTGTGGGAGAAAATGTGCAATAAGAAGTTCGAAAGCGCAACAAATCCTCGGAGGTCGTACTACAAATGTGATTCATGCAATAGTTTCAGATGGTGCAAAGGAAGTTATGACCAAGGTAGCAGCAGCCATGGAAGGGGATTCAAGCACAATGAAGGCAGTAGGGAAGAGGGGGAAAGCTCTGACAACAGCAAAATGAAGGAAGAACTAAAGCAATTGAAGAAAAAATTGAAGAGGCAACAAAAATTAGTTAATGCAGCAATAAAAGTAGGAGTACTCATGTTTGTGATCCTAATGTTTGTAATATTTAACTACTAATGTAGCTTATCTACTAATGTAGCTTTACAAAAACTATCTTCTTAATGATCATATAACTGTGTTTGACAAAAACAGTGGCTTTCAGATTACAAAGTAGCTTTACAAAAAATAGTGCCCCAATTCACAAAAAAAGGCATGCAAGGAGCATCTGGGAACCCTTCAATCTTCAGTTCTTCTTACTCTTCTTCCCTTCTGGTTGCTGCTTTGAGGTAGTGGTAGCTTGAGTTGCCTTTCTTTTCTTCTGTGTAGGCTGATCTCCTTGGGCAGTTGAAGCAGAGGCTTTGTTCTTCTTCTGAGATCCCTGCTTCTTCTGAGATGCTTGGCCAGTTGAAGTAGAGGCTTTGACCTTCTTCTGAGATCCCTGCTTTTTCTGAGCTCCTTGGGCAGTTGAAGTAGAGGCTTTATCCTTCTTAGCTTTTTTAGTGGCACCACCTCCACATGTCCTAGCATTATGTCCCACCTCTTTGCACTTGCTGCACTTAACACTGCTGTTCCTCTGACCCTTCTTAGCTTCATTTGGCCATCTCTTCCTCTGTTTAGCAGGCCTCCCAGCACCTCTCTTCATAGATGGGGGGTTAATGACTGGCAAATTGTAATCTGGCCAATGGCTTGGGTCGGACATAGGGTGAATGTGCTCCCCATATGTGTGCTTGTAAGCCTCACCCTTGAAGTAAGGGGACACAAAATCAGAGGGCTCAAGCATCTCATTGAACATAACCCTCAATGCATGTTTGCAAGGAATGCCACACCCTCATGTACTCAACTACCTGCACATCATCCACAGATAGGACAGGCACCTCAATGGCAACACAAAAACTCCTTGCCAATTCAGCTTCCCTCTCCTCCTCTTCTTCTTTCATTCTTCTCTCCTCTTCTTCTTTCATTATTCTCTCCTCTTCCTCCTGCTCCTTCCTTAGAATCTCTTGCACTCTCTTTATATTCTCCAGTTTTTCCTTCTCAGCTTGTTCCCTTAACTGAACATATGACCTAAATACTATCCCAGGGTTGTTTGTTTCCTCCACCCACATCTCAATGGTGTCTTTGCCCCTTCCAAAAGACCAAACCCTGCCCAAGTCCTTGTCACTCTCAATCTCCATTTTCCTATTAGTCCTAGGATTATGGACAAGTAGCCTAAATGCCTTAGGGAGATACACATCTTGTTTAACTGCCTCCTCCATTACATCCTCATACAAACCCATTAAGTGACACATGTCAGTGTCTCCAACCCTCACATCAAAATCCTTACTGTCATAGTGCAAAAGTAACCAAACAGCAGCCATCCTAACCAAATCAACAACAACAACAAATTTCCAACACAAATAAGCATACTACATTTGAATGCAAGGAAAAAAATGCAAAATTTTGCTATGATTAACTAAAGATAAACTTCCATAAAAACCGAAAGAAACTAAACCCTAAAACGCAGAAAACCCTAACCAACAAAATTCCAAAAGCATAAATTATCAACAACACAAACAAAGGGATAAAGAACTTGGAACAAAAAGGACCCTTGAAATTTTTTAACTTCAAACCAACTTTCGCAACTCACCAACTCTGCGTTTTTTCCCCTCCTGAAGAAGACCCAAGACCAAATTTTGCACCAGCTATGAACCTCTTACAATTGCGCACAAACCAGTGTCTAGATTTCTCAAAATGGGTTACAGATTTTTGGATTCCATGGATGCCTAAGCTCTAGTAAAACAGAGGGTTAGAGAAGGTGAAAATAAATGGGCGTGGTTTTTTTGGAAAACTGATAATTTACTCCAACCATAATGGCGCCCAAACTTAATGGCAATCTTGTAATAAAACACTAACGGCAACTTCACGTCTGTTAACAAAAAGGGTATGTCGATGTATTTTTGTAAAGGTGGGGGGGTATATGGTGCATTTCAAAAGTTGAAAGGGTATATGGTGCAAAAAAAAATTTGTCAGGGGTATATGGTGAAAAAACCGCTTAAAATATAACATGAGTAACCCCATTTATTTTTACGGTAACCTCGATTAGTTTCTTGGAGTAACCTTGTTTCATCCTATGAGTAACCTATTTTAATCATATGAATAACCTAGTTTAATCTTATGAGTAACCTCATTTATTCATACTAGTAACCTCATTTATTCATACCAGTAACCTAAATTGTTTATAAAAGTAACCCCCATTTATCAATACGAGTAACCTTATCTATTCATACGAGTAACACTAATTGTTCACAAAAATAACCCTTATTTATCAATACCAGTAACCTAATTTATTCATACGAGTAACCTTATTTATTCATACAAGTAACCTCATTTGTTCATAAGAGTAACCTCATTTGTTCATAAGAGTAACCTCATTTGTTCATAAGAGTAACCTAATTTAATCATACGAGTAACCCCAACTGTTCACAAAAGTAACCCTATCTATTCATATGAGTAACCTCATTTCTTCATACGAATAACCTCACTTAATCATACGAATAACCCCAATTGTTCACAAAAGTAAACTCAATTCTTCATACAAGTAACCTCACTTAATCATACGACGATCCTATTTAATCATACGAGTAACCCCAATAATTCGCAAAAGTAACCCCATTACTTCATACAAGTAATCTCACTTAATCATATGACAACCATATTTGATATGAGTAGCCCCAATTATTCACAAAAGTAACCTCATTTATTCATACGAGTAACCTCATTTATTCATACGAGTAACCTCATTCGTTCACATGAGTAACCTCGTTTAATTATACGACAATCCTATTACATCATACGAGTAACCCCAATTGTTCACACAAATAACCCAATTTCTTCATATGAGTAACATCATTCGTTCATAAGAGTAACCTAATTAGTATTCCCTTTTGTTATAAAAGTCACCACATTTATTTATAGGAGCGTTCCCTTTTATTGTTAAGAGTAACCACATATTCATACAAGTATCTCCATTTGCTCACAAGAGTAACTCCATTTGTTCATAAACATTTGTGCACAAGTGTCAAATTCAAAAGGCCATATCTCATAACACACCCAATATCTTTGGAAAATTCAAGTTGGAGATGAAAATTTGGCTCGTAAGCTTTCAAACACATTGTCAAAAGCCCGATTCCGATGAGAAACGAGTGACATATGAACTTTTGAAAATGAGCTGACTGGCTGAAAATGGCGCGTGCGGCTACACCTATATTTATAGGTGTGGCAAGCCACACGCAAGACGCTTTGTTTATCATATCCGGATGTATATCACAAAGATCTTAAAAATATCCCAATGCAAACGCTAAATATTGTGAAAATGGTGCCTGTTAAATACGGAAGGGAATAAAATAAATACTGGGATATAAACTTTTGATATTCTCACCACCTTATATGTCACTTATTTCACTTTCTTCCTATTAACAAGCGTCTATGGACTCTAGCTCCATGTAATACCCACACCGCCACTGAGAAAGTGTTGGTTTCTATATGCGAGATACTCATTTTGAATCTAACACAACCATATTGATACTTCAAAATTCTTGCAATTCGTACCAAAAAAAAAAGCATTAACTAATATTACTTTGATCTAATTAATCACACCATAGTACTAAACTCTTCCAATTAGATCTTAGTACCAAAATTCTTCCAATTAGTACTCATGTAATATTATTCTGCAGTTTTCATGGTACCAATTGGAAAAAATGTGGGTACCAAATATCCCCCAGTTTGATGCCTATAACAGCTCCATCGCTACCTCCGCAAAACAAAAAAAAAAGAAAAAAACTGGAAATATTACATGAGTTAATGTATACACGGAAAAAGAAGGCAATTTATTATCATCATCAAAAATTGATCACAATAATCAATTTCTTCGACTACTATACATAAACATAGAACAAAAAGAATATCAAGAGAGAAAATATGTAGAATTAGTATACAAGATTGATGATCAAAGACAGATTACAAACCAATTCTGGTTCACAAAAAAGAAAAAGTAAAGAATACACAATTTCTGACCGCAGATGCCACCAACGTCCAGCCTATGGTCGTTGATACACGTACTTCGTTCTAGGATCTACAATTAGACCTTTACCCCCGTTCACTTCTAGATCGTGCCTGCAAGACCCATCATCATATTAGATAAAAGTGAGAATGTCTTGTAGATGCAATGGACTTCAACCCCCAATCCAAATACGGGTGCATTTTTTCACAACTTATTGAAACTGAACTTATTGAAGCTTATTTTATGACCTATTCAAACTTATTTTTCCTGGAACTTATTTTCTTAAGAGTAATAAGAAAGCAACCGAAGTGGCCCAAAAACAATAGTCGCTGTAACTTGGAACATTGTGCATACATGGGTCACTATGGAGTGTGGAATGTGGGAGGGTGCTTTATTCTATAGTGCCTCGAGAAAGGGGGGGTGCTTATTTCGTAGGAGATTCAGCAAGATTCTGGCTTTTACATATCCAAAGACGGGATCTTTGCTTCTTAATGACATGCTTACCTAACTAAGTCTGGGAATGTTGAAAATTATTCAAATACAATACCATAGAAATGAAAGTGAATACTCAACTGGAATACAAAGTCAGGGATGGTTAACTGTTCACGAGGAACATATCTGAACAACTGTAGGAGCCGATCAACGTACACCACTTTCTTCCAGACCTAGACATTCACATTGATGCATGGGTAAAATTAAAGAATCTAGTGGCTGAAAGTGAAAACGGAAAAAAAAGACCTACAAGACTGGTAGAATGTGATAGATGCATACCACATTATCCACGCAAAGTTGTAGGGCAAAAATGGCTGATTTCAGTCCAAATGTTGGATGTAAAATATATATCGCCTGTGTCAAACAAATCAGACCATAAGTCCTAATGTAGATCTCTTATTTCTAGTGTTGAAAATATCAATACAGATAATAGAAATCCTGTAAGGCTGACATCCTGTGGCATACATGTAGATTACGTTGGTGCTTGCGACCGAGTATTTGCTGTAATCTTCTCATCCACCCTAAGTTAGGTTGACTGTACACCAAAAAGAATAAATATATAAAAAAAAGTTGATACATAGGTCAACAAAATAACTTAAATAATTCATTATTGTGCAATAATATCAAGGGTTAATAGCATCTCTGACACTGAAATGAACATAAGTATTAGTGCCCTCTATACAATGATTCAAAGAGATTATTCTTACGGCTGTAAAGACGCAGCAGAATGGAAGTAGACAATACTATATGGCTTCTGACTTATAGGCTCGAACTCCTATAAAACAATCATCATGAGCTCATATTATTCCAAAAAACCACAATCTCATTAACTCCACATAATACAGAAATAGCATCAAAGTAAAAAAAAAAAAAAAAATTAGTTAGTCCATCAATAATCAGACTAGTCGCAGCTTAAAGAAGTCCTTTACCTTTACGACATACAATATAAAACGCTCCAGATCAAGGCACCGCAACAAGAAATGAGCTCCAACCACTACCATAACTGGCCGTCCTTCACTGTCTACCCCACCACGATATCTGAAGAAAAACAGCAGCATGACTCAAATACAGTACTCCTCATCTAATATCTCATAGTTTGGCATGCAAGCTTGAAGAATTAGTAGATCAAATAGGGCACAGCAGAAAATCGATCAGGTGATACAAAGTAAGGATAGCATATTCTGCTTTCCTGCATGCTTTTAACATTGTCATCATATAAAAAAAAAGATACTGTGATGGCTTGCTTTTCTTAATGTTCAAAAGTTATATAACAAAATGTAGCAAGATAAACAGGCACTTTCTAAAAAAGAGGACAAGGTCCTGAGAATATCTTTATCAATTGGCAAATTAATTCCAGCATTGATGGTGTATACTTCTGGTAAAGCCATGATATGCAAAACAAAAATCTCTTATTTAATTTTTTGAGTCTTAATTTTTTTTTTTTTGAGGAAAAGGGGGGGTTGTGGAAAAAATAGCAACATTTTGTGAGACATAGTGCTGCTTACACAATTTTCATCTCTGCAATCTCAGAAAGATTAGAAGAATTTGCTTTAGCAACATATCTTGAATGGAGAGAATATTCTTCAGCAGCAGATAGTGGAGGACCACCAATATCTCCAAATCCAAGCACTTTCGCAAAATTCCATCCACTTTGAGCTTGAGCAGCCTTTTCCCACTGCTCCTTGCGTCTCTGATCCGGATCTTTAATTAGCGACATAAATGCAGGATCCAAGTATGTGTCCAAATAGGAAGAATCCCTGCCCAGTTGTATAAGAAAATCCAAAATTCTTAGCTAGGTCCAACACAGTGATCCAAATACCCAAAATCCAGTCCTATGAATTATGTAAAAGGACAAGTTGATTGGGGGAAGGGGGGAGCAGAGAGAGGAAAACAAGCAAGGTTGTGCATGTAATGATTTTGGAAACTTCTCCACTCATGAAAATGCCAAATCAGGCTTGTCAGTGGTAGCTCATTTGTGAGGACAAATCGAATCTTGTGGGGTACAATCAGGCATCACTCGAAGAAGATTGACTTTTAATTTGCAAGTATTCTTTACCTTTATAACTCATCATAATAAAGCTAAGGTATCAACAATTAGTTGATGCGGGCGAATTGATGGAGCCAAAGAAGTAAACCACATTTCAAAAATGTTATTCTTATTTCTTCCCTGTTTATGCTTAATACGCTTGCATAACTAAAATCACGGAAATCCCCCAAAAAATCCTACAATTAGCCCATCACACAGGTTGAAGAACCAGTATATGAAAATTTTAATTACAAGGAAAGCTCAACTGTGCAACCATGATACAAGTTTGTACCGCAGCAGCAGCAGCATCACATTATCCACACCAATCAACTGCAGCTTTTTACACCACAAAGACACAGAGAAGGGACTGCTGGAGCCTACAGTCAAACACCCTTCGTGTTTCGATTTTTAAGATAAATATTAACAGCCAGTTATTGGCTCTCAGCTAAACATGACAAGACAGTGATATTCCTTATCCTCGTGCTTCATTCAAATAACATTATAACAATATATCTAGTGTGTAATATTTCATAAATCATATATCAAAATTTCATATTTCACAGAAGACACACACACTTCAGAAGTTCGGCTCACAGATGATGCTAGATTACAGGAGCATCATTCTTTCTTTTCTTGTCCGAAACAGGTAAGAGAGGTCCTGTGGACCATTGATAACACTAGATAACACTTTTCAACGCTTTCCATCATTATAGTAAGTTACTGGTCAGGAAACCAACTTCAGACCATTGATAACACAATATCACCCAAACACAATGAGATTCTATCACATTGTCCTGGAGGACATCATTTGAGGTGCTGACAGATGAGACTCACAACTGGAAGATTTTGCTGAATCAGATAAAATAAAGCATCAAGCATTTACCATTCAGATTGCCAGATGATGATACACAGCTTCATAATTCTTAGGAACGATATTCACATCTCTTGGACAAAGTAATAGATTCTTCTCATGTTGTGCCCTATTTTCGTTTTTTTTCCTCTTTAACTATGAAAGATGCAGGTCCACAGGACCAAAAATCCAACGCTCATAACCTCAGAAACCAGATTGAGCCAAAGCCCAAATCATCTATAGCTCTTTTGTAACAACACAAGGTGAATCTATTACATGGTCCAAGAACATTATCAATAGTCTTGAGTCTCGACTAGTTTCATCTATATCTTTCAACCCTCCACGAACCATGTTCCAGAACGTGGGAATTCAATCTTGGCTGGCTTGTGTTCCTGTTCTTTTTGGTCTAGTTTAGACAAGCAAGGTGGTAAACTTAAGTTACCTTACTCATTTCAAATTGTAGCACTCTCCTCGTGATCCGGTCCTAATCAATGAAATTTTTTTTTTTTTTTTTTTTTTTTTTTTTTTTTTTTTGATTAGGAGATTAAGTCAGCCCAAGGACTAACCCCTACAAGGCTACTAGCCTGTAGGAAACACCAACACATTGGCTGGTAAGGCATGCATAACATGCTAAAGAAACACCCCAACATAATGCTGGGGGTAAGGATCGAACCCCTGACCTCAGGGGCTAAGGAGGAGTGCTCTATCCACTTGAGCTAACTCCTATCCTTCCTAATCAATGAAAATGAAAGTGGGATATGTGAGCAATAATATGGACGTTGATAGATGTTATAAGGTATCAAAAGTATAAACTGTGGATGGGTCACCTGATGTTACGGCACATTTTTTTTTTTTTGACAGTAACGGCACATTAACATTAACCAAACTACATAAGGCATGGTGGTCCACCAATCCTAATAATTAATTCCAACACAAAAGAGTGGCCCCAAGGAGTAAACTAGCCAAGACTAGAGGAGTGAGGCTCTCTAGACTCTATGAGCAAACTAAGGCTCTGTTCACTTAAAATTGATTTTGTCTAAAATTATATTATTTAAATTCATTTTGTCTTAAAACACCTTATCTTCTTTGTGTTAAGTTTTCTGAAATCGTCAAAAAAGAACTTATTTTGTCTAAACTTACGCAAACTTATTTTGTCTGAACTTCTCTAAATTTATTTGAACTTATGTGAACCTATTTTGTCTGAAATAAGTCATATCAAGTTAAAATAAGTTGAAGTGAGTGGGCCCTAAAGTATTGCACGAATAAAGCTACCTTGGTGAATTCTTGAATGGCATTAAACTATATGCTTCTTGGCATGCATGGTATCCAGAAAAAAGTTACTACAACACAGACTAAATTCACAACCATAAAGTCTACACATAATATGGCTGTCCACCAGTCACATTATGTGAAATCACAATTTGAGGAGATCAAGAAAAAAATTGTCCTGGATAAGCTTCAAACAGAACAAGGGAAAGTGACATGTTATCATGACATTTACCTCCACTGCTTGATGATTGTCCCACTTTTCATTTTGTTATATACTTGTATGTGACTAAACTAATCGTTTAATAAATAGATGCACATACGACATATTATTTTATATAGCCATTAACAGTGGCGGATCCAGGAATTGTACCACGTGGGTTCGGAATTGTTCGAACATAAATTCTAAATTACATTTTACTATATATTTTTTTTTTGGAAAGGAGAATTCTCTTGCAAGAAAGGGGAGAAATTGGGCATACTTCTTGCAAGAGGTGAGAATCGAACCCCTATCATAGGGGTGGAAGAAGGGTCTCACAACCACTTGATCAATCTTCGTTCTCAATTACATTTTACTATCTACACTTACATTTTTTAAGGAAAAGGAAAACTTTCAACAATTGTACTTAGCAAAGCTTCTATTCTTTATTACATTAAAAAAAAAAACTATATATCTATGATATGAAACATGAAAAAAATTGAAATATTAGCAACTACCACAAATATGAAATCTAAAATGACTGATTAACAACAAATCAATACAACAACACTAATAAGCTCTTTACATTTTGGGTAATATTAAGCTCTGACAATAATTTTGTTTGCGAGGAATAAAACATAAGATAAAGGGAGGAAAAAAAGAAGACAATGAAATAAAGAAAAAGAAGACAGAGAAATAAAACATAAGACAAAGGATGGAGAAAAAGAGAGTAAAAGAAGACAGATAAATAAAACATAAGACAAAGGATGCCAAAAAAAGAAAAAGAAGACAACGAGATTCTTCCTCTATGGAATCGAACCTGCGACATTAAGTACTTTAGGTCGATGCGCGCGGACTTCACCACTGAGCCGCATTGTTGGTATCTGATATACAATGCTTTGTGTGTATCTTATACAATTTTTTATCTTTATTTTTTATCCCGATTTTTTCCCGGATCCGCGTGGGTTCAGTTGAACCCACTGAACCCACGCTGGATCCGCCACTGGCCATTAATCTAAAGCACCATTATGAAAAACTACAAACTAATAACGCTTCTTGATAGTAGTAAGATGTCTACAAGGAAAACCCATTTCGGATGGGATTATATATGAGATTCAATCATTGAATAGATTTTTAAAATATCACAGCACAAAATGATTTGGGGTCGGATGACATGAACCGTCATAATCTCTATTATATATGGGAACTCCTCACCTTTTGGTGTCCACCCTTTTTACCCAAAATACCCCTAATAAGTAAATAAAACTACTAATTGCTTTCTCTCATTTTTTAAAAAAACAAAAAAAAATCCCTACAATTGCAAAGTAGTTACATCTTACATGTGCACAAGTAAAAACAAAAATAGAACAATATTACTTGAATGACGATTAAATTAAAACTTCCACAAAATCACTTACACACGATGTCACGCACGCATCGCGTGCAACAGATACTAGTATCAATTATCATAGCCCCCAAATAAAAGATAAATCAAAACACAATAAGGATTTTAATCAATCAAACAGATGGTAGAATTTTAAAAGCATAGAATTTAGAGAAACTGACCTTCTAACCGATCCAACCTCACTGAGAGGAAGGTCAGCTGAGGCTTGAGAAGGTTTTGGCTCTATCCTTCTAACATTCGGAAGTGGCATTATTCTGATTTTACGTTCATCTATGACTGTTTCACCATTCTCATCACCAACATCAGCAGGAAGCTTTGATATAGCAATCTCTTCTTCGTGCTTATCACGAGGAAAGTAAAGCGGAAGTAATCTACACATAAAGAGCATAGGCAAATGAATTCCAAAAAACTTACTGAAAATATACATAAACCCAGATATTATATAGGAGAATCTAACTTACAAATTGACTTGTATAATATTTTAGAAAGTAATGTTAAAGATAGTACTTGCCTTTTATATATCTCCGTATCCATTGATGTGGTAGTGCAAAACACAATAGCTGTAATTTTATCTTTCTGCTTCTCAAGAAACCGCCTTACAGTCCCTATCAAGAAATAGAAAGAAAAAGTAACTCAAAAACATGCTTTGTACAGTACTTTAAGAACTGATACTAAACAGAAACTATCCACCAGAAATAACCCCCATAAGGAGGCTGGAGGGTCAAGATCTACTCGACACATAACAAGGAACAATATACAATCCCAGACCCCAGTGACCCATAAAAGTGAGCAAGGGAGCCCATGAAGTAAGCCACTATTCACAAAAGGCATGAAAAGAGATAGTGAAATGTCTCACGTATGGCCACATGTGCTGCAGGTTCACGTGGATAATTTTTCGACTCTGTGTAGATACAGCCCATTGCTATGCTGCACAAGCAAAAACCATATGAATTTTATGCCCACGAAGTACATGAAACAAGTAAACAGCGGTGTTTCGAACCTTCGAAGTCCATTTTCTATAAGTAGCTCAAGGCACGACCGGTAGCAGTGACTGAGGGCATTCTCTGCAGCTGTGTGATATTTGACTGCATACTTGGGGCCAACAGTATGGATTACCTTCCTAAGAACATAAAAACATTGCAATTCAGCCTCAATATAAGTAAAATCAAAGCAAAAAAAAAGATCTCCTAGAGGCTAGAGTCAAGAAATGAGAATACTCCAAATGCCAAAATGTCTAGAGTCTAGATTGTAGAACTTAATGAATATCAACCTTCCATACAAAAGTTCCCAAGATACTTTTTGCTTTACTTTTCTCTTCAAGGTAAGTAACATGGTCTACTAAACAGTTACCTCAACAGGTATCAAATAGAATGTTACGGCATAGATCCACAAATTGCATAAAGTTAGGCATGACAGAAATTTGCTTCTTTTAGTCAACATGAATATGCCCTTCAACATCATGAAAGGATGGACGGGAAGACTCAATAAGTCAAACAAGAACCAACGTAACACTCAAAGAAATGCTTTCAGATGTCAGAACAAGAATATAAAAAATATGCTTCTTAACATTCCGCCAACCTTCAAATAAATTTAATAATGCTGAATCTATTCCACCTACCTAGCCGGAAGGTCATAGGCACCCGTCATCTTTGCCATCCCAGTTCTACATCCACCCTGCAAAAAGACATGGCCATAAAATAAATAACTCATCCAATCATACATGAATTCTAGAAAGTACATTGGGTAGCTAGACTAATATGATTGGCAGAGGACCATTGGGAAACATCAGCAAAAGTAAACGACCGAATATGTTCCAACAAGGAAAAAGAAGAAGTAAATAATCAAAGGATAACTTGAATCCAGAATTAGAAAGCAGAAACACATACCAGTGTAGCACATTCTTCAGCCAGACCAGGACCAGCAACTGCATGTAGACCAGGACTGCTATGTGCTTCATCCATATTCTGTCCGAAGGATTTGTAATAACATAAAAAGTTATTGGGCGAGTTGCTTACTATAGTTGGAGAGACACTAAAACGCTCAAACATGCATGTCACCACAAAGGTCATAATGAGCACATATTATAAAAGGAAAGACCTTTTGCACCCACGATATGTATCGCATTATCATCCAGACTTTTATTTGGATGCTTAAGCGACATAAGTATACAAGGAAAAGAAGCACGTTGACTAGGATCATGAATGACCACATGGAATTCATGTCTGCGCTCAAGTATTCAAACAAACAAAAGCAGCCTCATTAGAAATTCATGATCATATTCCAGGTTCAGTTCTGGGGTAATAGTTATTAGGGTTTTTACGAGCATAAAGATCATACAGCAACAAGACACTGCAATAGCAACAATAATCAGCAAATCCTAAAGTAAAACAAACCATTACCTACACTGTACAAGAAGTTGACGCAACAAATACAAGAGCTCAACAAAAATGTTGATGCAACAAATACAAAAGCTCAACACTGTAAAAGGGTGACGAAATTACCTCATTGGTAGAGTTAACAACAGCATCAACTTCAATATTCCAAGGATTTCCCCTCCAGAGATAAACCTTGGAGTTAATTTCATGGTCAACAGGAAATCTAGACACCAACCCATTACTTCCATTCTCTGAAGTGGAAGCTGATGTAAGTGGGTCAGGGAAATGAGAACTAGGAAAAATCGAGTCTTCATTATCAGGTTCCAAAGACCAGCGAACCTCAGCGTCGCTCCATCGAGGAACTTGATCCAAAGTCACGACAGAATCTCCAGTATCAGTGGGTGAACCACCCCTAGTGGGTTCTGTGGGCATTGGACGATACATACCCGGTTTCCCCAATCAAAAGCTTTTATTCAACAAAGCTTTCTGGGCTCTTCAACCTCAACCTTCATAAACTAAAAGCTAATTTTTCCTGCCCACCTAATACAATATCAAGACAATGGTTTGTTCAGCATTGAAGAAACTGAAAGTTCAAATTCCATGTGATTTATATGGCAGCATTTCCTCAATTAAAATCAGAGACACAATCATCACTACCACCTAATTAGCAAAAGGAAGAGCAAGAATCAACATAGATCCATACTTCCATAGCACATAAAAGAATTCCTTGCCACTTCAATCAAATCTCACTCAAAATACAAATTGCAGCAAAACCCAACTACATATTGAAGATTTTCATGTCAGCAATGAGAATCAAAATCTACAAACTTTACCTAAACCCACAAAAACCCAATTCAAAACATAGAGAAAGCAGAATCTAGTTACATTATGGGAGAAAAATAAAAACAATTTAACCAGAAATTCGGAATTATAATTATTGAAACAAAGGAACTAAACTGATGAAAATTAAAAAGTCCAGATTTTGAGAAGTGGGTAGAAGAGAAATATACCTGGAGGTGAGAGAAAGAAAGAAGGGTGTTGATATGTTTGGAAATTTTGAGAGAATTGGGTTAATCCGATGATGATGATGATGAGCTTGCAAGGATCAAGTTGCACCAGAACCCGACATATGATTGAAGACGTCCTTTTGCACTTTTTTTTTTTTTTTTTTTTTCTGGGGAATTTGACTTGGATGTTGGATACCCTGATACTTGGGTTTATTCGCTTTTTCTTTTCTGTTTTCCTTTTGTGTATCTTTGCCAGCCTATCTGGTAAGTGGTAACAGTTAATCACAAAATATTGAGTTGTACGTTGAGTCCGTGGAGCTGTTAATTTACAAAAAAAAAAAAACTTACCTGATCAAATAAACCGATCGGAATCTGTTGTAACGATGAGGCGATGATCAAAAGGTATTAGAAAAAGGTAAGTAGTATGATGATTGTAATTGATCCGAAGACGATCTGATATTGACCGATAACCAATTTGACTCGATTACTCTATGATCAAATGTGATAATTATCGGACCTGAGCCCAAATCTATTTGCAATAGTTTTCTTCTATTCAAGTTTCACATGATATGTAAGGATAAGCGACCCTCACCCACCCACACTTGACTTGACCCAACCTAAACTCGTCCTGTAGAGTGCATTGGCCTGTTATGACTAGATCTGAATATGATTCGAAATCCGAGATGGCACGACCTTAACCCGACCTCTATACTTGTATGCAAACCCTACTCGCCTGACCATTAGTATAATAGTTAAAAGACTTATTCTACAAAAATAGATGTTGTGATGTTGTAGTAGTTGTATTAGCGTGAATATTATAGTAGATGTTAATAGTTGAATGTTTGTTGTCATTTTTTAATTGTTAGTTAAAACCATTAGTATTTGGTAAAACAAATTGTTCGATTTGGAGAAGAACAACAAATGAACCATGTTCTAAAAGTTACCTTAAAAACCAATAGAAATTATCTTAAAGCGCTATTTCACCAAACACTAACCTTCCATCTGTATTGAAATTTTGACCTGGTCAAACCTCAAGAAGCTATTAAAAAATGGTTGCCAAACATGCCTTATAATAACATGTTAACTCTGTTGACTTCACCCCAATTTTAATAACCAAAAACACCTAGTACAAAAACGACTAAGCCACATCAATTTGGTTAATCTCACTCCAACTTCATTACTTAAATTCATCCCGAACATATAGTATCAATTTAAGAATTTGCCAAATTTATATATATATTTCTTACCTTCTGACATTTACATACGAAAATATCATCGAATGTCTTTTTAGCCATTGAGTTTACAACGAATTGAAAAGACAAGAAACTAGATCGTACACATTAAACTATAATGTGTATCATGCTTTCGATTAATAACCAAAAACTAACTGAAATGAACTGAATTTTCCTAAACTGAACTGAACCGAACTGAATTTTCATTAATTCAGTCCAAAAGAATAGCGCCGCAGTGTATGTGTAATCTTAGCGCTGGGACGGGAGACAAACAAAACTAATGCCAACCGTTTGTTTTTCTTTTTTATCCTCCACTCCATAGTCCCTAATAACAGGGAGTTGAGACTTTGAGAGGACGAAGGAAGGTGAGAAACACAATACCAATTACCAATGGTTTCATCTTTGTATTCTTCCTTCCAGCCCTCTTCTCTTCAAGTATTACCATCCTCCATTCCAACTTTTCAGCACTCAAACTCAAACAAATTGCAGTCTAGAATTTACTTTTCTGCAAATGTAAATCCTTGTTTTTCTAAGCTCTCTCAACAAGGTTTCCAAAAATACTGTCTACCTTTAGCTGTTTCTTTAGTACTCTCCTGGTCAAATCCTGGTAATATTCTTCATTTCTTCACTAAAGTGTCATTTTAAATCTGATTTATTCATATCTTTAGTAACAATTCTACCCTTTTGTTTTTATGTTGTTGGGGTGATATTCTGTAGCTCAAGCAGGATTTTTGTCAGGCTCTACTGGAATAGAATCTGTTCCAGGTCCTCAACTGCCTTCTATCGAATTCCTCGATCGCTTTAATGGTGTGTTAATTTTGATTAATAGCCTCTATTAGTGGCTAATACAAGCTTAATGCTTTTGTTAATCTAATGGTCTGATGATACCTGCAGAAGAGAACCAAAAGAAGTATGCTGCTGATGATGAGAGAATCAAATCATCACCTATCATGAAAGAGCTCCTTGAGCGTTCCAAAAAGAACAAAGACAAGTATAATTCTTATACCATTACAATTTATTTCTTCAAAGATGTCCCAAGAAAGTACTCATATTTAACTGTAATGTCACCCTATGTGCATTATCTATATCATTTCTTCTTCGCTTTTTCGTCACCCCTGTAATGCATCACCCCAACTCAACCATGCCTTAGTGATTTGTTTTAGGGGGAATTAAAGTAATTTGATAGGACTATCACCAAAGGAAAGATCAATAGTGAGAGAATTGATATGGAAAAATTGACAGGAACAAGCAAGAAATATTAGACAAGTATTGCATACGTGGAGCGGAGTGGGGAGTGGGAGATTGCTCGACCCAAGGGATGACAGCAGAGGAGAAAGATAATTTCATTGCAATGCTGAAGCAGAAGGCGGCGGCTGCTGCTGCTGCTACTGCTACCAAATGATCTAACTTTCCTTAAAATCTTTGAGTGAGCCATCATTTAGCTAGCCATGATGTACTAGTTGTGAAGATCGATCTTTTGCACAAGTAATATCATAGACCTCTTTTATTTTCATAGAAATTTATACTATATTTTGTTCTACTGTAGATTTTGGAGGAAGCTTATAAAACTATTTTAAAGAGTGACATGCTTATAAACTTTTTGGTACTCATATAGCAAATACGTACAGCAAAATTACTGTTTTTGCTGAAGAACATTTATAACTTTCCTGATCGGCTGGTCTCTAAATTTAGCCATCTAAAATCTAAATGTCAGATACATAAATTTTTGGGGAACATTTTAGATATCTATAATTTTGCAAAGCACAAAGGACAAGAGTGCAGAGAAAAGTTCGTTCTAAAGTTCCAGGTATAACTGTATAAGCTTCGAATACTTGACCAATGAAGCAAAAGGTCAGGCTTGTTAGTTGTTAAGATGCTACTAATGTTTAGAAGCATTAGCACAGGCATATATTAAATAATGTCAAAGCTGAGCTAATCACATAATTTGGAAGTCAAAAAAGATCTAACGCTGCATTTGGATATCTAACATCATTTACAATAGTATGTGAACATTTGATGTAAAACTACATAGGTAGTCTCTTCCCCCCAAATTAGAAATTGCGTCATTTTGGTTTAGCCTTCCATCATGGCTTTTGCAGAATCAATAATAACGTCTCTAAGATCCTTTGGAGCACGACCTAGGACAGTATAACCTTCCTTGTCTTCGATATCCACATCTGCTCCATGTCTGACTAGAAGAAGGGCAACCTGTCACCAAATCAAATAATCACATTAAGTAATGGACCCAAGTTCCTTTCCACAGGTCTATCATGGCGCCATCATCAAATCTAGCTTACCATGATGTTTGGGACAGATGTACAAAAGAAGAGGAGAAAAACTTATGCTCTAATTCTATGAGTCATATAGGTAAGTGGTTACAAATCTAACTGATGCATCTCAATCAAAACATAAGTGCAGCAGCAGGGCAAATTTTCGAAGTTTCAGCACAACAAGATGACAACCACCTAGGCAAAGGAACTCTATCGTTGTCTAATTCACCAACATGGGATTATCTCAAATTTGTCCCTAATACTTCTCTCAAACTTTAGACTTTGCCAACTTTCATCTTTATTATATTGTTCAGACTCACATTACAATCATTCAAAATCCATACTTTATCCCTTAGACTCACTTCAGACTCCTAAAATATTGTTTAATAAAAAACTAAAAAAAAAAAAAATTGTGTTGCTTTCCACTTGGTTGCTCAGAGTGGCCTATTTTAAGATAAACATGTGGTTATTCAACAACCAAAGTTTTAAAGGGAGTCTTTGGAAATTGGAATTAAAGACCCACTGCAAGACTTAAAAAGAAATTTGATGATACTTTTGGCCAATAACTCCAGTCTTTACTTGAGACTTTGCTTGAGACTCGTGTTAGACATACCCTTAAGTTGAGGGAAGACCCAAAGAAGTAAGAGTGCATAAAGAGGGAAAAACCACATATAAGCTATGTTACTCAGACTCTAATAAAGAGTGTACTCGGATACGAGTGCCCCAGTATCGAACTTGTCCATTTTATAAGAAATTGTCGAGTTTTTGGTTTCAAACGAAGTGTCCAAGTGTCATGTCATGTCAGACACGCCACGAGTCGACACCTGAGGTAAATGAAGGTAAAGAAGACAGCACGGAAAGGTAATCTCCATCTAATACTCACCTGTCTGTTTTCACATATGACGGCATTCATAAGAGGAGTCTCACCAGCTCTGTCAATGGCATCAATCTCAGCTCCCTCTTCAATGAGAAACTCACACAACTCTGCGTTCCCTGTGCTAGCTGCACGATGCAGTGGCGTGCATCCAACCTGAAAAACAAATGCTTGAGCATTAGCCATGATGTGCAATATGTGTATTTAGATTAAAATAAAAGGTACAATAAAGTAGATACAAGTTTGATGCTTATATTCTCTATCAAAATGCTTATGATAAGAGTGAACCTTATCCTTTGCATTGATGTTTGCACCATGGGCAAGCAACACTTCAGCAATTTTCACCCATCCCTTGCTAGCAGCATAATGAAGAGCAGTTCGGCCACCATCATTTTTCAAGTTAACATCAGCTCCTGTTCACAGTACTAGTCATTTAATAGCAGAAACAAAACTTGGATTAAGATGTACATCCAGAAACAGAGACATAAAGTAGCAGCAGCGAGTACACAATATAATGAATAATAAGAACATCACCTTACAAACATATCAGCAACTCGGTAAAAAGTGCAGCAACTAAGGCCTCCTTGAAATTTGCAGTTACAACTTACAACAACAAAAATCCAGCATAGTTACCACCATAATTATGGTTTTGAGAGATTAAGAACTGATTTTTTTTACTGAAAGCATAGTTATTGGCCAAAGGAAAACCTATTTCTACTGGAAGCACAAACTAGGAAGACAAAAAGGGAGGCAAATACTTTCTAACCCCCTAATAGACATAGTAAAAGCAGTTGCTTAAAAATATACTCTAAGTAAAAATAACAATAGTATCGATAAAAAAAGGTTTATCTAGGTGGTAATAACAGCAGTTGAGGAAATAGTGATTCTACACATGTCACGGTAGATGCAACATAACAACAGAAAAAAAAAGATCACATTGATGCCCAAAAGAGAAAAAAAAATGGGGTGAGAAAGGACAGGAACATAAGCTTCTTCCCTTGAAACTGCTTGGAAGGATCTTCTGTAATCATAATTGGAACACCTCGGTGCACTAAGTAACTGCCTCAAAGGACTATCATCTTGTCATACTTCAAAGATGCCAAAAGGCAAAAGTGGACAAGAGAAAAAACCAAATTTCAGATCATCAGAGTTGCAAATTTATGTTAACTGGAACAGGGATGAGATAGGATATTACACCTGACACGTGGATAAAAAATAGAGGTAAAATGACTCTCAAAGTACCCTAAAGAGCAATTCAGGGCCTTCAGGCCAATGGAAAGTCCTTGGTATGAAGTAGAGTTCATTTGTAGTCTACAGTCATCTCTACCCAATTATGTAAATTTCAAGCCTCATGCTACCTTCCTACAGCTGTGGGCCTGTGGCACGCCTTCATGAACAAGCTCTTGAATAGGAGTAAAACAGATTCAGCTAACTGTTATCCTCTGCTTTTCAAATTTACGAAGTAAAACCAATTTCCAGCTAAACTTCAAGTAGTGGATTTGTCTCTCGCAAAACCTAGTATGCTTTGGCTGGATGTTCATCAAATGATTACATGCACATTAAAGCAATATCGCAGGAAATATTCATCACAGCAGCATGATATCTTATGTCTAACCTTGAGTACCCTACATTTTATTATTGAATGTTTCAAGTGGATGTTCCTGTATGCTTATTATCACTATGTACACTTAATGCATAACCCTACTGAAATATGCTACTATTGGTCAATTATAGCACTTTATAACATGTGTATTTGTCGATTGGGATAGTCAAGGTGAAACAGGAGGAGTCCAATGAAGATTCTGACTAATACAAGAGTTTCCAAAGCTAACTCTATCAACGCAAAAACAAATTAGGAAGCCAGCAAAAGGCATAATCCTGCGGTGACAGCTAACAGCCTATTCCTCTAATTTTGCAAAAGAAGAGAAATTAAGTCACCAGTTGTCGATTCCAGAATCAATGGAAAGAGTTAGAAGATAAAACAGGCAAAAGGAAACATAGTGGGAACAGGCCAAATCTCTGTATCCCTCTGTCGCAAAATTAGAACACGCTACAGAAAGATAGCACCACATTGCATATTTATGTAATTACCTATGGTCATAAACTTATTCTTTAGAGGGAGGTGCTTAGTGCTTACAGAAAAATTCTGGACAAAGTATGGCATTCCACATCATGCCAGCAACCTCCTCCCACTTACAATATGAATAATAAAATCGTCTCAGGCACATTGCCATATTAATACCTGAAAGTACAAAATCACAACCGCCATGTAGACCTATATATAATCCTCTAGGAATCAATTCGATTAAATGAGTCCAACAACTTGATATTTGACTATTCGAGTTGACATTATCTCGCCTATTTGGGCCTCTAGAAACTGTCTAGAAGAACTAAAAGACTAGAATCAAATTCATGATCGACTCAAGTATCCTTCCTTTCACAATTAAGGTAGGTCAAATAATACCATGCCTGACTCCAAATGAAATATATACTTGTAATTCCAACGGATACTTTCAAGAATAAGTGACATAAAGAACTAGAGAAGCCATCCATACACTGCTTGACTGCAACAACTAGAATATGCACTTTTCTGCTCTTTGAAATTCCCTGCCTACCTCAAAGGCAAGAAAATCGACCTAGAACACTCACGTAATGAAGGAGGTAGAAGCGGAGAAGTTAGTCTACTCTACAATGACTCTTACTTCTCTTAGATCCATAGGCCACAGCCATTTAATCCAAGTGATATTCTTGCATTAAATTCTCACAAGCTTTTTAAGACCTAGCAAACTCTCCATGAACAAGCTGCATTTAATTTCCAAGCTGATCCTACTTGCCAGAGATTCAAAACCATAGGCGATTTCTTCAAACCAATGACATAATGAATTTATATCATAATTGAATAGTAGTAAAAATTTCATCACAATTTAACATTCTTATTTGATATGAATCTCTATTACTTCCTCCGTTTCATTTTACTTGCTACACTTCTCGATTCACGGACTCCTAGGCAATTTTTTGAGAAGAGAGGGGTAGAGAGTAAAAAGAAAAGAGACCCATGTGAGAGGAGAGAGATAGAGAGAGTTTATCGCCCAAAAAGGAAGTGTAGCAAGTAATAAGAAACTTCCCTATATGGAAAGTGTAGCGAGTAATTTGAAACGGAGGAAGTATATAAGGCAAAACATGGGGATACCAAAAAATAGAAAAAGGAAAAAAAAAAAAGGGGGAAAAAGAAAAAAGTACCTGTTTTGAAAAAACAAAAATGCAAAGACAGTTCTTTTACACAAAAAATTTAATTATATATGCTTTGGCACGCATTGCGTGCATATAAGACTAGTTACTTCTATATTGCAAGATTAGTTTGATTGACGATCTCCATTATATACTTGCCATTTGAAGATTACTTGACAAATCCATTAACACAAAACTCAGGTATAATTAGTAGCTTGAATAACAAGATTCAGAATATATAAAAAAAAAAAAAAGGAAAAATTGGAAAACCTTTATTGAGGAGAGTTGAGACAGTATCGAGATGGCCAATGCTGGAAGCAGAATGAAGTGGGGCCCAACCTTCTTCATCCTTGCAATTAATCACCATCTTTGCTGAATCAGCTTCTGCTAAAATTTCCACCACCTTAAAATTTGAATGAATACACAAAGTTAAAAAATCAAGTGATGATTAAAATTGAACAAAAATCGAGAAAAAGCACAAAGAAAACCTCGGCCTGAGTAGAGGAAGCGGCGACGTGGAGAAGAGAACGACCGTCGTCGTTTCGAAGAGAGAGAAATTTAGAGAGTTTATCGTCGGAGAAAGATTTGAAGACTGAAGTGTCGCCAATTTCAGCGGCTTTAAAGAGCTCCTTTGCCGCCATTTCTGTCTCCTCTCTAGCGTCCATCTTCTTCTTTCTTCACCTTCAAATTATATCGCAGAAAATAGGGCAATTTAATGGATGTTTTCCAAGTTAATCAATAAATAGAAGCTCATCATCCTCTTTCTTTCTTCACCTTATGTGTAATACTTCCTCCGTTTCAAATTACTGCTACACTTCTCAATTCACTGAATTTCTGCGATTTTTTGGAAGAGAGAGGTAGAGAGTAAAAAGAAAAAGTTTAACGTGTGAGAGAGAGAGATAGAGAGAGTTTATTACCCAAAAGGAAGTGTAGCAAGTAATATGAAACTTCCCTATATGAAAAGTGTAGCGAGTAAATTGAAACGGAGGAAGTAATAAATTTCAGATTTAAGTCGATGTCATCTAGTAATGCGTGTATTATGCACTAGGCTCATTGTACACCCGAAACAACATATCATTGATATAAAAAAACAAATAATATATAATTTAAAAATTAAAGAACGTGTAAATATTCAATTATAAAAGTAGATAGGTCATAATGAAAAAACATAAACTAAATGAATATCTCGTCTAAACTAAAAGAACATACCTGTTAAATTCAAATTTCAAGAAAAAGGAATCTCACCAACAATGTCTTTGCAAGGGTGAAACAAGTTGCAAGATTCAAGGAAACAAATAACAACATTATTCTTAAAATCATAGAATCTTAAAATGTTAAAACTAGAAGAGGGTGCACCATCCTCTATATACACTTGGGTGCATGTTCCTATATGCGGGATCGAAACCCATTTATATTACTTTGCTTAGTCACTCATTTACACCGAAAAAACAAATAGCTTATCAGATTTAATCACCTGAATACAAAAACCATTCATTAAAACATTTTGTTTAGATAAGTCTTTCAATGAAAAAAATGCACCAGTATTTTTGTTAAACTATTTGTGTGCCATGTTACAATTGTAATTGTAAAGAACAAATAAATAAGAAGGGAGTATATCTCAACAAGACAACAACCCAACACATTTATATATGAGTTCTTCATCTGTCACTCTGATTTTTTTTCTTTTTAATTAATACATTACTTGAAAATCTTAATTAATATACAATTCTATAAGAAGAAAGGTCTTAAACTCTTAACCTTCCCAAAAAATACCAAACGAACATGCGTAATAATGTCAATTTTGGAATAAAGTCGAAGTTAAAATAATAAGACATTGTTATAAAGGCAAAAAAGGATTTACAAGATTAACAACTACATTTGGATCTCTAACCTTATTTACAGTTCATCTAGTATAGCAACTAACGAAAATTGATCACATTTTAGTTCATAGTCCCCAAAAAAAGGAAGGCAGCAAGGTTTACAAAGTCCTGCACATCAAAACCAGTGGCAGTATGCTTCCAGGTTCATCCTGATGCAGAACTCGCCTCACACAGTTAGACTATGAACAATCGCGTCTGCAAGATCCTTTGAAATATCACTCTAGAATCGTCATGTTGTCTTCCTCTTCTCTTGTAAAGAATCAACAATCACACCCATCTCTTTTAATGTATCAGTAAACGCATCCTGAAGATCAGGACAAAGCTCTAGAAACGTCTTATAACCTTCTTCAGCTGAATGCAATTCATCCCATTTTGCCCCTCTTCTGATTAACAAAACTACAACCTATCACCAAATTAAGCAAGGAGATCAGATAATTAACTCCATTATCAGATATTATCTGCCAATTAATTCGTCAGAGACTTCCAGTACCTCATAATTAAGCACTGTGTACATTTTGCTCAGATATCGGTTATATTAGTTGGACCATTCCGATACTCCCTTCATCACTCAATCTTAGTAAATATAAGGTATAATGATAAAGTTGTTCATGAACCAATACTATTTTACGAAACTTGACAGCTTTCTCCGAACATCCCATAATTCATAAATGTGACTATTATTCTCGGAGGAGGGACTATCAGTATGTTTCAATTTGACAAATGACCTAATTGTTAAGAGGACAGAGAAGGAAGAAATCACGCAACTAAAAGAAGTAAACAAGATAAAGCCATAGTATGTGAGAAGAAATCACACAACTGTAAAAAGTAAAGGGTAGATAAGAAGATAAGACCACCCAAAAATGTACCTCTGTATGTTCCTTTTTGGCAGCAATCATCAAAGGGGTCAGCCCAGATGTGTCAACGGCATCGATCTCAGCTCCATGTTGAAGGAACAATTCACACAGCTCTAAGTTTCCTATGCTAGCTGCATGATGCAATGGTGTGTTTCCAACCTGAGATAAATGTTCTAAGCATTAGCAATTATACAACATACGCATTATGAACAAGCTAAACACAACCAAGTGAAATAGGTATCTGATACTTAGTTACATGGTAAAATGCTCAGAGTAAGCTATCAACCTCGTCCGTAGCGTTGACATTTGCACCAACAAGAACCAATATTTTAGCAATTGGCAACCATCCCCTTTTAGCAGCACAGTGAAGACCAGTTTTACCAAAAAAATTTGTCATGTTAACATCAGCTCCTGCCCACACTTTGAAATCATTTTAAAATCGAACATTGGGCTAACACATACATTGAGCAATAGAAACATGAACAGCAGGGAAAAGAATACAATTATACAACATATATAGCGGCAAGATCATGCCTTAATAAATTTACGGCGTGTGTTAAGATTTGCAGTTACAACCAGGATCCCCCCACCCCTTCAGTATGGATACTAATATAGGTGGGGTTTTGGGAAGTCTAAACAAGAAAGCACAGTACTTGAGCTAAAAAGGCAAGAGTAGAAAAACTTGCAAAAGTATACTCCAAATTTGAAGATAATCCAAGATTCAAACTTATGTCAATCCAAATAGATTTTTTAGGTACCCCCTTCTTTGTTCCCAGAAAAGTAATCATGCATGACACCTGGTACCCATATTCAAGAAATCCACAAGAAGGACAGAAGGTAAACACTAAACAACCTAGAAAGACTTAAGTCAAGGTAATGGATAAATGGAAAGAAATACATGGAAACATATTTAAATTACATTGGAGTGCTTAAAAAATGTCAATGGCAAGTCTCAATCTTATCCAACAAGGCAAATTCAAGCCCCATAATAACTCCCTATAGCTTATAGGTGGTGCTGGAGCAGAACTTTAAGAATAAGCTATTATACGAAAGTTTCAACTAAATGTGAACCTTTTTTTCCATTCAAGTTTAGAATGACCAAATTCCAGTTTAAATGCAATTGCTTCTTTTGAAACCACCGTGATTTGAAAGCAAATGTTCCAAAAAAATATCACAGGAGTTGATCATTCTACCATCTCAAGATTATCTCTCTGGAAAGTAGCATCTGTCTGTTAAGATGAGGAGTATATGATTTAAACAAGGCTACTCCCACAAGACAAATAGTACTCCTATGAAGAGGCATGATCCACCTACAAATATTAACAGTGACCAGTAGCCAATTTTGGAAGCAATGGTGAATCAGAAGACAGATTAGACAAAGAGAACTGGAAAGGTAATCTCTGAATTTTTGTGTAGGCAATAATAGGACTTTAAATATAAAAAGTAATAAAAAGAACAAGAACAATGCAAATAATGTTCATAAAATTGTTCTTTAGGTCAGAGAAATCCTTAGAATGCAACTTGAAGGAGCCAAGGCAGTCTATATCTTAACAAAACAACAGCTCCTCCAAATTGGACAATTTAGATTTCGATGCTCCCATGCAATCTATAAAATTGCCTCAACTGTACTATTAGCTTAGTAAAAAAACCATAACCACTCTGGAAGAAGTGGGCTAAGAGCCTAAGATTATTCATGCATATAATTATTTTACTACAAACCTCCAAGAATAGATACCAGAGTTTCCAACACAACTTAGATAAGGGCCTCTAGAAGCTATACAGACAAACCCAAAAAGGAAAAAACCGCAAAGGCATAATCATGGCAATCTCCCTCCAAGCTCCATCTCATTTAAGATGTCAAATGACACCATGTTTGGCTCTTCAGTAGCTTCTACACTACAAATATTAGTACCTGATACTATCAGATACTTGATACTTGAGAGAGAGTCTTGTAAATAACTAATTTTACTGATCTCTGCAGCTTTCGTAAAGGGAGGGACGATGAAGTTGGGATATAGTCACTCTTCTTGATGAAGTTGGGATATAGTCACTCTTCTTGATGAAGTTGGGATATAGTCACCCTTCTTGTTAGAGACCAGAATATCCAAGCGAAATACATTTAGTACTCATCACCTCTCAGAAGTCACACCTACTAAACTGTCCATCAATAAACTTCACAATTCTTTTTCTGGCTGATCCTATTTGCAGAAGAAATTCCTTTTGCAGAACCAAAAGATAGGTTGCAAGTATAGTTTATTCTGCTGACAGTTCACCACTTTGCAGCCCTACCAGTAATCTTTTCAAATCCTTATCCATCTGACATAAGGAAGAGGGAAACTAAAATCACACCCACCCATTGCATCTTTCCACAAACTTCCTCTCCCTGGAACACAACTAACACGGTCACCAACTTTGTTGCCACTGTACGTCTGTACCACCCCAACCCATTTGGGAAAGGTCCTCAAAAGGATTTTGCTATGCTGTAGAGCAATGCTAACTAACTCTCATATACTTCAGGCTTTTCAGCCTTAGGCCGTATTCTACCAGGTGTGGACAGAGAAATCCAGCGCAACCTTTTCTTTTCTTTTCTTTTTTTTTTTTTTTTTTTTTTTGGGGGGGGAAGCCCCCGCTACCATGATGAATTTGATGATCTCTAAATCGCCAATACACTTCTTGCTTGAGGGACATGCATAGGTCATACTGAACTATATAATCAAGTAACTTCAATTAAACCACCTAAAACAACCCAACCCAACCCATGGCTCAAACACACCACTCACCACTCCCTGAGTCAAACATCGACGCACCAAATGCCAAGAAAATGTAAATTATAGGAGCTAACAGTAATTGGAGTTCATGTTCATCAATATATCATTAAAACCAAAAAATCAAGAGATCACCTGATAAAACAAGAAGCAAGAAATCACCCCAAATCATTAAAATCCATTGATCCCTCCATTGTAAATGACAAAAAAAAGTAAATATAAATCAAAGAAATTGCTAACCATGAGTGATTAGTACAAGAAGAACATCAACACTGCCACTTATGGAAGCGAAATGAATAGGAGTCCGACCGTGATTGTCCTTGTCATTGATCGAACTGTTATCAAAATCATTCTCAACTAGAATTTTCACCACCTAACATATTGATGACAAAGAAAATGACCCAAATTAAAGAAATGCAATTAAGAACATCAGAAACTTAAGAATGACGATTAAAGAACGAAACAAGAAGAAGAATCTTAACAATGGTGATTAAGAGAGAGAGTACAGTACCTCAGAGTGACCGTTGGTAGCGGCCACGTGGAGGAGAGAGAGACCAGTCTCGTCTCGGTGTTGGGTAGCCTTGATACGTTCTAGTCTTGTGAGAGTGTCGAAAAGTGTAGTATCACCCACAATTGCAGATTTCTTAAGCTCATCAAACTCGTCTTCACTTAAACTTGCTGCTGCACCCATTATTAATTGTTGCTTCATTACTACTATTAGAAAACTAGTATTTAGATTTTGTACAAATATTAGAAAACATCGCGTTTGCAAGATCCTTTGAAACAACACTCTAGAATCGTCATATTATCTCCCTCTTCTCTTGTAAATAATCAACAATCATACCCATCTCTTTCAAAGCATCAGAAACCGCGTCTTGAAGATACTTTGGCCAAGGCTTTAGAATCGTCTTACTGCCTTCTTCAATTTCATTCAGCTTCTCCCACTTTGCCCCGTTTCTGATTAAAAAAACTTCAACCTATCACCAAATTAAGCAAAGAGATCAGATAATTAACTAAATCTTTGAATATAATTTGCCAATAATTTAGTATATTGTTCCAGTACCTCATAATTAAACACATGATACATTCTCGCTCAGATATCCTTTATATTAGTTGGACCATTCCAATACTCTCTCCAGACCTCAATCTTAGTAAATAAGAATATGATGGTAAAATCAATCATGAACCATTATAATTTTACGAAACTTGAGTACTTGACAGCTTTCGCCGCACATCCCAAATTGGTAAGTGTAAATATTCCTGGAAGAGGGACTATTCGTAATTCAGTATGTTACAATTTGACAAATGACCTACTAAAGACCTAGACAGGTTTTTAGAGTACAGAGAAGGAAGAAATCACGAAACTAGAAGAAGTAAAAAAAAAAAAAAAAAGACGAAATCCATTGTAGATCTGTAAAAAGTGGAGGGTTGGTCAGAAGACAAGATCACACAAAAATGTACCTCTTTATGTGCATATATGGCAGCATTGATCAAAGGGGTTAGCTTACATATGTCAGTGACATCAATCTCAGCTCCATATAGAAGGAACAATTCACACAGCTCTAAGTTTCCTATGCTAGCTGCATGATGCAATGGCGTGTTTCCAAGCTGAGATAAATGTTCCAAGCGTTAACCACCATAAAACATAGGCAACGTAAACAAGCTAAACACAACAAAGTGAAATAGGGATATGATACTTCATTACATGCGAAAGTGCTTAGAGTAGGTTATAAACCTTGTCCTTAGCATTGACGTTTGCACGACAAATAATCAACATTCTAGCAATTCGCACCCATCCATTACCAGCAGCATAGTGAAGAGCAGTTTCACCATCAATATCTGCCATGTTAACATCAGCTCCTGCCCACAATTTCAGAATCATATTACAATCAAACATTGGGATAACATGTACATCGGACAATAGAAACGTGAAACAGCAGGGTAAAAAATATGGCATACATAGCAGCAAGATCATGCCTTAATAACTATACAGCGTGTTTCAAAACTGCGAATGATCCACTCACCCTTCAGAACCTATCATAGGTAGGTTTTGGAATGTCTAGCTGTAAAAAGAAAGCACAGTACTCAAGCCAAAAAGGCGGGTAGAAAAACATACAGTAGTATACACCAAATTTGAAGAAAATCCAAGTTTCAAATTATGTTATTTGAAATCGAAATTCTAGTAACACACCTTTGTTCCCAGAAACATTATCATGTATGATACCTGGTATCCATATTCAAGAAATCCAAAAGAAGGTACACACTAAACAACTTAGAAAGACTTACATCAAAGGCAATGGATATATGGAAAGGAAAACGTGGAAACATACTCAATTTACATTGGAGTGCTTAAAAATTGTCAACAGCAAGTTTTGGCTGTCTTGCTATTATACGAACTGTTCTCTCCACTCGTTCACTCTCATCTCATCCCAACAAGCGTATTCAAGCCCCATAATACCTCCCTATAGG